>CAHIKZ030005207.1:1000000-1252500 GCA_903632075.3 Acanthosepion pharaonis | reverse complement strand
CTGAAATCATGCCATTCTAAAGAAAGTGGGCGCTTTTTTTTCGCTTTTATTGTATTTATAAATGCAATGTAAAAAAAAAAATGCCAGGATGTAGCTAATATATTGGTATCTACGATACTAACAACAAGTGGGGCGGTCGAAAGTACTTTAAGAAAATCAGCTCTGGATAGTTTATCCACAATGCTGAACCGGACCTGCAAAACTTACTTTAGAAGAAAAAAAATGAAGCGAAAATTTAAACAAACAGAATACAACTTTTTTTTTTATTCTTAGCCTTTCACGGAATGCCTTGATACAGAATTTTAATCTAAGCCAGAATCATTTTTTGGTGTATTTTCTATGCGTCAATCCATACGTAAATAATCGCATCATTTTTTGCGGTTAATAATGCTCTACAGTAATATTTATTAGTCATTTATTCTTTTGTCCGAACCTCTCTCTCAAATGAATAAAAAATTCGGTGTTGAATGTTTTTCGGTTACACCAATTTATGTATCACCATGTCGCCTGTCATACAAGGATTTACAAAGCGGTTTCCAAGCGTGATTTTCTCATATTGCTTTTGCTTGCACCAGAAACATTGGTCATAAGCAAAAATACGGGTAGAAAAAGAGCAAAAAAATAAAGTTGAGAAGAAACCAGAAACCAACTTGAGGCTATGTTCACTTTATCCTGCTCGTCATTGCGCAAGCGCACTTTGACCAGGAAATGATGTTGCATATATCTTTTATGTCATCAAGGAGGAATACTGGATGTGGTGATTTTCTTTCGGCAGAGTTCTGATGTGGTAAAGGAGAGAGTAAGAACATGTCAAGAAATAATCCCCAACGGCGTCCACTGACCGAAATAACCCATTAAATACAAAGGAAAGAAAACCTAAAGCAATCGTTCACATGCTGTTTGTTTTCCAGTGCATATTCAAAATTATTCATCAACGTTTCGCGCCTAACGCGAATCTCTTTATACATTTCTATGACAATTTTGGGGGTTTATTAATTCCTGTACCAGACGATCTCCACGGACTTGACATTACGCAAGCTAACCCCGGCCGTTTTTACAAATTGTCCATCTCGCATATAAATAAAATCATTTACTAATGATTTCACAATAAAATCTGGAGGGGGATATGAAAAACTAATGACAGATTTTGGGACCGACGGCATTTCAGTAAGATAAACACGGGGTTCTGTTTAAGTGGGAGGGGAAAACAGTTACAAGAGCCACTTAATAGAATTATACAAGAACTGAATTAACTATAATCGAAATCTCATGTGCTATACATACGGGTAGGGGACTGCTTGTGAATTCCAAATTCCCATGAAACTCCAATATTGGAGCCGGCTCAACCCACCCCGGGTGAATGCCGTTACAGGTCATTGGTAATTAACTTTTTCAATCACTTTTTTTTATTTATTTTTTTTGTTTAAAAATCATTTGAAAGGAACACTTAGTCTGAGGGACCAAAATTCGATGTGCGCTTTCTACGGCTTAACCGTTCGTAGGTTATTCAAAACCAGATAAAAACATTTTTAGACTTTCTTTTTGGAGACAACAGTTTAATCATACAAGTCCCACTGATTAACCCATAGGTGGTGGGAGAAGAGGTGGATTCATACCTCTCCCAAGAGCATCCATGAGCAAGTGAATATAACGAACACAGCAGGAATCGGAACTGCTTTCCGATGGACAATTTCGATCTATTACATTCACTCGCACATTCAATCTTCCAGCATCTGGTGTTCCCAAATAGTCACCCATCTAGGTACTGAATATGCTCGAAGTTACTTAACTTCGGTGATCGTACGCGGACCAGTATTTCAACATGTGTTCGTATACCACACTAAACTCTAATTACCCTAATCATCACCATTAACTTGTGACATCAAAAATGCCTCCCGCCTCTACGTAAAAACAATGTTTATGAATTCTCTTGTTCTTTCAGAAAATGCATCTTCAATGCCAATAACAAATATACATTTTATTGGCCCCACATCTCTTACAGTTTCTCGTAGGATGATTTGTCACTTGTGGAAACTTCGGGAAATTCGTGCACATATCGATCATCATATCAAAAACAACCAAAATATCAGTATAAGACAAAATGCTAGTAGATGATTCCAAAATACTATACACTACTCACTGCAACAAAAGACTAAAAAACTAGAAGACAGAATTCAAAACAAAAAAAAATTAAATAAAATATCTTTTTTCACAGGAAACGGAGAGTGTGTATGAAGTATTTAATACGCATACAAAACATTTGATAAAGGCAATGTTTTAAGAATTTCCTTTCTCTGCCTTTGCTGTGCACATCTGGCAGAGAAATTCCTCTGGACCAGTAACAGAAGAAAACGTTCTTCAAATAGTTTTTACTGCCCAAACCATTTCTCTAGCCAGACCTTTTACCGTCATCTGATATTTATGTAGATAAGAATCTTGCTATATTTATTAAATTGATACATCAAAAAAAAAAAAAAAAAAAAAATGGAAGGGAGAAGATAGTGTTTGGTCACTCATTCGAGTTGGAAGAGACTCTGCCTTCATCAATAAATAATACGTACGGGACAATAGCCTTGTTGATTAAATGTTTGTTTGTGAATTTGATGTTTTATTCCTTAGACTGGTTAGTGCAGACTTAGATTAAATAGAGACCGGGGCGGGGAGCAATAACCGAGCATTAACAAGAAAAGGGGCAAGGCAGGGCCAACGGAATCAGAACAATCTATACCAGCTGATTTAATAAAAGGTCAGTCCGAAATGTTTTTATGGTTACCTGGCTCTAAAGGCACCTCATGAAGGCTGGAGTGAACAGCAACCAAAAAAAAAAAAAAAAAAAAAAACATGAACACTTATATTTGGCACTGATCATAATACAAACTGTCTATGCCATGAGGCCGATTATCATGCAGTGTGTGCTTACGGAGCACACTTTATCAAACATTGGTTTGCTGTTGCTATTCATTACAGACATTTAACAAGGTTTTGGTATACTTGTCTTATTCACAAATCGAAAGGTTATAATATTTCTGGAAAAATTTTAAAACGGATTCAGTCTTATTAAATCGCAAAATGAATGTTATTGTTTAATATCCATTCTTCTAGAACTTTTTGCATTAATGCAGGTATTCCTCAGAGGCTCTGTTCTTGAAACTACGTTTCATTTTCATCAATGACATTCCTGATGTCATCAGTTCTCAACTCGGTATCTAAGCCGATGGCAGTTATTTACTCCTGTCTTAATGGTAAGTCTGATCGGTTCGATAGGGTCAAATTAATAGCTGATCTTAAAAATTAACTACAATCTGTTGTTAAATGGTGCAAGGAATGGATTGTTGATTTTAAATCTCCCAAAACGAGACTGCTCTCTTTTAATCATCTGATAGAACAGTTTTTACCTTCCATCGGCATGGCTGATGCTAATCTCCAGTAGAGCGACTCATTATGCCTTCTCGGATTAACGTTTTTCCGAACATGAACTGGAAAGATTATATTGAATCAATTACTGAGTCTGCTCGACAATTTTACTCGCCAAAATCTTACATATTTATAAGTCTACCATTCGCCCTTGCTTTGAATATTGCTGCCTTATATAGTCTAGTACACCTGCTATCTATCTCTAGATACTGGATAAAATCCAAAGAAGAATTTGTAATGTTATTAGTCCTAACCTGGCATATCGGCTTCAGTCACTTTCTCACCGACGTAATGTAGTTTCCCTGCGCCTTTTCCATAAATACTTTCATGATAATTGTTCTGATGAACTTTCCCTTATGGCAACTCGACTTTATGAATATAAGCGCAATATTAGATTGGCGACAAGGCCTCTTCCTTTTACAGATGAAAATGATTACACGTAAGTTCCATGCTAACAATTTCTACTCTTGCACTTTTTAATTCTAGAACTCTCTTCTGGCTTTTTGTTTTCCAGTCAACTTTGATGTTCAAAAATTTATATGCAATGTCAATCGTTATCTTCTTAATTCCTTTTTAATTCTTCTCTCTTGGATAGGTTTTCGTTTTTTTTCCGTAAGACTCAGTAATCCCCTAGCGTCTTAGTGGCTTTACTGTCTTGCTTGAGGTGAAATGATTATAAAAAAAAAAAAAAAATAGAAATTAAGCTAGGATAAGTTTCAAAATCTTTAACAAATGAAATTTTTGTAGCACCAAATTCAATCGTCATCCTATAATTAATTAGCCATGAATAGCAAAGATACTAGAAGGGTTCCTTTTATTTGCGGTTAGGCTTTCCGCAATTTCAGTTACCAGCAGTCGAACTCAGAAATAAATAATTCATCAGTTTTATTTAATAATGGTCCCAAAGCGCAACTCTAGTGATGTTGGCAATTCAGATAGGCCAATATGAAACCTTTTAAATGAAGAAGTGAAAGTTATTAAGAAACGTACGCAGAGATTGCTAAGGGGCATGGCGAAAACCAATCTTGACTCAGTCATCTATCAGCGTTATAATTGTTTTATTATTTATTGTTGTCAATCTCTTATTGTTCCGAATTTATAAATTAAACTTCTATCCTAAGTATGTACGTATTCGCAGAGAAAAAAATCTCATACAAGATCGCAGTTCAAAAATTAATGACTGCTCTAATTTAATTTGAAAGTATTAGTCAAAATTCCTACCGACTTTTTAAGATAAAACCATAAAGTGTCTAGAAGCCCTGGGGTGGGGCAAATATTGTAAAGTTACGATCTCCTTTTCCTTGTCATAATAATCTTGTCAAAATGGCTGCCCCTCTGGCTATGCATTGAAACTAAATAAATTTCATAGAATTTCTGATTTTGGAAGAACAAAGTTCTGTTAACATTCACAGGACGTCCGTGAATGTTTATAGTAAAGCTGAAGTTTTATGTAAGGACGGTACGGAGATGAATCACCTGAGTTGATGTCAGTCTTTGAGAGAAAACCAGGCAGGCTGATACCCCCGTGGTAGCTGACAAAAGAATCACTGTTGCCAAACTCAGTGAAATCCTTCAGCTGAGCCACGGTAATACCGAATTCAGTACAGTCCCTCGGCTACGAGTTCTCTGCAAAATGGGTTTCCAAAATGTTCACAAACTCTATGAAGAAGCAGAAAGGGTTGCTGCTCAAAAGCTTCTGGAACTGCACAACGTAAAGAGCACTCGAAGGATGATGAGGCGAATGAGGTAACTAGCACAGGTTTGGACAAGAAACCAAGAAGTTTCCTTTCTGGCGGGAATAATACTCATTGAAAGGTCGATTGCGACGTTTGCGAATGAAAGAACTTATCAAAGCGAACCAAAGTCATAGAATTCTAAATGTATCTTTCAGTATGTGCTTCCCCGAGTACATCTATTGTAATTTACGAGTATGTAGAACGTTTTGACTGACCATGCACACACGCATTATATATATAACATATATATATATATATATATATATATATATATATATATAAGCATAGAAGAAGGTAGGTTGCAGTTCAAACAGTATCGATAATTAATTTACTATTGTTTACCATAGCATTTTATTGTTATTAACCAGAAACAGTTTTACAATTTTCTGGACTTTTAGATTAATTGCTTTGTCTTGTTATTGTATGTAACTTTATAGTGACTTTATTGCCAACCTATATATATATATATATATATATATATATATATATATATAATTGTGTAAAAATTTCAGATAGAGTATAGCTGTAAAAGGACAAGATGAATAGAAACAAAAGGAAAACCTATCTTTGCCGACGAGTTTCGTCCTGAGAAAATTTATCAATGCAAATGTTATATATATATATATATATATATATATATATATATATATATATATATCTCATATCATATAATATAATAAATAACAGCGTGTTAGGAAAGATAGGGCCAGTGCGTGAAACTCCAGATCCCTCCGACCCGGGGTGTGCCAAGCCTGAGTAGGGGCCCCGTCAGTGCTTTTTCACCCTCATTATCTTATTAACCTTTATTTTTTTCTACCTAGATTTATATACGCTACAAAATAAACCAAGCACAAACATTAAAGGATGAAAAATTTTCGGATTTTTTTTTTCCTAAATTCCTTGCAATCGAATTTTTTTTTTCAGTGACTTAATCACTGACCCCCCAAAAAAAAAAAAAAAACAACTAAAAATTCGATTATTTTTATACATAATATTGAAGGTGTTAAAATTATTCAACTTTTTAACAAGGAAAAAATCTCAAGTTGATGTTAAAAAATTTGCCGCAAAACATTGTTGATTTATTTCTATTATGACATATCCCTAATTTATATATAGATACGTTTTATTTCTTTTCCATTTTTCTACTTGAATTATTTGTCTATAATATATATTATCCATTATGGTACATAAGTAGGTTACAATAAAATTTATATTTGATATGAATACTACATTTCGAAAATTGAGTTGTAGTGGAGTGAGGAGGGGGGCATATTCGGTGGCAGCCCATGTTTACGCTTGATGATTATTACGCGCATGAAATTTGAATAGAATCTGGCTGTAAGGAACAACGTTATAATTCATTTTAACGTACAGTGTAACCCGGATATAAGAGAGATTTTCTATGGTCCCAAATTAGAGCCTGTGTTAATGTATATAAAATAGACCAAACCCGGATATAAGAGAAACCCGGATATAAGAGACTTCTTCTCCGGTCCCGACAACTCTCTTATATCTGGGTTACACTGTATATCTATGTATATATATATATATATATATATATATATAATAGCTGGCCACTCGCATTCGAGGATACCCATCTACTAGGGGGCTAGCCAATCCCTATTGCAGACGCTCGCTCAGGCACATCTGTTTTTTTAACAGCCACTGAGCCCATCTGTGCTTTATACTGCAACTATGCTGAGCACACCACGGTTGCACTTTCTGGGAGATCAACAATCTGAACAAGGCCAGCACACACAAACCATCGATCACGATGACTTGTGACTTCGTGCTAGCACAGCTATCGACGGTCGCGCTATGCTCCGTCTGCTCAATTTCGCTCAAAAGGCTTGGGTCAACCCTTGGTATGGTTTTCAGGCACTTTCCAAAGGTGCCGCACGCTGGGACCGTTCACCTCCAGACCGATAACATCAGGAAGTCTTCTTCCTGACAAATCACACACATGCATACATACATATCTAAGTGAACACTCAGAGGCGACAGGCTGTTTCCTGTTGGAAGCAATATTCAGGCCGCCGGACCATTGCGTCCAGCATGAAACAGCCTGTCGCCTCTGAGTGTTGACTTCAATGTCCACTTATATATTTACATAAACTATCTCTGATATTGAACACTTTATCCCATAAATATAGCACATATATATATAAATATATATATATATATATATATATATATATATATATATATATATATATATATATATATACCGGTTTCAAACATTTACTGAGGTTTGTTAGAACATATCCTCAACAAATAAGCAGTGCCTACATCTCCTGAGCTACTTAGGCTGTTTAACAGTTAAATCCAATCGCGTTCCTAATTATGTTTATATTACATTGTCATCTCCACTTTAGGGCAGAGAAATAATTTTTAGCCCTTGATAATCTCGTCTGTTAACTTTTAAATTTTACATGAACTTAAAATTCGATATGCAAATTTGTCTAAAAACAACAGGAAGTAACTTTCTCTTTGATAGACGTAATCAATTTTTAAATTCAGAGTACAGATAAACTTGTATTTTCTGCCATTTAATTCCGATTATACGAAAATTGGGCTAAAATTTTAGCCATGCTGAATTTTTATACTAATTCAAGTGTTTAATTCAAACACTGCCTGTATCTTTACACTTTGTTCTTCATTCGCCAAATGTAATCTAACCTGAAATATGTAAAGCAGACGACTAAAGACATTTCTTCAAGCAAACAATTACAGTATTTTCCGGTCTATTGGTTGCTGTTTAAAAAAAAATGCACCAAAAAATCTATCAGTAGCATGTATGAAAGTGACATGAGTTCATTCATTGCACGCATCGAGCTTAGCTCTGAAACTAGCACTCCTGGAAGTGAAAAAATATGATACCAATAAAAATATTCCTGAAAAAAGAGATTAAAATGGAATTTAATATTTTGATTCTTGTTTTGTAGAAATAACAGATTTTACAGAGATATTTGCGTTGACTGGTAGATTTCTGCTTCCTCTGTGTGTGTTGTTGATATACAGGTATTAAAATTTGTTTTTCCTACAAGTATGGTGTGGGACTTCATTTACCAACAAGTACCATATTTCTGTTTTTGCCTATTACCATATGTATCAGTATTCACTAATACCAGTAGATTTCTTTGTAGCTTTTATGAATATACTGTATGTGCAGATGTTGCTCCCTGAAAACAGCTAAAAATGCATCATGAAATGTACTAAAATTCTTATTTTCCAAACAATGTCCGAGTAATTAAACCTTACTTCACTTCTATTAAAAATAAACTACCATCAGTATAATTTGTGCTGCTATTGTAAGCGTTTCTTCATGGTTAGTGAGAATGTAAAATGTAAGGTTATACATTTTTATTTTTGGCCGAGATGTGCATTTTTTTTTCCATGCAAAAATCTGGATGCGCCAAATAGGCCGGCAAATACAGTACGTTTTTTAAAGACTTATAAAAGGTAAAATTGTCAACGTTTAGCGCAGAAATGAAGCATATCTCTCAAAATCGTTCGTTAATATATTTACTGTTAAATTCATTGGTTAAAAAGTGATAATCTCTAATGTTTAGTTTTTCTATGACTGAACATTTCATTCAAGATTCAGTTGAGACAAAAGTAGCAAATAAATATTCAGCGTATTTTCTATGTACAAGTCGTAGGACAACTATTTTTTTTAAATAATTGTTCACCCAGTACAAAAAAGATTTAATGAAAGGTTATTGTCAGAGGAATAGGTAAGAAGTGCAGATGCCGAGGATATGAAGAAAGATAGCGGTTGAGCCTATATTTGAATTTGCAACTGTAACGATTGGAGAAGCATCCTGTCTGGAGTCTGGAGTGTTTCTTCGGAAGAAGCTGTTTGAATGGAACTTTCTCCTTTCTAATGAAATACGAATGGAATGTACACGATTCAACCCATTGTACATGGCATGGAGGGCTTTAATTGTGAAGGCCTCAACTGGTGGAACTTACGAATGCATGGATTAAAATAGGCTTTTGGTGCCTCGTCTGTAGAAAATGGGGAGCATAATTCTTCAACAAAACAATGTAGACCATTTTGGATTGTCAAAGTTGGAAAGTGGGAACGGAGCAACTCCAGCCCAGAATCGCAGCAATGTTTCATTTTTGTTCTGATTTGGCTCTTGTAAAGATAGACCATATCAGGAGACAGGTATTTCCTGGAGCTGTACAAGGACGGTTCTATTGTTTTACGATTTCTCAACGCTTGACGGATTATTTAAAGCCGAAACATATTTTGGATTGTAAGAATAATTCTTTTTTTTATGTCTTAACCATTTTTGGTTATTTAAACCCGAAACACATTTTGGCTAATAAGATTAAGTTCTTTCGCGAGCGAATATTGCATTAACATTTTTTTGGAATTTTTCCCAGATATAAATTCTATTATTTAACCTATAGCTTGGAGGAGAAGAGATGTATTCATAGTTTTCCCAAGGATATTTTTGCGCGTGAATATAACGAATTCGACTGGAATTCGAACTCGGCTCTCCGATTTTTTATTCTGAGCAGCTATCCAACAGAGCAGGGAACCGGTCATTTTCTAACAATCAATAAGGGACCATGGTTTATGCGATATACAACATTTAAAAAAATTTAAGATCCTATATCCCATCAACAGGCACACGATCCGATTAAAACAGAGAAAGGTGAAACGTTCATCATGTATTATGGAACTTGGCACTGATATGAACGTGTTCTTTGAAAAGTTCTATTTACTTTCAAGTAATGGATGACGATAGGTTATTTTATTTACTTTAAAGCCCGTTCCTGTTTTTATTTATGCTTGAAAAGTGAAGTTAATTTATGCAGCAAAGTGAGGCCGATCTTTAGATCACAGCTCACCAATGGAGGAGTAAACAGATTCCTTCCCTTCATTAGGTTGTGGTGAGACCTTGGGCAAGGCTTAGTAACTCCAAAGCTCCTCGTACGAGAGTTACGATGAAGCCAGTTGCAGACTGGTGGATTGCAGTCAGTTTCCACAGTTTCCATCAGCATAAAAATATATACAGAATGAATTTCAATCTTTGGCCAGAATTTAGTCTTTAAAGTTTAACTTACACGCTAAATAGTGCTCAATGTAAATTTACAGAGCATTAATATTATAAATTAATTGATTTAAAATGTTTTTTCCGCTACACAGTTCTAACCATGTTTCAAAAATGGAAGCTAAAAGCCACGAATTTAATTTTGTGATTAAATTAAAGACATTAGTTCCATTTCATCCTCAAGCGAATTTTGGAGTAACTTAAAATTACTGGGTTTTAAAGACACAGCTAAAATCACGTTTCCTTGGTTACAGATAAATCTACTTCAACTGGACAAGGGGTATATATATATATATATATATATATATATATATATATATAAAACGAACAATATAGTTGTTAGCATCATGACGAGCGAACTGCAAAACGGAGATACCAAGATCAAGCAAGTGGGAAAATTTAAATATCTGTGAAGTATTTTAATAGAGGACAGAAAGAGCGACACTGAAATCGAAAAGATGTATTGGGATAGCAAATGAAGCATTCCAAAAGCTAAGCAGAGTATTAAGAAATAGAAAAATTTCGCTAGACACAAGGAAAAGAGTTCTAAACTGCTATGTGTTATCTTTTCTGTATGGCAGTGAGTGCTGCGTGATCTCCTCTAAGGTAAAGTGTAGACGTGAAACAAAAATGTAGTTCTACAAAAGGATGCTGAGGATACCATGGACCGAACATGCGAGTAACGAAGTTTTAGGGAAAATGGAAACAAAAAAACTAATACTTATCAGGAACAGACACATAATGAAGGCGGGGGGCTTGGGAATTCTGATACTCACGGGAAAGACAGAGGGCAAGAAAGACACAGGGCAAAACAGGAAAACACCGCATAGCATAATTAATGACGTCTTTGGGCCGCCAACAAACCTAATGTTGCATTGGACACAAAACAGAAAGTATACCATATAGAAATGTCCTAAGCTAATAAATACCAAACCAAGAGATAAAAGGAAGAAAAAGAACAAACTCTTAAATGTAAGTCTCTCAACATCTTTTCATGGTATTTTTCATACATGTACCTTTGAAAAAGGACATATGTTTTAATTCTTTATATAGATTTTATTTAGTTTTCTAAGGCATTAGAGACAGTTGATGTTTCTGGGGTATAAGGAAGGAGGACTTGGAAAATATGATACTCTCAGGACAAATAGAGGGACAGAGGAAGACATCGCATCACAATGAGCTTGAGTAAATGGATGACTGAACAGGGCTTAGGAGAAATATCAGAAAGACAAAATTTATTAAGAGTTACAAAGGACAGGCAATTGTGGAGAGCCATGATCGCCTACGTCCTCAGGAGACACGGCACATAAAGAGGTCACTTTTGTATAAAAAGACGCCACGTACTTTTGAACATATTACCTTTAATTTAAATCATACACGTGTCCGATACAACTTCACATGACCCGTGTACAACTCAAGGTCAGTCTGGATAAATGCTAACTACAACCGATCGTTGCTTCATCTCTCCAGAAAGGCGAAAGCGTTCGCCCTGGGTCAAGTGAAATCAACATCTTTCAGTGAATTAACGTCGGTCATGAGAGGTTGATGGCGACCAGTGATCTCTGACCTGAAAAGGTTCAAGAAGAGCAAGTTGTACCTGAACAGGCATCTAACATTCTTGTTTTGAGTGGGGGGGGACAAAATAAACCTGTTTCCAGTGTCCTGCGGGAAAGATGCAAGAGACATGTGCCAGTTGGAGAATTGTGGTCACTGCACTGTGATCTTAGACCTCATCTGGCTACTCAAAATATTTCTCCAATGTCCGAATGAAAACAGATGAACTGATCAATTAACACTGGGTTACCCACTGGCCGAATAAGCATGATGTTTGACTTGTTCATAAATAAATCTATATTAGAAGGACAATGTGGGAACATTTGGTCGTATCTCGGCACTTTGAACAGCATCCTTATTCATTTCACTCGAACATTGTAAGCGAAAGAGACGTACATTGTATAAACAGAGGTACATTAACAAACCTTGAAAACAGAGATGGAGAAAGAATGAACTCGTAAAACTGATAAATGGAATCGGGCTTAGCTTATCTGATTACTACGTGATAATTCTTCATTAGATTAAGCTAGAAACAAGTCTTGCTATGTAAGAGGCTAAGTCGCTTCTATTTTTTTACTGGTTATCTCCCTTGTACTAACGATTTATTTATATGGAGTATATTCTCCTCCTGTGATTTTGAACTGATGCTTTTTTTTCCATATACTTCTCGCGATAATCTTTCTATATATAAAATTCTGTGACTTGCGCTAGTCTGTCCATCCGTTCGTCACACCTTCTAAATTAGCCATACATTGCCCGATCGGAACCAAATTTTGAGGAGAAGTGTCAACAGGTAGCGGGATACAACGTACAGTTGGTTTTACTGAAGTGCGTAAAAACTGCGAAGTAGGGTTTTTTTGCCAAAGTATTTTCCAAATAAATCGGTTTATGCTAATTTCATCGATTGGTTTGCGAAATTGAATGAAACGTAGAGTTCGTAAACCTCGACAAAAATGTTAACGATAATTTCAACAATACTAAATACTGTGAGGATATCAACACACTGAGGCATGTTGCCAAAAAAAAAAAAAAAAAAAAAAAAAAACTAGTTTTGTAAAGTGAAAATTTCATCAAAATGTGTTAAAATTTTAAGTTTTATTTGGAAATATAGAATATATGACGGAAAATGGCGTCAGTTTAAGCTAACGCCAGCAAAAATCTTTGCAGACGTAGAAGCCAAATGATAATAAGCGCTTAAGGGAAGACAATAATTTAGTTTATGAGTAAGGTATTTTTTAGAAATTATTTTAGAACATCAGAGCATTTTTTTTCTTTTGTCATTGATTAAATTTGGCATTCACAGGACATTAAATGCAAGAGAAACGATGAGTAACCTACCTAAGCTTGCGTGAATTGATGGCAGAATAGGGAGAGGGAGGGATATTAAAAACGCGTGAAGAGTTTCAAAGGAAAGGAAATTGTGGAGGGCCGTGACTGCTGACACCCTGAAGTGACACCACACACAAAGAAAAAACATTAACACACTTTTATGTACTAATGACCGGCACGATAAAATTATTTCCATCAATTTCAACCTCTTCGCTCAGGAATGGTACTTACCCTATACACTCAAGTATAGTGCGAAGTTTTATGGCTTTTTTTTTTCAACGCAAAAAGTTAAAAAAATAAGGATCACATCCACAAGTAATTTTTTTGAGGAGGTTAAAAATCATGCCTTTTCGGTGACCGTTTGCACTATAGAAAAAGTAATTTTTTTCTGGTGGGCTTAAAATTTATGCCATAAAATTAAGGGGTCGTCTTATACACGAGTATATACAGTATTTGGTTTGGCATGCTTATTTTTAAAAACATTTCCCAGCATCATTATCCGAACAGGAATGTTTATTAAAGTTACACAATTCCAGGTGGAACGTTTGTTTGAACCGGTACTCTTATTTTACAAGTTAAACAATTCTAACTAGCCTGTTTATTCCAAACGGCACATATTTGGTAGAAAAAAAATTGAGTACGAAATCTTCGGGCAACTGGACTCCGCCTGAGTACATTTGTCATTAACGTTTCGACTGATCCATTCTTTAACAAGTCTATTAAGTGAGGATAAAAAATACATTTGACAATCACTATAGAATGGGATCAGTCAAAACCTATGCGATTTTAGAATGTGAACGATCATGACCATTTCCTGTCCTTTATAGTCCTTAGAAAAGTTTGCCTAATTTCAATCCTGCCAACCATTAACACGAGATAGTAAGTTATTCTCTCCCTTTTTGTCTTCCATATGTCATGTGTTAATGTCAAATTCTCCAAAACCTATTTCTACATTATGTGCTCTAGAAATTTCAATTGATTCTAACTGTAATTTTGTTTCAATATTTCCTAAAAACTTCCTCGTTACTCACATGTCCGGTTCATGAGATTCTCAGCATCCTTCTGTAGAATTACATTTCTATTGCTTTATCCATTTACTGTAGTCACAAAATACAGCTGTATTTAAAATAAATAATATTGCAATATATATTTTGAAATTTGCTTTCTAAAATTCCGGCACTCAATCTTAAACGCACACAAGAGGAAACTACATCGAATAACCGTTGTTAGGGGTCGATAATTATCCTTTGTACTTCTCAGTAATGTTTTTCGTTTTATCATCCGCCCCCCCCCCAACTCCTCGTTTTACGATTCATTACGAATCTCAAGGGCACTCGAGGGTTAGCAACCTTTTCGCACTAAACCACTTATGACTGAATAGAGAGTTCGATCCTCAATGAGTGTCCCATACTTTCGGCCTTGTGCCACATAGAAAAATCACCATTCTTATGAGGTCGGTGGTCCACTTCCTCCACTAGTGCCTTTCACCTTCGATATGTTCTGTGAGTGTCATTTTTTCAAGCCCTCCTTCCTCATTGTTTGTCCTAGAAGTTTCAGCTCTGTTTTCTGATTATAAGCCCCGCTTTTTTTTTTGTAGTACTGACAGAAGAAATATAAGAAAATTTACTACATAATTTATTCCCATACCTGTATTGCAGTTTGGTCCGAAAGTCTTGTCACCCGTACATTATATAATTTTCTATTTCAAATGGCTGACACGAAAACAGTGTTCATACAGACCTTCTCGATGTGTGACAGCGTCAGTGAAAGTGAATAAACTGAATCCAGTACATGTGCTTTGTATTTGTTCCATTCTCATTACTTTTTGGTTGTCGGGTGACAAGACTTTCGGACCACCCTGGACAAAGACACTGAAAGTTTTTCAGCACGATCCACTTCCCAAAACTGTCTTTCAGTAAGGAAAAATCAGAATAGTGATATTTGGATAGTGGAATATCTCGAGAACTTATGTAGCAATTCTGAGCAAAAAAAATGAAAAAAAAAAAAAAAAAAAATTAATAGTAATATTTTGAACTTTCGTTTAACCCAACTCTCTCAATGGTGATAAAACGTAACGCACAGCCGGTTTTATGTAGAGGTGTCCATATACACCAAAAACTAAACATTTTCCGGTTTCTGGAATCACTTTCACATTGGTCTCATCGGACATTTCCTTGCTGATGTTAAAAGGGTTCACCTAATAGCAGACCGTGAACTGCTCGAAGGCACGAATATGTTGCTGATATCCTGTACTGTAGTACAGAAAAACGACAGGGGGAAACAGAACAGATACCTTACTGATCCTAGGCGGAAGTGTCAAACCTTATGCAAAATAAACGATTTTTTTTTTCATTCCTATAGTTAAGATGCTAGTATTTACACAAATTTATATCAATTTTAGGTTTATCGCCATAATCGACAAAAGAATTTTAGTACTTCACTAGGATACGATCTATTCAAATAAAGACTGACAAACGACTGCACCGCATTTATATTTTCGATTATTATTAGGATTATCTTTCCTCAGGCCAAAAGAAAAACAATTCGGTTCTCTATGACGAAAGAAATGTGCGTGTAGAGTAGCGGTTACCAGCGCGAAAAGTGAGATTGACGTGCCACATTCAAATTCCAGTCATTGAATTTACTTTCGCACACTAAGAAAGTTAGGAATCAATCTCCTCTTCACAGATGGAAGTTAATAGCAGAGCAACCTGGGCTCTTTAGACTTGGTCAGCAACTCTAAATTCGAAAGTGGGGCTCGCAATTCCAAACTGTATATTACTGCTTGCAATAGAAATCATAGCAGCAACCCCTAACCTGGTGTGAGTTGTATCCCGATAGTCTACAGGTTATACATAATCTAACTCGGAACAATATCCAGTTAAACATATTTTCATTTCAGCGTTTTGTTTCAAGTATGCAGAGAGTCAGATAGCTGAAGTAATAGTGTAAAGTTTTTCATTGCATCTGTAGTCTGAACTTTACAGACTTAAATGCACCTTCTTTATTAAATAAGCAATAAACCACATTCTACGCTTCGGGAAACGCTGCGATTTAATCTATCTCTGCGTTTAAGTTGACGGTCAATGGTGATAAGCATTCTTTTAACAATTGATGACGTGTTAAGTACTCCCTAAGTGCAATAGATTCAATAACTTAATCCACTTTGGCTCTTGCTAAATTTTGACAACAGGCCGGATCATTTTAGGCGTTCATTAACTCTAGTAACACTGAAAGTTCTGTATCTCAAATAATGTTAACCCTTTCAACTAGCAATTTAATCTTTCTCGATAGCAAACCTATAAACAGTTTATATAACAGTTCACAGAGATAACTCCATATATACGAAGAGAAGACTGATTCAAGACACATTGTTAGCTAATATTTTAAACAAGACCATTTTAATGATCTATTTTCATGGAATAATTCTTATTTTACTAAATATTTCGATGCCTAATCACGCGACTAATAAATTTATTTAATACATCAAGAAGGGAAAAAAACTGGCAAAATACTTATGACTACATCGAGAAATTTTATTATCAGAGTAGAATATTAATTTAATATTTGTAAGGTTATCTGCATGTGTCTTTTCTATCAATACTTTTATACTAATTGTTTGGATGTGTTCTTTGCTATGGTACCTAGACTTTAAGCGTAGTACTACTGGCCTCGAAATCTCAAGTTATAGTTGAGCTGGCACGATGTGGCCGTAAATTCTATGCTGTTTCCTTTCTGGCACTTTTTGCTTGTGGAACTCCCTCCTGGCTCCATGCTTTCCAGCAAACTTTAATCGGTAAAAATTTAAATGCAATATCAATCGCTATCTACGGTCCTCTTGATTACTAAGCGCAGGAGAAAAGAGAAGAGAGTAATGGATGTGTTTCTTAATTATTTCACACCCAGTAACCCCTTGTGTTTTAGTGGCTTTACTGTCTTGTGTGGGGTGAAATAGATTTACAAAAAAAAAAAATAAATAAATAAATAAAATAAATAAAAAAAAAAAAAAAAAAAAAATCAAGAATTATTTTAGTCACAAATTTAGAGTTATTTATTCAGTTGATTCTCTAAAATCAACTGAATAAAGAAGTCATAATCATCAACGCCGACAATGTTCCGTTTTGATATTGACTCAAAGTGGCATAAGACTACAAGAGTGGAGAATTAAACGACATCGAACTAAGTCACAAGAAATCGAAACGCTCATATTAACTTCGGGTTCCGAAGCTAAAAATAAAGGAAAAAAATGTCCCAGTAGAAGTAAAAACTATCACATTGTGGCACACACTCCCGCGACGATATTTCCCTAAACACTATAATTTTCCCCTCCAAGTGTCAATCGTTATCTATACTCCTTATTCTCATAGTATTCACTTCCTTTCGCCTTTTTCATTCATATTAAATATTTAACAATTAAAACAGTATCCCACTAACATCAATGGATCTTGAGCCACGTATTGAGTGAATTCCAGCGTTAAAAAACGAACGCACTAAACTCGATTCATCTTAATTTTTGTGATCAAGAATTATCCACATGCTTCGATTTATCCTTAATCTTGTTCTCATCTTGTTATCAATGTTAATATAGATAACGTTTCGCCCAATACCCTTTCGCCATCTTCAGATATCTTTTATTTTGAATGTGCTAATTACTTTTATTTTTGTTTTTGATGCCGTTTCTTGCTTATTTCTACTGAACCAAAGTATATATAAACTTCACTATGAGGAACTGAAATCACTATGTGACAGCGATGCGCAGTGATGACTGTCGGAAACATCAGAGAGTGGATTTTAAATGGCCCCCAAAACACATCGCCTATGTCCTTCTGAACGGTGGCATAATCAGTACAGGCGCTGGATCGTTGTGCATTGCCGTTGTAGATCATATAGTGAATATAATTTGATCCAACAGAAACGAACAGCAAACACCACCAAAAAGAGAAAAATAACAATCATCAAATCAAAAATATGACTATCAGCAAAAATAATGGACGCCTGAAAACATCTGTAGTGTACTTGTCTGAAAAGTTTTTTTTTTTATTAACAGTTATAACAATCAAAAGATGCGATCAATAGTTCGAATAAATAAAGTTACTGTTCTCTAGCAAGACATCAGATCTACATTCGATGTTGGCGTAAAGCCCTCCACCATTGTTAGCATGGATATTCAATGAATATATATATATATATATATATATATATATATATATATATATATATAAAGTCCAACACATTTTTTAAACATTTCTGACTGGCTGTAGAAATAAAAACAACAACAACAAAAAAAAAAAAAACATGGGTATGATTTAGGAAACAAATATACCCAAAGTTTTTAAACATTTGATTAAAAATATATCGACATAGTAATATATATTATTTAATATATTTTTATATAGTAAACCCATGAACGGTAAATGTCACCTTTGGTGACATGTCAAACTTCTTTCTTTCTCCCCATTCAAAAGAGGTTTCAAAAATATTTTTAGGATCTTCTGTGACAAGTCGAGGAAGCGCCAGTACTGGTCTTTTGCTTAACTTGTTAATACTATAAGATCAAAATGTAACTTGGTGTTTCTTAGAGACTATCAAATAGAATAAGCGGGTAATAAAAATTCTATAAAGTATTTAGTGTGTGCGCAGAAAGTGGATTTAAAATGGCGAATATTTTCGTTCTGTTTATATAAGTTCTGTACACGTAAGACTTTTACTCATGTTGGTAAAAAATAGAAAAATGCTATTATTTTCTCAGAGTAACGTCAAGATCTCTCATATCTAGAGAACGTAAATCACCATCGATATATTAGTGCAGAAAAATTAAATTTTAGAATTTTTTTTAAGCTAAAATTTTATTTGGTATTTTTCGGTACAGTCTATGTAATGCACTGAAAAATTGGGTCAAAGTGTTGTCGAAAGTCGTGAATGACTTCAACGAAAGGACAGTTATTAAATTCCTGATATTCTTAAATTTTTTTTTTTAAACAAGTTCGCTCCAAGTAAGGCAATAAAGCCACTAAGACACAAGGGGTTTACTGGGTGTGGAAGAATTAGAAAACAGAAACATTACTAATAAGCGGAAACGAAGGAAGAGTAATCAGGTAGATAACGATTGCATTTAAATTTCAAGATTAAATTCGACTGGAAAACATGGAGACAGAAGAGAGTTCCACAATCGAGACGTGCGACAAAAGAAACTTAGCATAGACCTTACGGTTACATCTAGCTAACTCAACCGTAAACTGATGAGATCTCGTCACAAGTCTAGCACTGTGCTTAAATTCTTAGTCTAAGTACCAAAGCGCTCATCCTCATCAAAGTATTTATAGAAAGGGCACAGCCCGTGAAAGAGAAACTAGTCACTCTTCAACATTCTAAATTCAAATGTTTTGTCAATGATACTGACATTTGCTTCCTGATAACAAAGACTGTCAAAAGTATTCAAACAAAACAAGAAAATATGAACTTAAGACAGTTTATCCACAACATTTATTAGGATGTCTAACAACTTATGCGAAAATTGGAAAATATATTAATAACTTCAGAGATCTTGTCAGTTGAATTATATATATATATATATATATATATATATATATATATATATATATATAAAGGATATATTTCTTTGTGCGCGAGTTTTAACTAAATCTTTGTCGTGTTCGATTCCCTCCACAATTGTACCCAGTTGTTAAATGCTATCTTTCTAGGTCTTCTCTTATTATGAATTTTTGCACCCCTACCCGACATCTACATGCGTCCAGACGGGATGTCCTTCCAGGCGGACCTACAGCACAGAACCATGCCACCCAAACGTTAGTTGCCGTCAGCACAATACTATCTCAAATGCACGTCTCCCACAATCTATTTCCGCCCCTTTTACATCTTCCACCCACCCAACAGTAACTAAACTACTAGACACCGCACCGCCCATGGGGCCAGAGAATAAGTCTATGTTTTTGGGCAAGGGTGTCGTGAAAGCCTTGCCCGAGGTCTTCATCCGTATGCAGATCAATTGACAACTTATTTCTACCGTTGCTTTAATGATAGAGTATCTCCAACGTCCTTCCACGACAAATCGTCACAGGCACGCACAGGCCCACACATTAAAGACGCCGAGCAGATTGAGATCCCTATAATTCCAATTTCTCTTGATTCCATTTCATTCTTTTTGTCTTGTCTCTAGTCAGTTCAGTTTTATTGTCTTTCCGCTATTTTTTTCTTTTAACCTCTTCGCTTAACTTTCATCGTCTATTTTACGACCGATTTTTTTCTTTAACTTTCTATTTTCTCCTTTTCGTCTTAATCCAATTCTCCCTTACTTCCTGTAAACCTTTCGTGTTCATTCCACATCTTTTCTCTTTCTCTGTTTATAGCCAAAGCGTTTAATTTATTCATTCATACTTTTCTCATATTGAATCTTAGTTTAAAACCATTTTTTTTTATACTATACACCTTCTGTTTTTTACCTTCTTCTCTTAAAACTCTTTTTGCTTCCATTAATATTATTAATCGATTCTGTTTCTCTTTCTGCTCGTTTTCGATGTATTTCAACCACTTTCCACATCCATCCACACACACAGTGTTTAACCTCATACTTTCATCATATTCTATCTCTCTGCTGAACCACCGCCTCCATCAACCTTCCCTGTTTCGTGAACTGCATGCCCCACTCGAAGCACTACCGGCATCATCATTATTGCCGGTACCCCATAAGTGCCGCAAAATTAGACGTTGGCTGGCAGGTATGTAGCCAAAGGCAAAGTTTTGCGGGCAAAAGAAAAAACAAAAATCAGGGAAATGAAAATAAAAAAAAAAAAAAGAAACGTGAAAGAAGTGCGAGATGGACAGAGACGAGGCGAAAGAATGCCTTTTGGATAAGAAAATTCATGAAATAGACTTTTTGTAACTATTTTTTCTGTTTTTCACCACAAGAGTGAAGGTAAACGTTTCCACTCCAATGTTTCTTGTTTATATATATATATATATATATATAAATATATGTTAACATTTGCTTATATATATATATATAGATAGATAAGAATATATATTGCTTATATATATATATAGATAGATAAGAATCATAACATTTGCTTATATATATATATAGATAGATAAGAATCATGTTAACATTTGCTTATATATATATATAGATATATCATGTTAACATTTGCTTATATATATATATAGATAGATAAGAATCATGTTAACATTTGCTTATATATATATATAGATAGATAAGAATCATGTTAACATTTGCTTAATATATATATATATATATAAGAATCATGTTAACATTTGCTTATATATATATATAGATATCATAACATTTGCTTATATATATAGATAAAAATCATGTTAAGATTTGATATATATAGAATCATGTTAACATTTGCTTATATATATATATATATAGATAAGAATCATGTTAACATTTGCTTATATATATATATATATATATATAGATAAGAATCATGTTAAGATTTGCTTATATATAGATAAGAATCATGTTAACATTTGCTTATATATATAGATAGATAAGAATCATGTTAACATTTATATATATATATATAGATAAGAATCATTTTAACATTTGCTTATATATATATAGACAAGAATCATGTTAACATCTGCTTATATATATATAGACATAAGAATCATGTTAACATCTGCTTATATATATATATATATAGATAGATAAGAATCATGTTAACATTTGCTTATATATATATATATATATATAGATAAGAATCATGTTAACATTTGCTTATATATATATATATATATATAGATAAGAATCATGTTAACATTTGCTTATATATATATAGATAAGAATCATGTTAACATTTGCTTATATATATATATATATAGATAGATATAAGAATCATGTTAACATTTGCTATATATATATATATATAGATAGATAAGAATCATGTTTGTAATATATATATATATATATATAATAATCATTTAACATTTGCTTATATATATATATATATAGATAAGAATCATGTGTTAACATTTGCTTATATATATATATATATATATATAGATAAGAATCATGTTAACATTTGCTTATATATATATAGATAAGAATCATGTTAACATTTGCTTATATATATATATATATATATATAGATAAGAATCATGTTAACATTTGCTTATATATATATATATATATATATATAAGAATCATGTTAACATTTGCTTATATATATATATATATAAAGAATCATGTTAACATTTGCTTATATATATATATATATATATATATATATAGATAAGAATCATGTTAACATTTGATATATATATATATATATATATAGATAAGAATCATGTTAACATTTGCTTATATATATATATATATATATATAGATAAGAATCATGTTAACATTTGCTTATATATATATATATATATATATATATATATATAAGAATTATATTAACATTTGCTTATATATATATATAAGAATCATGTTAACATTTGCTTATATATATATAGATAAGAATCATGTTAACATTTGCTATATATATATAGATAAGAATCATGTTAACATTTGCTTATATATATATATATATATAGATAGATAAGAATCATGTTAACATTATTTATATATATATATATATATATATATATATATATATAAAAAAGAATCATGTTAACATTTGCTTATATATTATACAAACAAATGTTAACATATGATTGTGCCAATTTTCTTTATTTTATCCTAAGCATACACTATATATCCATTCATGCCAGATATATCTCTTCTGTCTCTGGGCACGTAGCCGAGTAATTAGAACATTCGCATTCTGACAATGAGACCCGGGTTCGAATCTCACCATAGTCGATTTATCGGGAGACTTCATGACTTCCTGATGTTATCGAGGTCGATCCCAGCGTGCGACACCTTTGGAAAGGTGCCTGAAAACTATACCCTTGGGTTCCCTTTGATAGATGTGCTTGCACGAAGTCACAAGTTATCGTGGCCTTGTTCAAATTGTTGATCACGCTAGATTTCTCTCCCAGAAACTGTAAGTAAGGTCTGCAGTTGCAGTCTAAACTACAGGTGGGCTCTGGGTGTTGAACAAACACAAATGTGCCTGAGCAAGCGTCTGCAATAGGAATTGGCTAGCCACCCTAGTAGATAGGTATCCTCAAATATGAGTGGCCAGCTATGCAGTACAGCATATATCTTATGTCTAGTCATATCTGTCAACCTACCTCTTGTTCTGTCAACTAATCTATTTTTACCTTGATATCTTCCTGACGATTTGCCCATCCTATATATATATATATATATATATATTTCACTTTCCATCACGATTTATCTATCCGCTCGTGTCTGTCTAACATTGTATTCTATCGCTATTTGTATCTAAACATTCATCCTGGAGGCAACAAAAAAAAAAAAAAAAAAAAAAAAAAACCAAAAAACTTTATACTAGTAACCAGAAAAAAAATCTCATAAAAATAGCTTAAAATGTAAGCAAAGAACTTAAAACTCATACGTGAAGCTAAATGCAAACATATATATGTTAAATACTTTGCGTGATTTTGTAAGCAATCCGAAGACATCTTTGAATAATCTAAGAGCGGACATATTAATTCCTACGTTACCGAATTCAACAAAAATCAATAATACATTAAAGATTCGTCCCAAGTGAAATTGAAGTGATTTCCCTGTTTATTTATGCATATTTGTTCGTTGATTTTTACTTTGTGTCTTGGTGAAAGTGATTATTTGAAAGTTTAAGCAATAAAAATACCAGGGAGCTCAAAGTAATTTCAATCTAGTTCATCTAAAGCATTGTCACGCCATTTATATTTTTCACCAGTGTATAATCCTCGTCAGTAGATATTGACATAGATGTATCCTATTTTCTCATGTATAACACTCAACTATAATTTGGCAATAGATATTTAGGAACAAACTAATTAACTGCTATACAGATCTTCATCTTTTCTGTTAATACACCCCCGAAATAAATAGAAATTATATTTACTGAAACTCATACCAAATTCTCCCATATTGAGGCCCTTTTATTGCACTCCTGTATGGTTGACTTTTGCGATCACCCCAAATGTGGGCAACTTGGGTGCGCTATTTCTAAGTGTGGGGTCAGCATTCGCGCTCACCCCGATAAATACCCTATTTCACATGTATAATACGATTTTTTCTTTAAAAAAAACAAAAAAAACATTAGGTGTGCGTTTTATGCACAGCTAAAAAAAAAATCTTTAAAACATTGTTTCATAGGGCGATTTCAGTTGCGAAATGACTACTCGCCACAAACATACGACAATTTGACACTAACTTTCGGCGATTGTGACACAATAAGGATGTTAAATGCAATCATATGTACCTAACAATACTTACAAATGTAAAATAAAATTATAATAAAAAAAATTGGATTATTATTATTATTCGATGTTTAAAACCATTTTTAATAAGAGTAGGAAACGTTGGCCGTAATGAAAGTGAAGGGTTATAGGGTTTCATTACCAAACAAGGGGTGCGTATTATGCACGAGTAGAAGCACCTTCCCGACACTTTCAGCACAATTTTTGGAGTGCGTATTATGGATGAAGGCGTATTATACATGGGGAATTACGGTATTCGTTCTAAGTAGCTCGAATATCAACCTCATTTAAGAAATGTGAATAACTTCATATATTTGGGTTTTTTTTTCTGAGGGTTGGAGTCATTACGAGGCAAGCTAAACAAATATATATATATATATATATATATTTGTAACCTTGTTTTTATTTGTAATTATGAGGGTGTTCGGGAAGAAATTACGTTTTTCATCGCTATGAATTATGAATCCATCAACTAAAGCTGAATTAAGGTTGAATGTTAACAAACCCTCTGGAATATATTCATTTCTTTTTTCCGACTGTGTCTCTCTTATTGTCCGTTTCAGAGTTTAATTAGAAAATATTGCGAAGAAGTGATTTGAGTCCTCATGAGTTTCACTTGAGAATTAAACAATTCCACCATCTGCAGAAGTCTTAACCAGGAATGTCAACGTTTCATTTTTGCAACACATTTTTTTGAATGCCATCCGGGATCACTATCTGTCATGTTCAGTAATGTAAATTGTGGCCATGCGTGATACGAATAATCACGTTTTTCGATACATGACTGACGAGGCAGATTTTTTCCCCGCAGTAGATTGCCATTTCTTTCTTCGGTAGACCAGTTGCCATTCAAAGCTATAGAACCCGGTCTTTCCTGCTATTTACCCATAGATGGAGGGAGAAGAGGATTCATACCTTCCCTGGGAAGGTATGAATCCTCTTCTCCAGGGGTACTGGAATGTAATGGATTCGACTGGAATTCGAACTCGGCTCTCCGATTCCTCAATCAGAGCCGCTATCCATTACTCCACCGTAAAACTTGCTTTTAGACGTCAACAGAAAATGTAAGACATCCATTATCATAAAATAAGTCAGTGCCAACACCAAAACTCCACCCACGAAATTTTTTGCTTTGTGTTTGGTGAAAGATGAAAGGTGGTGCCCATTACAAGCTACTGGAAGATAAAAAAAAACAATTACTGCAGGCGTTTATTGCCAGCAACTTGATCGGGTAAATGAAGCATAACGTCGAAAGCGTCCTACTTTGGTAAATTTTAAAGAAATTATTTTCCAGCATCAGACGGGGGAACAAAAACAAAAAAAAAAAAAGGGAAAAAAAAGAAAAAAAGAAAGAAAAAAGAAAGAAAAAACAACCCACCCAAAAACTTTCAGAAAAAAGAAGTCGAAATTAACTTTCAAAAATTTGATAAAATTCACATTTCTTTAAATGTGGAATCGAAAAGTTTGCGTTCTCTCTGGACTGCAAGATCTGGCGTTTCGGCTTCAGTCACTTTCCCACCGTTGTAAATTTATCAATTTAAGCGCAAAAAGATACGCAGGTGACACAATACTGATAGCAGACATTCTAAATAATATTTAAATAAATTTATAATGCATCTTTTTTTTTTTTTATCAGCGTTTAAGACACTAAATATCAAGGAAAAACACTATTGTAGAAAATGTGTTAATGATAATGCATCATATGGGTTCACATTCCAGGAAACCAATCTCTTGTTACTTTGGCTACAGAAGAGTGTTTTACGAGAATGTTCAACCATTCCATCTCTGGTGCAAATTCTCAGACAGTAGGAACAAAGAAATCTTACTGACATATTCAACATTTACCTAATCCTATAAAAAGATCTTATCCAAAATTGAAAACTAAGCAATATTTATTACAAACAAAACGACAATTTATTTTCCGGTAGCTGAGCAAATATTTCATATTCCCCGTTTGTAAAACCAGTGCATATACTACGGCTGGAAACCAAGTATACCCGACTGTTAGAAAGGCAAATTAATCTCTCTTGTTGATACAGTTTTTCCAAGTATACCCGACTGTTAAAAAGGCAAATTAATCTCTCTTGTTGATACAGTTTTTCCAAGTATACCCGACTGTTAGAAAGGCAAATTAATCTCTCTTGTTGATACAGTTTTTCCAAGTATACCCGACTGTTAAAAAGGCAAATTAATCTCTCTTGTTGATACAGTTTTTCCAAGTATACCC
This sequence comes from Acanthosepion pharaonis, assembly GCA_903632075.3. Classification (NCBI taxonomy): domain Eukaryota; kingdom Metazoa; phylum Mollusca; class Cephalopoda; order Sepiida; family Sepiidae; genus Acanthosepion; species Acanthosepion pharaonis. The sequence goes on along the minus strand of CAHIKZ030005207.1, from coordinate 1,225,815 downwards.
GACTGTTAAAAAGGCAAATTAATCTCTCTTGTTGATACAGTTTTTCCAAGTATACCCGACTGTTAAAAAGGCAAATTAATCTCTTTGTTGATACAGTTTTTCCAAGTATACCCGACTGTTAAAAAAGGCAAATTAATCTCTCTTGTTGATACAGTTTTTCCAAGTATACCCGACTGTTAAAAAGGCAAATTAATCTCTCTTGTTGATACAGTTTTTCCAATACCCGACTGTTAAAAAGGCAAATTAATCTCTCTTGTTGATACAGTTTTTCCAAGTATACCCGACTGTTAAAAAGGCAAATTAATCTCTCTTGTTGATACAGTTTTTCCAAGTATACCCGACTGTTAAAAAGGCAAATTAATCTCTTGTTGATACAGTTTTTCCAAGTATACCCGACTGTTAAAAAGGCAAATTAATCTCTCTTGTTGATACAGTTTTTCCAAGTATACCCGACTGTTAGAAAGGCAAATTAATCTCTCTTGTTGATACAGTTTTTCCAAGTATACCCGACTGTTAGAAAGGCAAATTAATCTCTTGTTGATACAGTTTTTCCAAGTATACCCGACTGTTAAAAAGGCAAATTAATCTCTCTTGTTGATACAGTTTTTCCAAGTATACCCGACTGTTAAAAAGGCAAATTAATCTCTCTTGTTGATACAGTTTTTCCAAGTATACCCGACTGTTAAAAAGGCAAATTAATCTCTCTTGTTGATACAGTTTTTCCAAGTATACCCGACTGTTAAAAAGGCAAATTAATCTCTCTTGTTGATACTGTCTCTGGAAGATTTATGATTCTTCAACGCCCACGGAGCCAACGTGTGGTTTATACAGTGTGCTTTACAATTGTTGAAACAAAGCAGCTCCACCTTGTTGAGGAGAAACAGCAATTCCAGCAGGATGGTAATACTCCTCACACTGCTAATATTACCATGGCATGGCTCCATGATATGTTTGGGGAGCATCTCATTAGCTGCAAAGCTGAAGTGGGATGTGCTCCTCACACGCCTGACCTGAACATCTGCCGGATTTCTTCCTCTGGGGTTCCTCAAGAACATCTACCAGGGCAACCCTCGCACCATTGAAGTCAGCTATCGCTTAAATGATTCAGGCGATGATCCAGGAGGAATGTGCACGCGTTATCAACAACTTTGCATTTAACAGTGCCTTCAACTGAACGACAGACATCTGGAGCATGTACACTTGGGCTCTTTTTGACATTTTTGGTTCATGTTTGAGACTAAATGGTTTCGGATCCTAAGATAGTATCCTTTTACCTTTCAATAAATTTAATTTCCATTATTCTATCATTTGTGGTCCTTGATTTGTGCCCGATTATTTTGTTACAAAAATTGTGATAAAAAGCCTTGTACTGTATGTATGCTGAGCGGAAGTTATTTACAAAAAAAAGGCACATTTTAGCGTGATTATTGGCTGAACAAGGGCAGTACACTTAAACCTTCCGTCACGATGACTTCTAGTTTTCGTGCTAGCACAACTAATGTATTGCTACTGTTAAAAAGCGTTCTCTTAAATATTCGGAAAGTCTGTTCCAATGGTGCTTTAATGAAAGTATTTATTTAATAATCTAAACAACGATGAAAATTTAGACATGAATTTTGTTTATAATGAAATTACGTCATGCGAATGAAGATGAGATGATGAAATATTAATGAAGTCGATAAAATGTAAGTTCTTAGGGAAGAGAAAATATGCTACAGCCGTCATTGACATTAGGGGTTACGCAAGTAAGTCCTGATTGCTCCATGAAGGAGATTCGGAAAAGACCTAACGAAAAAGGAATCAGATCGTTGTTTCATAACTTGAGAAAAAGCCAAGATATTTTGCATTTCACTTTTATAGAAACTGACTTGGGTTTTCAATAAATCGATACATGGGCTAAGAGGAAGTCACACGTTTACTGGAATTCAAGCGTAGATAGAAAGAGCAAAAGAATCCACGCAACATTGGTCACAATTATTAGAATATAATTATAATTATTTAATAACATTTTTGACAGATTCTTTGAAATGACTTTTATTCGCGCAGTAATGTTATTACAAATGTGTGGATTGTATTGGTAAGTCAAATCGCAACGTGGCGGTGTTGGCAAATACTTTTCCAAGTGTAAAGTGATCTTGGGAATTTAATTTGCTTAATGACATTTAAGAGATCAGAATGTTTAATTAGCCTAAAAAGTCTTTTTAATGTTCGTTCTAAACAACAACAACTCATCGATTATGGTTATGGATTTACTCCCAAGAAACAAAAGCAAAAAATAGTTATATTGAATGCAAGAAACGATACAAACGCACCTCTAAATAAACTTATACATTATCAAAAAGATCTGGAAAGACTTAAGATTATCTAAATGGGAGTATATCAAAGAAAATACACAATATAGAGATATCCACATATTCAACAACATGCTTTTATATTAAAAGCTTCTTGAAAATACAGGTTTGGTTTGGTTGCTTTTATTTAAGGATATATCAAACTATAGGTTATTTAATGCCGAAATCTAAATATTTTGTCCACAAGTTCATGCCTTCAACTACAGATATTTTGTACATTATTTCATGCTTTCGGAGCAAATTTAAGGTTATTTTTTAATTATAAAATGCATTGCTGGTAATTTCAATACAAAAATGCATTGCTGGTAATTTCAATACAAAAATGCATTGCTGGTAATTTCAATACAAAAATGCATTGCTGGTAATTTCAATACAAAAATGCATTGCTGGTAATTTCAATACAAAAATGCATTTTTTTCAATACAAAAATCCCTTGCTGGTAATTTCATTTTAAATTTTACAAAAATGCATTTGGTAATTTCAATACAAAAATGGGGTTTTCAATACAAAAATGCATTGATTTCAATTTGCTGGACCAAAAATTTTTTTATACATTTGGTGGGGTTCCCGATTTCTTTAGACCTTAACATGTGCTACCATCCCGGGTTAAAATAAACGTCGCTGGTTCGTTTTTGTCTAGCGGCATGTCAACCATTTCCAGGTTATTTAACGCCGAAATCTAAATATTTTGTGTGTAATTATTTTATTTTTGGACAATGATTTTGTGAGACAAGTCTTGCAAATTAACCCATAGCTGGAGGGAGAAAAGGTTGCTTCATATCTTTCCCACGGATTTTTGCGTGTAAGTGAATATAACGAACCTAACTGGAATTGGAACTCGGCTCTCCGACTAACAATTCCGAGTCATTAAACATTACACCACCGCACATCCAAAGTTACAGCACCAGGTATTTACAAGCGGTTACCCATCTAGGTACTGACCAGGCTCGATGTTGCTTACGTCGTACAGGAACCAATGTTTCAACGTGAACCTGGGAACAACAGCAATTAAAAAGTTTGTTACACGGTCCTCAAAATTTCCAGTCTACCGATCGGAGACCTTGCTACCGGATGTAGTTTATCGTCATACCCAGGACTATTGGAAATACGGGTAAAGTCCAAATACATTTAATGTTAAAATATGTAGTTCGGTATAAATACTGTTTGTTAGCTTACGCTCCGTTAAAAATTAATCTATCAGACAGTTCAATTTCGGATATCAAATCTTGGACATTTAAGGACGAAAATGGGTATTACATGCCATCAAATACGATAAATGCTTAAAACATACAATGTAATGACAATGTCTCTCTCTCTCTCTCTCTCTCTATATATATATATATATATATATATATATATATGGAAGTATTTCATAAGGAAGAACTGTTCAGTTTTGTAGTAACACGTTAGCCTGTTTGACATTCTAATTTCTGGCGTCAACACAAATATGCAATATATGCTAACAAAAACTAAATCACATCTTATTAACGCGCAAGTAAGTGAAAGAACCAATCTTTGCTTATTGGTCTCTGTGAAGTCAGCAGCGTATACGCGAATCTTATTTTTCACCTTCCTTTGTTAATTAAACTCAGAAGTTAAAATTGCAATGATCATGTTCACGTTAAATTGAACATTCTCGTTTACATACATAGTTTGTAAAACTATTTCAGTAGAATGATACTTAGGCACCACAGCCCAACAATGCTCAGTTATCCTTTAAAAAAATTCTCTTTGCTCGATTCCATAACCAAAACGCTAACAGAAATTTCTAAGGAACTAATAGATTTAACCAATTTTTTAATCCGAAATTATTTCCAACCATTTTATTTGAAACACATATTCTAGTAGACAACCTGTTTTTTTAATAGTGAATGACGTCTCCCGGCTTGTGCATTCGAGAGACTTAAAGGATTATGCTCTCCTTTTCTTTCTTTAAACAGCTGACTAAACCTTGATGGGCTGTGACTCGCTGTGGTACGATGGATTATACACATGTAGCACGACTGATATTTGTATGAACTTGTTTCCTTAAGACTTGCATTCATATAAGATTGTGCAGAAGAGTTCACGATCGGACAGAAAAAGATTTCAAATTAGACTGATACATTGTTGGAATTCTGTTAAGCCGAAAATATTTCAGCAATCCTTCCTTACTATAGACATTATACAGTTTTAATCATCAATTTTGATCAGCATATAATAGATTTTATAGTATGAAGTGCAATGACTCGATATATTTATCACCCTGTCCGATTTTCCCATGTTCGTAATACGATACAGTCATGATGTTAACAAGCAGTATTCTTCGCCAGTATTCGAATATATCTAGGGTTATACTACAGTGTAATATGTCATTAGAAAGTGGAAGAAATCAGGTTGTCAATACATTTTTTTTTCTTGTTAGTTTTAAGATATTTCTAATTCTGAAGATTAAAAAACAGCTTTCTTACGTAGGGCAATAGAGTCAATTGTACAGATAAATAAATGAACAAACAAATCAGCAAGAAAATACATAATTGCAAAAATTGAAATATTACTAACTCAACTGAAAGAATAGTCTTCTTTATGAGCGAGTAAACTGTTTGAATCTTAAGTATTAAAAGATGACACTACGTGGAGTTCTCTAATTTGACAGCCATACAGAAAGACTAGTAAACCATAAACATACATTCACAGTTTATTGCATAGAACTTGCAGTTTAATTGGGAAGGAAGAGCGGGGTGAAGGATTCAATTCAGGTGTATTTCAGAGTTCATAAAAGAGTATGCAAACTAACATTTATTTTGATTACAAACGTAACGTGGAAGATTCGAGTATTTATGCTGCGTCAATAAATTTCAGATAAGTCAGTTCTTCACAAAAACCACATTTTTTAACACTTAAAATAATGCTCATACTACGCGTAACTTTATTCAGAAAATCCTTTAAGTTATAAGTTCTTCCTTGGTTAAAGTTCGCTCCCTTGATAAACACGTTTTATCAAAAAAAACAAAAAAAAAAACAAAAAAAAAAACACATACTGCCTATTCTAAGTTCCCATGTTTTCAGCGACTTGATAATTACTTGCAAATCTTGCCAATGATGTTACTTTATTAAAATAAAATTCGATTCGTGACATCAACTTTCACGGTTTAAAATTAAGGTTTCGCATATTTCGAACTACTTTTTGTTTTGAATGTTTGCTTTTATCCAAAGTGACATTGCGCTTGTAGATGTGACATGCCTATCTAAAAATATCAATAAACTGCCTCTATATGCGCTCGCTAATGTACGAGTTTTATTTAAAGGGATTTACACAAGCAGAAATCAATTCTTAGATGTACCGCTCAGTGTGAACAATTGAAGAGCGAAAAAGTCATTTCAAATGTCCATATTGAAGGAAAGCGACTCGTGAATTGTCACTTCGCCGATAAAAGTGTCACCAGAAACAGTAGAAATGGCGAGTCGTTTTCCAGAGCATGCAGGCAACCTTCGATAATTCCCATTCCCTCACTAATCTCCCATCTTTTTAGTATACCTTCGAATGTCAGCGTTTCTCGCTTTACCTGTTCATTGGTATCGATCATGAGAGATCTTGTTTGATCGATAAAGTCATATCGGTTTTTAAATTCCTGCTTGCTCAATAAAGCACGATGTCCTCTCTTTGCTACGGTCAGGCCTGAGTGAATACATGGCGAATCGAAATTTCGACACGAGGTGTTGAAAAACTGCGCACGACCTCAGAAGCAACTGCGTTAAAAAACACGACTCCATTTTATTCTGAGAGTTAGGGACTTTCGTTAAGGTAATACAGGTTTATTAAAAACGTTGCGCTTGGAACAGTGGCATAAGGCAACGAGGCGAGTTCAATAATTAAATAGATGCGTGAATACAATTGTTTGGTGACTGCTGAACAATCCCTTAAAAAATCAGCAACCAAGATAGTCTCAGTGCTAAGGAAGGCCAATTCTGAATTTTATTTGAAGGTGTTGGAATCTACATTAAGTCCGACCAGACACCTTTCTTTGTAAGCAAGCGGAGTACTTGGTGGGCTTAAATGCAATTAACCTGGAAGTGTTATATTTCATTTGGCCTTTGGTATTCATTTTAGTCATTGTGCCCATTTTTCTTCCTAGATTGAGCCCCTATAAGAGAAAACTGATTAAGTCCTTTAGCCGTCTATTTATTCTGCGATAAGGTAAACCAGTTCTTAACAAAAACATGCAGTATCGCTGGAATTAATTATAAACGAAGTTAATATCGTAAAAATAAATCCACATCTTTTAACACTTAAAATAATGCTCACACTACGCGTACCTTTATGATAAGATTATTTTTTCATCATATCAGTTTTTGAATATTACACTGATCCATTCTTATCCACCAGAGAGATGCTCAGAGATCCACAGCGGATATCTGAAACCGCGCATAGTACCGACCCTGAAGTGCCTGTCGCGAATTTGCCTCATTTGCGAAGGATGTCCAGGGAAGGGTAGGAGGCAGTTGTCCAGGGAAGGGTAGGAGGCAGTTGTCCAGGGAAGGGTAGGAGGCAGTTGTCCAGGGAAGGGTAGGAGGCAGTTGTCCAGGGAAGGGTAGGAGGCAGTTGTCTGTTGGTGAAAGGCCCGGAGACTAAGGTTGAGGGAACAGTGTGTCTAAGCCAAGCTGTTGTATGAATTCTTGGCCACATGTACCATATGAGAACTGGTATTGTCATGGAGGAATAGTGCGCCCTTGCGCTTAACCAATGCTGGCTCCTGCTTCAGTGCATGTTGCACACGTTCCAACTGCTGCGAGCGCATGTCTGCAGTGATGGTTTGGCCTGTTTGTAGCAACTCATAGTGCATCACTTGTCGACTAGTCTACTAGATTCAGAACATGAACGTGTGGTTTTGTGGTGTGAGGCACAGGATCCCATTGATGTATTCGGCGACTTGATGCGCCTACGGACAAGGTCACCTTAAATCCATGAAGCCTGACAGAGCTGCTACGACACCGTCATATTTCATTGCCGCTGCTCGAGCTATGACTGGTGTACGCGCAACATCTTTTCCGGCACGTGATGCAATCAGTGATCACTTCTTGCTACACGAAGTAAAAACGGCAAGGAACATCGACATCTTGATTATGTTATTCTTGTTTTCAAGTTTCATGTGATATCCATTTAAATTGTTGAAAGTTCTCAAGTCGTGCGGTTTCTTGTTTTTGTTTTCTTTCTACAGTTCTTTGTGATTCTGTAGCGCCATTCTACAGGGTCAGAAGGATGGTCCTTGCTAAGAACTACAGATATTGTCTGAAAGCTATTTTTAACTATTGATCTGAGAAAGCTGTTGTATCCAGCTGACAGTTTAGATATTTAAGAACAAATTTGGCACCACACAATCCATGCACATGAAAGTATCGGTCATAAATATGTTAAGTTTCTCTCTTATATAAAGTAATCAAAGAAGTCCTTGCCGTTTTTATTTCGGCAAAAATTTAAGTCGAAATAATGGAAGCCTTTATAAAATTTGAACCCGGAGTGGCACTGGCCGTTCTATTGATGAATGCCGAATGTTTCTATATAACTAAACGGCTACCATGAAACACTTCAGTAATTTCTTACCAGTGAATATATATAACTACCTACAGCCGAAATTTAGTTTACCGTAATTCCCCATGTATAATACGCATTATTTTTCTAAAAAAAAAAAAATAAGCAGAATTAGGGATGCGTATTGTGCACAGCTACAAAAAATGCTTTAAAAAATTAGCGGTTCATAGGTCGATTTCAGTTGCGAAATGACTACTCACCACAAACATATGACAATTTGACACTAACATTCGGCGATTGCGACCCCACAAGGATGTCAAAAAAAATCAAAACTATTTTTTAATAAGAGTAGGAAACGTTAGCTGTAATTAAATTGGAGAGGTACAATTTATAGGGTTTGATTACCAAAGGGTGCGTATTATGCGTGAGTAGAAGCATAATTTTAGGGCTGCGTATAATGGATGAAGGCGTATTATACATGGGGAATTACGGTATTTATTACTTCAAATAAAATATGTAACATTCAACCAGGTACTTTTTTTAAAGTGTATTTCAGGAAGCATCAACAATTAGGATATTTTAAGACCAAAGATAATTCAAGGGGTATCAATGGAATAATGCGTCAGAGGTTGATAAATGAGGTTCTTCGCTGGTGAAATCTAAAATATTCATGCTTGTAAAATCACCGATAACAAATCCGAAATATCAAGCACATTATCCACACTTCTACTACACGATAAAAAAAAAATTCCAAGGCATTTTTTGTCACGTGGCAACCCAAACACTGACAAAAAAAAAAAAAAAAAAATAAACAAACAAAAACATACATAACACAACGCTGTGTTAAATTTTGGCATTATTCAATCCAATGTCTCTACAGGAATTGAATCCAAAGTGAAAACGCGTTTACAGAAAAATCAAACACAGCTGGATGAGACGACACTAAACCTTTTCAGATCCAATTTTTTGCGAATAGCAAAATTCGGTGAACGACACAGGGGGCTAGAATCCTAATGACTCCGGTCGACTTAACATCTCAAGATTTGAAAGTGAACCTTGTAGCCGTGTTTTTTTTTCTTCCTTTTCCGCTGTAATTTTTACATTTGAAAGCTTTGAAATCAATTTGCTTACTTTAGCAATGATTGGGTTGGTTGAGTGTAGCGTTCCTAATAGGAACAATTTGAGTTCTGAATATTTTAACCTTCCTTGACAGAATAAAAAGCAATACCGCAGGAAAATTCTTTTAAAAAGTCACTAAATAATGTCATTGTCTTGTCAGGATCGAACGTGCAATCGATTATGGAAAAAAAAAAAAACAAAACTTGATTGACTATTTGTTTGAGAAAATGAACTATTCTAAAAGCATACAGCTTTCTCTATGTTTAACCTCATTCTTCGATGTGCTGTCACTTCAGGACCTGGGCGATCATAGCTCTCCACAACTTCCTGTTCTTTAGAGCTCTTGTCAATTTTTATTTTGGTTTATATCCCTCCCATCCTCTGTTCTGCCATCACTTTATGCAAGCATGTTACGTGGGTTGCTCACGCTTTCCAGTCTAGCCCTCAATGTCCTCTGAGTCAAATTTTCCAAGCCTTCTTTCAATGTATCCTACAAATTTCGAATTTTTTTTTCTGATTCTAACAAACTAATGGGCTGTTAGTTAATTATTTTTTCTCTCATCTCACTATTTTTAGTCGTAGTTAATTTACGCAATTGATGCTATACTAGTTATTTGTTTTAATGCCTACCTGAGGTAACTAATGCTTTCAGAGTTTTGCTAATCCAAAAATCCCTCAACGAGGAAAAAAAGATCTTGCGCGTTTTAAGTTATCAGAACGTTTTGGTTGCAAAAAGTATATTATAAACTCTTATCCTTTCGGAAAAAAAAACAGTTTAATCCTTTGGTATATTTACAAAAAGTTATAATATGTAAACAGCCTGTATCTTTAGATTTATTCTCTTTTAAAATGTCAATGAAACAGTGAAAAAGACAGAAAGAAAGAGCTGAAAAGAAAATATTGAGGAATCGGAAAGCCGAGCTTGAATTCCAGTTGAATCCATTACATTGATTTACAACCTACTGCTAGAAAAAAATCTGCCTCGTCAGTCATGTATCGAAAGATACATGATCGCCTAAGCGAGTATCACGCATGGCCCATAACTGACTGATGTTTTATTTATTTGGATGTGACCCTGAGTAATTGATGTGAGATGTCCTGAGGAGCGGCTGACATCAGTTTTAACAACTTCTTTTCACTTCAAAAATTCGTTCTGTATTTTACATTTCTGAAATTTCTTAAATCATTAAATTAAATAATTCACTTTATAGTGACATGTAGCGGGGTTTTTTTTTCATTAACGCGCTTATGGCCCTACCTTCACTAACATCAATATCAATTCTCTATTCGTTCATATTGTTTAAGGAAGGCCGAAGGGTACAGCGGCTAAAACGTCGTGATGAAAACCTGACATTATAGAGATTTAGTCCAAATGAACTGATATACGAACACGCATATTTTCTTAACGCCATGCATTTAATCTTATCGGCATTTTATCACTACACCGACTTTTTTAGGCAGACGATTTCTCTAAATTATTTTTTAGCTCCTAATTCATTTTTTACATCTATTTTTCTTTCCTTCGTTTCTTCTAGCTTATTTAATGTTCTCCTTATATTTCGAAATATTTATTTCCCATGATTTAATTTCTTCATCTGTTTCCCTTTTTATTATTGAATTTTTATATTTTCTTTCATCAGTAACCGATCAAGATTATTCAACTTTTAGTGTTACCACGCTTTTTCTTCTCATCTGAGACCCCCTGCACTTGATTCCTTCTTCCTTTCCTTCCCCCTGCACTTGATTCCTTCTTCCTTTCCTTCCCCCTGCACTTGATTCCTTCTTCCTTTCCTTCCCCCTGCACTTGATTCCTTCTTCCTTTCCTTCCTCCTGCACTTGATTCCTTCTTCCTTCCTTCCCCTGCACTTGATTCCTTCTTCCTTTCCTTCCCCCTGCACTTGATTCCTTCCTTTCTTTCCTTCCCCCTGCACTTGATTCCTTCTTCCTTTCCTTCCCCCTGCACTTGATTCCTTCTTTCCTTTCCTTCCCCTGATTCCTTCTTCCTTCCTTCCTTCCTTTCCTTCCCCTGCACTTGATTCCTTCTTCCTTTCCTTCCCCTCCTGCACTTGATTCCTTCTTCCTTTCCTTCCTTCCTCCTGCACTTGATTCCTTCTTCCTTTCCTTCCTTCCTCCTGCACTTGATTCCTTCTTCCTTTCCTTCCTTCCTCCTGCACTTGATTCCTTCTTCCTTTCCTTCCTTCCTCCTGCACTTGATTCCTTCTTCCTTTCCTTCCTCCTGCACTTGATTCCTTCTTCCTTTCCTTCCCCTGCACTTGATTCCTTCTTCCTTTCCTTCCCCTCCTGCACTTGATTCCTTCTTCCTTTCCTTCCTTCCCCCTGCACTTGATTCCTTCTTCCTTTCCTTCCCCTGCACTTGATTCCTTCTTCCTTTCCTTCCTTCCTCCTGCACTTGATTCCTTCTTCCTTTCCTTCCTTCCCCCTGCACTTGATTCCTTCTTCCTTTCCTTCCTTCCCCTGCACTTGATTCCTTCTTCCTTTCCTTCCTTCCTCCTGCACTTGATTCCTTCTTCCTTTCCTTCCTCCTGCACTTGATTCCTTCCTTCCTTTCCTTCCTCCTGCACTTGATTCCTTCCTTCCTTTCCTTCCTCCTGCACTTGATTCCTTCCTTCCTTTCCTTCCCCCTGCTTGATTCCTTCTTCCTTTCCTTCCCCCCTGCACTTGATTCCTTCTTCCTTTCCTTCCCCTCCTGCACTTGATTCCTTCTTCTTCCCTTCCTTCCCCCTGCACTTGATTCCTTCTTCCTTTCCTTCCCCTCCTGCACTTGATTCCTTCTTCCTTTCCTTCCCCCTGCACTTGATTCCTTCTTCCTTTCCTTCCCCTCCTGCACTTGATTCCTTCTTCCTTTCCTTTTCCCCTGCACTTGATTCCTTCCTTCCTTTCCTTCCTCCTGCACTTGATTCCTTCCTTCCTTTCCTTCCTCCTGCACTTGATTCCTTCTTCCTTTCCTTCCTTCCTCCTGCACTTGATTCCTTCTTCCTTTCCTTCCTTCCCCTGCACTTGATTCCTTCTTCCTTTCCTTCCCCCCCTGCACTTGATTCCTTCTTCCTTTCCTTCCCCTGCACTTGATTCCTTCTTCCTTTCCTTCCCCCTCCTGCACTGATTCCTTCTTCCTTTCCTTCCTTCCTCCTGCACTTGATTCCTTCTTCCTTTCCTTCCCCCTGCACTTGATTCCTTCTTCCTTTCCTTCCCCTCCTGCACTTGATTCCTTCTTCCTTTCCTTCCCCCCTGCACTTGATTCCTTCTTCCTTTCCTTCCCCTCCTGCACTTGATTCCTTCTTCCTTTCCTTCCTTCCCCCTGCACTTGATTCCTTCTTCCTTTCCTTCCCCCTGCACTTGATTCCTTCTTCCTTTCCTTCCCCTCCTGCACTTGATTCCTTCTTCCTTTCCTTCCCCTCCTGCACTTGATTCCTTCTTCCTTTCCTTCCCCTCCTGCACTTGATTCCTTCTTCCTTTCCTTCCCCTCCTGCACTTGATTCCTTCTTCCTTTCCTTCCCCCTCCTGCTTGATTCCTTCTTCCTTTCCTTCCTTCCTCCTGCACTTGATTCCTTCTTCCTTTCCTTCCCCCTGCACTTGATTCCTTCTTCCTTTCCTTCCCCCTGCACTTGATTCCTTCTTCCTTTCCTTCCTTCCTCCTGCACTTGATTCCTTCTTCCTTTCCTTCCCCCTGCACTTGATTCCTTCTTCCTTTCCTTCCCCCTGCACTTGATTCCTTCTTCCTTTCCTTCCCCCTGCACTTGATTCCTTCCTTCCTTTCCCTTCCCCTTCCTCCTGCACTTGATTCCTTCTTCCTTTCCTTCCTTCCTTCCTCCTGCACTTGATTCCTTCTTCCTTTCCTTCCCCCTGCACTTGATTCCTTCTTCCTTTCCTTCCTCCTGCACTTGATTCCTTCTTCCTTTCCTTCCCCTCCTGCACTTGATTCCTTCCTTCCTTTCCTTCCTTCCTCCTGCACTTGATTCCTTCTTCCTTTCCTTCCTCCTGCACTTGATTCCTTCTTCCTTTCCTTCCCCCTCCTGCACTTGATTCCTTCTTCCTTTCCTTCCTTCCTTCCTCCTGCACTTGATTCCTTCTTCCTTTCCTTCCTTCCTTTCCTTCCTTTCCTTCCCCTGCACTTGATTCCTTCTTCCTTTCCTTCCTTCCTTCCTTCCTCCTGCACTTGATTCCTTCTTCCTTTCCTTCCTCCTGCACTTGATTCCTTCTTCCTTTCCTTCCTCCTGCACTTGATTCTTTATTTCTTTTCTTTGCATTTGATTCTTTCTTTTAATTTATGTTCTCGCCCGAAAGCTACGATAATCATATTTGATTATGTTATGATATCGTTGCAATCGTGATTCTTGATTGTTCAAGACTTTTTGCTGTCGGGGTTTTGGGAGCTTAGATGCCTGACAAATAGAAAGAAGAATAAAAATTTATAAACACGAATCAGTGAAGAAATGACAAGGGAACGGAGAAGCAATCAGTGCAGGCGCACATCCCTCTTTGTACCAGGAAACAACATTCCAATAGACAATCAGCAAATTGTTGTCGCACTGATTGTACTACTCTCGTTACTGACCTTTTAAGGATATTTGCACGATTTGAATATTCTGTTATTTTACATGCTGCCCCTACACTTTTTAACACAAGCTGATTCTGGAAAAAACGATTTGATGCAAAGAAAAAAAAATCCTTTTCAACAGTACTTAATATAATTTTGTAAATATTTCCTATGTAATAAGAACATTACGCTACGAGTGTTACTAATACCACGTGCTTTAGTTCTACCTGCCGCATAGCAGGGTCATCGGTGACTAAATCGATTCCCCGGCCAGGACTTCCTGATGAGAAGTGGAGCTCGGCAGCTAACAGGTTTTAAAATTTAAGGTCTTCCCAAGTAGTCATCTCGTACAACGCGGTAGACTTCACTCCATAGCTGTGTATGGAGCCAGTGAGATGACACGGCATCGCTTGGCGGATGTCATCCTAGACTGAAGTCAGGTGTCCGTGACGAAGGCGATCCTTCAAGTTTGGTGGAAATCGGCTGTCTGACCTGGAGTAGGATGGGCTCCGCCAGGTCTACTTGCCCAAGAGACTACGCATGAATGAGTAAGTGTCTGGTTCTCAATCCAGATATATGAAGAGAATTGGGCAGGTATTCATTTGCGCAGCAACACTAGGATCACACGCATTCATGGGATGGTAATGTTGAATTACCGTCATGCAGCAACACATGTTTTTGTCGATTCACTTTTGTCCCTATCAAGAGTAAAGAAATATAAAAAATGTATAAACACGATTCGGGGAAGAAATGCCAAGGGAACAGAGAAGCAAAAATGGCGTCAAACAATGCTAATTTAATTTTGTCACTTATCTGAATTATGCTTATTCTCTCTCGCTAATGTCAAAAGAAAGAATCAGTTTGAAATCTTGGTAATTTCCCCTTTTATAATTGTTGCTATTGTTTTTATCATACACTTTTACGCCCATTTTAGTCCTAAAGATTAAGATTTTGATTAATGACCAATTTTAATGATGATAGAAATAACATAACTGCATTCCCAAGTATTTTGCAATTATACAACTTACGTTTCGAAGAAAGTTTAAATTTAGTGATGGATAGTTGTTTAACCTTGAATACTTATTAATATTACTTCCCTTTCCACTGTATTCCTTTTCAAAGCCTCTCAATTGCAGCATCTTTGTTAATTTCACTCAAAGTTGTTTTCTATTGCTATAGCAGGACATGATAAAAAAAAACCCCGTCAAATTCATACACACCTGTTCAGGGATCAAAATTACCTTCAGTGGGGCATTGTATAGAAAAAGAAGTCACATACCGAAGGATAAAGATTAACTGTTACAATTCCGATTTATTTATAATAACGGGCACAAACAATGATGGGAACACGAGCGCGGTCAGAAGTTCATTTTTAAAACCATGTTTTAAAAAGAAATTTTTATTCTAGCTCGAATGTTTATTATTGTCCATACACATCTTTACAAAAGTCTTAAGCACAACTGAATCAAATTGGACAACTGCATCTTGTTTGCATGATGGCCACGGATTTTTACTATAGAAAAAACAATTCCAGCTCTTTTTTCAGGCAACATTTACCATAATTTACTATGTATAATACGCCTTCATTCGTAATACGCACACCTAACATTGTGCTGAAAGTGTGGGAAAAAATACTACTACTCACGCATAATACGCACCTCCTGTTTGGTAATCAAACCCTATAAATTTTAGGTCTACAATAATACTATTTTAATTTAGTTTTATGATAATTCTTATTTTAGGGCAATTTTTTAAAGATTTTTTTTTTGTACCTGGGCACCCCTGATTTTTTGTAGCTACGCACATTATCGTTTTGCTTATCGTTTTAAAAAAATGCGTATTATACATGGGCAATTACGTTAATTCGTAAATATTGTAGATCGAACAAAAAACAATGAGACTTTTCTTACTATAGGAATTGATCTACTTTAAGTTTTATTATAAACCAGATAACTTTAAAGGGTGAGTAGTCAATCTTTTGACTTCTCATCTAGAAATCCATTTTTTTTTTTACAGTTAAATTTCACCATGTACAAGGTCCGGGGGTGGGGGGGGGCACGTTAAGAGTTAGTTAAAACGGATTGGAATGGGAGATAACCAGTTTAAGTTGAGAATTAACCGTTAAGATTGGAGTGACTGGGGAAACATCTTGGAAATCGGTTCCACAGAGCAATGGTTCGCGGGAAACGACTTCTTACCGGTGGGGAAAATCTTCCTATCTACTGCTTTATATAGCACGATTTTATTGCTGATGTCTTCTTTAAACCTTTAAATTCTCATGTAATAAATTTCAATTGACGCAAACTAAGAATCCAAACCTTATTTTTAGTGGTTACCCATATTTGAATAGACGCTCTATCTATCAAACAGAATAAATTTGTCTGCCGGCCTGAATATTAAAGATATCTTATTAAAGAAAAATGATTCGAACCTGCGTAACCTTGGCAGGAGAAATTGTAGTAGATCCAATGTGCTTATACAAACTCGGACACGGAGGGCGTCGCCGATCAAACAAAGCCAGATATATAAAAATCCATCATTTCATATATACGTTGCCTCAGTTAATAATGATTAATTATTCTCAAAGTTGGCACAAAAGTAGTTAAATTCATTCCATGTCTAAGATAACTCATGTATATCATTTTTTGATGAACAAAATGTATGAAACCGAATTTATAAACCGAAGATCGATTAATCAGCAAATGATACGACCTATTGTCGATTATCAGCCAATGAATATCTTGAAAGTAATGTCACCTATTGTGTTGACCAAAAAGATCGTTATGTAAATTTTCTACTTAATAAGCTAATGAAGTTTTTGGTCAACTCAATATTTCCGTGGAAACAGATCCAGAGAGCGCGTAATACTATCAGATAGAGCAAGTGTTGTTTTTTTTCAGCTGCTTATTTTTTTATTGATTTAACATCGCCCATTGTCTACGTATTTTCGTAGAGTATTTCTGTAGGTTGACAGTTGCGCTGAGCCACTAGCATTAATTCACCCCCTACTGATGCGCCTCATACACCACCTCACTGTTCACATCCACTATTTGGTTTCCGTAAATATTCATCGAGCGTCAATGAAGGTCAATCGGTGAATTTTTTTTCTGTACAATGAAATTAAATAACGGATACAGTAATTAAATATCCAGCCCTTGAAGCAGTCCAGGCTTTAGAAGGGGGGTCTCTCGCATGGGTCAGGACAGGGTTTTGTCTGTTTTGAATTTAGCTTCCAATCCACAAACTTTACAACCCCGAATCCGTTTTCTTAGCCACACAGCAGATTACTGCACTTGCCACAAAATTAGACCGATTTTTTTTTGTATGGCCTCGAGATTGACGGAATATGGCGCACACGTCGTTCATCCCAGACTTCGACTTAAAACTGCCTGTAGCTCTGATCAGCGACTGCTGGACAGGCAGTCGCCTTGAAATTACATCATTAATTTATCAAAATTCTTCGTTGATAGAGTAGCGATCTCTTAAGCGCCATCTTTGAATAGGAAGGAGCGAGTAACTCGCAATAAGTGACTTAATAACACCATTAGTGTTGACTGTACGGCTAGTTGGCTAAATTAATTGTGGCATGGCTGTTCAAGTATAAAGCAGGGCGCTTCCACAAAAAGAGCCGACACCGCCAGCTACCACATCCTTGCACATGGTTAGTTACTCATTGATCAGGGAGAGAATGCGAATGACACCCCCGGGGATAGTAAGGTATTCTGGCCCCCTCCTTCAGAAATGGACCATCATTACTAATTGGCTAAATGCTGAAACGTTCTAGCCTCCCACCTTGTTATCTGTATACATCCCCAAGATACTAAAATCCGAGAGAGTCGTAATGAAAATCAGTGTTCTGCAAATCCCTAGTGCATAATTAGGGTTTCATAGCCTTAGAAAAAAAAGTCCTAACTATAAACAGGGGAGGTAACTGTGTTAAACAAGCATATACATGGGATCATGAATATGTTGGTATGAGCACGTGTACACGCATCTCGAGATGAAAAAAAATAACGGATAACCAAATGTACCGACTTTTTTCTTCAGAAAATATGAACTTTTTTTAAAGATGTAATAAAGCCTGGTGCACACACTCAAAGCGACTAAAAATCGAAAAAGCGTTGATTCTTGTTACTATTTTCCACTGAATACACGGTAATTTATAAATGTAATAACATGTCTCTCATATATATATATATATTCCCGTTCAAGTTGTCTGAAGATTGCGTTGCATGAAACTAGAGTCGCGACGAGAGCCGTCCTTTCAAAGGATTTAACATTGATAAACGTTTTTTGCTCGGTTCAGGCAATCTCGGCTTCGAGCACTTCACCGAGTAGGTAAATGTGTCTTATGCCTTCTTTTCTCAGTATTGCCATCTTTGTTCGAGACTGTATTTGGATAAGAGTTTAGGTTTTAGCAATTTATCCGTTAGTTCCAACAACTGTTTTGATTTTTCTTTAGTAGTGTGTGTGTATATATATATATATATATATATATACACACACTAATGTCAAAGTCTCTTTTCAGTTTAAAAATATATTCAATGAGTTACCATGTATGCGATCATGTATCTTTCGATACATGACTGACGAGGCAGATTTTCTTTCTGCGGTAGACCAGTTGTCATCCAAGGCTATAGAACCCGGCCTGTCCTGCTATTTACTCATAGCTGGGGAGAGAAAAGGATTCATACCTTTCCCAAGGGTATTAGCACATAAGTGAATGTAATGAATTCGAACTCTGATCTCAGATTCCCCAGTCCGATCCACTATCTATTCCTTCGATCTATATTACAAAGGCAATTAATGAGATATGAGATATCTTAATCAGATTTGTTTATGTACTCAGTCGTTATCAAAATTTTTAATCCCACTGCATTTGTGTATTTCAGATATCCTGTTGATGAAAGCGATATTGTTAAATGAAACCCCTAACATTTCCTGGCCGATGGATTGGAAGGGATGGCCAAATTCCATGGCCACCTAGTTCACCAGATATCACTCCCCTAAACTTCTTTCTATAGAGTTATGCTAAAGATATCGTATATCGAACAAAGATACGGGACATCACTGATCTAAAGCAAAAGATCACGGATGCCATGCTACAGCGAACATGGCAAGAAATCGAGTACCGCTTTGATGTTCTTTGTGCAAATTGTGACCATATAGAGGAATATTAAATTTTAAAAACTTCAATATCTGCTCATTTTGTAACAATTTACACATATTCATCTGTTCATAAATTTTTTAAAATTGTAAAGAGACTTTAGTGAAAATATCTTTTATAAACGCGATGTACCTTTAGTAAGATTATTCCGCAATTTTCTCTCCCCACCCCACAAAAAAAACAAAAAACGTAATTAATAATCAAATTATCAGAAAATGTACAATCCTCGATTGAAATCAGCAAAGATAATATGGAGTTTGCTCATCTCTTCCGCATTCAACAGAGACAACAATGCAACCGTCGGCTGAAATTTATAAAATTCTATTAAGCAATTTCTCACGAAAATAGCTTTCCCAAGTCCAGCAACTATTATCGCTTTTTTTACTTTTAATGGGGAGGGGCGGTGCTTTCTTCCTTACCTTTTATTTGAAGTATTATGGAATGGCAACATCTTGATCATGTCATTTTCTCTTCGAATTCCATGTGACATCCATTTGGTTGCTGCAACTCCTCAAACGTTTAAGCTTTTATGTAGTTATTTCTAATTATGGAACACCTGTCCAAGAGATTCGAGGGAAGTATGGCCTTGTTAAGACCTACAGGCTTCATTTGCTCGAACTCATTTTTATATTGTTAGCGAATGAAAGACAAAGAAAAACGCAATGAAAGACAAAGAAAAACGCAATGAAAGACAAAGAAAAACGCAATGAAAGACAAAGAAAAACGCAATGAAAGAAGAAAGAAAAAACGCAATGAAAGACAAAAAAAACGCAAAAAGACAAAGAAAAACGCAATGAAAGACAAAGAAAAAACGCAATGAAAGACAAAGAAAAAACGCAATGAAAGACAAAGAAAAAACGCAATGAAAGACAAAGAAAAAACGCAATGAAAGACAAAGAAAAACGCAATGAAAGACAAAGAAAAACGCAATGAAAGACAAAGAAAAACGCAATGAAAGACAAAGAAAAACGCAATGAAAGACAAAGAAAAACGCAATGAAAGACAAAGAAAAACGCAATGAAAGACAAAGAAAAACAATGAAAGACAAAAAAAAACGCAATGAAAGACAAAGAAAAACGCAATGAAAGACAAAGAAAAATGCAATGAAAGACAAAGAAAAACGCAATGAAAGACAAAAAAAAATTGTCTTTCGTTCCTTTTCAAGGAAAACGGACTCAGGTTGGTAAAGTCTGTGGATTAGGAGCTAAATTCCAAATAAAACACGGTTCAGACTACTTTTTAAAGACAGCTCTGCTTCACGGGTTGGATATTTTATTACTATGTCAGTCATTTGTTTAGAAAAATGCACAGATTGATCTTCAACTCTATGAGTATTTACGGAAACCAAATAGAGGATATGAACAGTGAGGTTGCATGTGATGCACATCAGTAGGGGACGAAATACAAAAAAAAAAAAAAAAATAAAGAGAGAAGGTCACATTATGTATTAGTAAATTACCAATACTGTGAAACAGCGAAACAAACAAAACAAGAAAAAATACGCTTTTATATCAAATGAGACACACTACCCGAAACGCGCGTGGCACACAAAACCAGAACAACTAAATAATAAATCAAGAAGCGGAGTGACTAAAACGAAATGTAGATAATAAAAAAGGAATACATTTATCCGAAAAGATTCCACCGAACGATCATGCGTTGAGTGTCAATTATGAAGGTTTAAGCTTTTGACACGAACTGCAGCATTCATTCTCTGCAGAATACAGCTAAAGTTAGATTGACCAAAGTTCTATATGCACGAGTAGGTGTCACAAGACATACGAGACATTACACAACACAAAGTTTAATCTAACCCAGTGATTCTCAATCTTCTTTTTACCCATGAAAGCCCCCCTTTTCGTTTTACCCATGAAAGCCCCCCCCCTTTTCGTTTCACCCGTGAAAGTCCCCATCACCCCCTTTTTACCCGTGAAAGCCCCCCCTTCGTTTTACCCGTGAAAGCCCCCCTTTCGTTTTACCCGTGGAAGCCCCCCCCCCTTTCGTTTTACCCATAAACCCCTCTTCCTTCTTTTTTCTTCTTGGTTGACCCCTTAATAGCTATTTGACATAAGACAGCAATATTCTATTTTTCACTAATAAATATTTTGAGGTTTTGATAATCGAAGAAATATTATATAATTAAGCTTTATTTGTTTCTTCCATGGTCAAGCTCATGGAGAGCAGAACTCTTCAGGCAATTGAATTCACTGCAGCATTTATTTATGCACACTGGTTAAAAATTTTAATAAATCAAGTGTGTGATTAGCAAAAAAGAAAACGAATTTCTTTATATCTGGTTCCATCGATGTTAATGAAAGTCGAAGATCGCCTCTTTTCTCAATGTCAAGTCTTTTGCGAACTTTTGGTCAACAGTAGAGAAACACGACTAAATCCCGAATCAACAAAATGTTGGAAATGCAATAACGTAGAACGGTGCTTTAAAAACCATTCTGAGTTGGACGTCTTCATGGATCACCAAAATATCACTGTGGTCCCCTCATTTGTTATATTTTGCCTGTAATAAATATATGAGTCCATGTGGAACCCCGGTTGAGAACTCCCTAAACTAACCCATCTATATAATGAACAGCGACACGATCTTCGTTTTTCTGTCCACAAGGACGAACTCGTCCAACTGATAATGTTGAAGAGTGAGGAAATCAATTTCATGTCCTCTTACTAAAACAACGAAATTTTAAAATCTCTCAAAATTCTAGAAACTGAAATAAGGAGTGTACAAAATTTCGTTGTTATGGCAACCTAAATCATATTCGCTCCCCCAAACCAAGACAACATTAAACGGTGGTAATGCGTGCACATTAGCGTCCAGTATTAGAGAGTGAGAGTTAAAAAGATTCTGCAGATTTAATTGAGAGAAAAACTAAAATATCTTCGGAATCTTGTACTGTACTATGTGAAAATGGCATATAAAGACTACCAAGAACCAAAAATTATTTACATTCAATTTATTGTCCTCATCTTTGCTATTATTAAAACAACATTTCGGCTGTTATTTGAGATATCGAAAGAAACAGACCGAGCTTCGCCCTTATGTAAAGCTTAAGGGAGTCTTTCAGCAACAGCCGTTAATACATCAGCTGTTGACCTAGAGTAGCAAGAGTCATGTTTATCTGAAAGATGCTGCGAAGTGAGATGCTTAACTTATGCGTTGATCAGAATTTCTAGGAGGCAAAAAGATTAATGGGCCGGTAATTAGAAGGATCAGACGGTTCGCCCGAATTCTTAAAAACGAGATTTCCCAGAAGCAGGTAGGCAAGAAGCAACAATGCATTTATTATAGAGTTTAGAGAGACATGGCATATCAGAAGCACATTATGCCAGAGTCACCAATCAAGTTTATATCAATTAGGCTTTGTGGAGATCCAGTTCAGATATAGCAGAAAGCATGGGCAAGTGTGTGTGTGTATATATATATATATATATATATATATATCACTCAGTAGACTCAGTTCTAACTGCAAAGTCATCTAAAGATCCTTCTTAGGACTCAAGAGTAGATTTGCTTTATTTAGTAAGGGGAACAGGGATAGAAGACTTATTTAACACACTATTACACAGCCATCAGTTGTTATGGAAACTGAACTTGTTAGAGGCTATACGCCGTTTTATTCAGTCAGCGAACACAGACTTAGCCGTATTTACGACGCATTTCCAATTACGAGCGGACACCAAGCAGCGTTTGTGGTTATCAGTATTCTCACGTTGGTACAACCAGAAAAGTGAATCCCGTGGACGAAAGCGGCTGAACAGGAAGGCGTGAACCAAAGAAAAGATTGTTTCACCTATTTCCGAGATGACACAAGAGCATCGATTCCAGTTTTTACCCAAGAAAAACAAAACTTCCGTGACAATTCTCAATAGGAAGGTTAGAAGTTTCACTCCGAAATATATGTAAATGTTTTTTTTCTTTTACCAATCATAGACAAATAAAAACATTGAAGTTTTCACAGATCGGTCCTCCGATATGGCCGTGAATAATGGACAATCTTATCACAAATGAAGAAACTTAAGGCAACAGAAATGGGTTTTTACAGAAAGATGCCGAGAATACCATGGACGGAACATGTGGGAAACTAGGCTTTAAAGTGGAAACAAAAGGTACTTACTTCGAATCGGAAAGAGAAATGAAATTAAGGTAAATGAGAAAATAAGGCTTGGAGAACTCGGCACTCACAAGACATTAAAGGCAAGAAGGACAGAGGAAAGCAGTGAATAACCTACCAAACGAACATGTGATGTCATGGGGTAGCACAAAAAAGCCTTACTGAGAAATGCAAAGGACAAGTAACTGTTGAGAGACATGATCGTCAACTCCTTAAAGAACCGCGGCACACAGAAGACAAAGAAAAAAACTTTTGCGTAACCAGAACAAACGGATAAGTGGTAAGCGAGCTGGTCTAACAGGTCATTACTAATAATTATGATTCTCACTGGGTGTCCCCCATACTTTGCCAAAGATAAACTACGCTAGTTTTGAGAAAATTCCTGTTCTACTGCTATGCATGCTCTGGTGGTTACACATTACAGAGATTGTGCCAAATTCGCCCACGTGTGAGGCAAATACCCCAAACCGATGGATCATTAAATACTATAAGATTATCTAAGTAATTGTCTAAGTTCAACGGTCAGATTTTTCTTCAGTTCACACAAGAGAATCTTATCGGGACATATTATGAAAGTAAGGCACCCCCATTCCAGTTTTATTTACGAGTCGTCTCACTCCTTCATTGATTTGTGAGCTTTTTCTCGTTCAGTGTAGCTTTGGTTGGAATTTCTGTTTAGTTCTGTTGATGTTAAATCGGTTGAAGTGAATAATGAGCGAGTGTTAATCGAAAGACATCGATAGCAATTCATGTTCAACTTTTGTTCGGAGCACGTTTTTACCTGCTTTTTGACTTTTGATCTTTTATGACATGTGTATCTCAGATTTTACAAGTGATAAAAAGCGCTTACCATAAACGGTATGAAAACTGAAGGAAATAATCTGTTTGAACGAAACAGACATACTAATTAATGTAATATTTACCAATATTAAAAAGAAAACTAAGTAACATCGGAATCTCGGAAATTAGTCTATAATTATAAGGTGGGTAAAGTATTCGAGGACATATCTTTTTTTGGTTATTGATGCATTTTACTAAACTTTATATAATTTGCTTTTCAGAAAATATGGCAAATACTCAGCTTACTCAAAAGGCAAAAAGGCATGCTGCAATTGTGGTTTTAAAAACTGAGCATACCCATTTAGAAATATCAATTTTTTAGAGTCGCCAGATCTTTCGTATATAAAAGTTCGTAAGAACTTACAGACCAAACATGGAAACTTATCACCAGTAATAAAGCGTGTAAATTACTCTCGAGTAATTTGTAACACGTTTATTTATCATCTCTCAGTTGCATTTGTCTTTGGGCAGGGTGCACTCAGAGCCGACTCCGTCAAAGGACAGAGTCGCAGCTGAGGAAAAAATTACTGAGAGGTGCCCAGCCCTGGGGAACAGCTGCCCGAGGCTGCGACCTCTCATTGCACCAGAGAGAGGGATCGGTGCACACACCGAGGCCAGCGCAACTGACGGTTGCGGGGGCTTGGGGGAATTTTTGTTCCTTGCCCAGGTGTACACGCTCGGGCTCCCCACATTAAACCGATCTTGTTTCACAACCTGACCTCGTGAGGGTTGAGTAAATACAATTAAAACGTAAAAATCATTCCAAACGCTATAAAGTCATCAAAACACCTGGATTTAACTTGCAAGTTCATCAGATCATTGATGACAAACCCAGAAAATCCATGAAGTCCCTTGCGAAAGACTTCTATGTGTCAGAAGGAACAGTCAGAAATGTTATCCACAAAGATATCAGATACGTCTCTTATGTGATGAGGAAAGAAGCAAATGAAAATTGCTTAATAAGTTCTAAAAAGCTCTTAAACAAACCTAAATATCCAGCAGAAATTGATATGATTTGGTTTTCCTCACATGAGGACAACTTTGACAAAGATCAGAAATTTAACAAAAAAAAAATGATAAATGGTTACGTGCAGACCCTTCTGAAGTTGAAACAGTTATGCACACAAAATTTCCTGCAACTGTCATGATCTGGGGGACGTCAGCAATAAATGATGCACATTACAGCCTACTATCTTCTTTCCAGAAGGTCTTAGATTTAACTCTGCTACCTATACAGAGATCCTGTAAATAGGTTGTAAGCTCTGTATAGACTGTACGCAGTGGAAGACCTTATGTTTTTCAGCGAAACTCTGCACCAGCACAAGTCTCAAGTAACGCAGGAACGGATGATTGAAAATTTTCACCTAAAATTTGACCTGCTAACACCCCAAATCTTAATCCATTGGACTACTACATGTAGGGGCGTTGTTGAGAGTGATGTCACTAAACGCGGCATCAACACCAAAGATTCTTTGAAAGCCGCCATAGTTAGAATAGTGTCCAATGTGAACAAGGGGCATTTAATTCGAGCATGTAGACGATTTCGATCTCGTAGAGAAGTAGTTATTGAAACTGAAGGTGGCTTTATTAAATAAAAATAGAAAATAATGTATTATACGTCTAACATTTTTCAGTAATAATGTTTATATATATATATATATATAATCTTTTTATATACCCAAATCTGTCTTCGAATATTTTATGCACCCTGTAATTTACATTTTCTATTACATGTGCTATTATAAGACTAACATTTACATAGATGAGGGATCTTCGAAGCAAGCATTTACAAATCTAACGAATAAAACATTGTGCACATCATGTTATCAGCGCAAGTAGATTGCTTATCGATAGAGTCGGCATAGAAATTGATGCGTAGCAAACCTGTGGCCATTTTTGGAAGCAAAAAGGCACCACAGAAATTTGAATTGTCACGTTTTTCGACGAATGACACCCGCCGAAAAAGGATGCGACATTTTTGTCACTTGACCGTTTTTAGAAAAATTGGAGTATTAAAATTGCTTCTTATCTTAAAAATCTCCCCTATTAAATTACAGTGGTTTGCAAAAAAAAAAAAATAAAAATAAAAAAAATAATAATCTGCGGCAAGCGTGTGAAAAGGTGATTTTTTTTTTTTTTTACTAATGTTTTTTACTGTTTCTTTTTACTAATTTTCTGGACATTTTTGCTCTATCACCATTTTATTATACTGCATATAAATTAAAGTGTTATTTTTTATCTATTACAAAAAGGTATATTACAGAAAACACCAGAGATACAAAGCATTAATAGAACTATTACTTGGATAATACTATTTATACATGTCATAGTACAGAAGTGACTTAAGATCTTGTGTACTTTGCCCCCGGTATAACACGCAAGAGTATTCAGCAGAAGACCCACCCGTCATGCTGGAGTTCCACTTGCCTTGGTAGTTTCCTTCCATTTTATCAATAACTTGGAACATTTTTTGATGCACATCCTTCACTGTTCTCATAGAGAAGAAGTTAAGGTGACAGTGGAGAAAGTGATTTTTGAGTGACATTCAGCATCTTATATCCTCATAAAAGCCTGTAGCAACTTCTTGGTAGAGTCCTGTGCTATTAAGTAAACCATAGAAGACTGACCATCTTAAATGCTTCCGATGCTCTCAGTTCATTTAATGTAAGAAACTCCCTAAATACCTTATGCTTCAGCACTTCTCAGGTTCAATGAATATGCCCACCTGCAGAGATATTGGAAGGCAGCACAATTTTTGTCCAGGCCCTCAATAAAATTCTTCCTTAGACTAAGCTTGATATGAAGAGGAGGAAGCACGTTGTTCGTGCCCACCAGAGAATTTTCTTTGATACTGTTTATATCAGGCACAAAACTGCTCCAATCCCCCAGTCCTACTCGCCGTCGTCCTTGGACAGTCCAACTGTCTCGGTAACAGAATCAACAGTATTTCATGAAGACCGCTTTCATATTCATACAGATCTTGAGGTCACCACAGAGACTTTGCTAGTACTGATTGTACTTGACAGATTCCAAAAGGATCTTCATATTGTCATGACTCCTTCAGATGGACTGGACCACCAATGAGAATGTTGAAGTAGGTTTTCCCATTGTGCAGGAGCACAGCCTTCAGACTTCACTTGGTAGAGGTTATGAAAAGACATCGATTTAAGAGATTATCTGGGAATCAAAGGAAGGTGAACCAACTAGATATTTGTAGTAGCACAACTTGTTTTCGATGTCATATAATGAAGTCCTTGTTCCGAGTGCTGAGACTTGGGGTCCTTACATTGGCCATGAGCAGGTTCCACTGATTAAACCGGAATGCCAGATGCTCGGAATTAATAAGTACAAATAAGGGTAAGGTCATTGTAGTTTTCTTTGGGCATCCAGAGCGGGGGGCTCACTACTCATGAATAAACAGAGATTGTCTTCAGAAGAAACCGACTTGGCAGAATTTTTTTCTGAAAGCAATTCTTCATATGATGAATAAAGAAGATATTTATGTGCTGCGAGTGTAGGGACAGGGGGGTATTATCTGAGAGGGGAACAAATCTTATAACTGAGGGAAAGTTGGAATATTTCACTTTTTCTAGAAGAAGCATTCAAACCAGTTATATTAATTAGACAAAAATCATTTGCGTGGCTTCGTGACTCTCATCAGACCATCTGGATAACAAAATTGAAGGCTACTTTCTTTCCATGAAGAACAACAAATATGTGGACCGCAGGATGATTTGTACTGATCCTCAAATATACAGTCAAACTAATCAAAGTAAACAGTTCTACGCAACTGTCGTGAAATCCGCACACAAGTCACAGAATGTATTTACGTTGTTAATGCAGCCTCAGTGTTTTGAAGTTCTTGAAGTCATTGTAAAGACGTATTGACTCATAAAAATCAGGAAAACTACACACATTTTATATATATATATATATATATATATATATATATATATATATACACGTGTGTATGTGTGTGCGTGCGTGCCTATACGTCCATGTGTACCGGGCATTCAAATTTAAGCTGACGAAGGTGGCCATTAGGCATGTTTTATTATATAAAGAACAATTCCTAAAATTTCAAATGAAAAAAATAAATAGGACACATTCGGCAGCCTTGAATGCATGTACATGCATAATTTTATGTACATCTAGAAAAAAAAAACTGATGAGTGAAAATAGATTTCGTATATGAAATCACCACCAAAAAATTAGGTTACAACAACTATTTTTATCTCTTTGTAAACCATTCTTATTAATATTTATAAATTTGTACCCTTTCATTGTTCGTATGAGCAATCTGAAAAATAAATCCAGAACTTGCATTATTGCTAGTCGATTGTTACCTTGTATTTTTCTTCTAGGTGCCGTTGTCTCTTCAGAACAATCATGGCTCTCCTCAACTTCTTGTCCTTTGTAGCTCTCACTAAATGTTGTCGTTTCGCCATCTCTCCCAAAACCTATTCCGCCATCTATTCACTGAAGCTCGCTAGTTATTTTATGCGTGGTTTTTCCCGTGTGTCTTGCCTACGATCTGTCCTGTGAATATCAAATTTTACAAGCCCGCTTTCCTCATGATCTACACTAGAAACTTCAATTTTCTCTCTCTTATAAGTATAAGTGTCCATTTTATTTTCATTCTCTCGGGATCTTCGTCGTTGCTCACATGTTCGGTCCATGATATCCTAAACATCCTTCTGTAGAACCACGTTTCTGTTGCTTGAAGTCTCTTTTGTTCCGCCATCCATTTACTGAATCCACCGAGTAGGTTATGCGTCGTTTTCTTCTGTTCGACTTGCCGTCAATCTTTCCTGTGAGTGTCGAATTTTCTAAAAACTCTTTCCTCATTATGTGCCTTAGAAATTACTACTGTCTTTTCCTGGTTCATGGCATCCTCAACATCCCACTAGAGAATTCCTTAATACTCTGCTTAGCCAAAGATACATTCCAAAAAAAACTATCTGCTGTCGTTTAATCAGAGATTGATGATGAGCATTCATCCTTTGAACGATTATTGGGTTTCAAATTCACTTCAGACTACATAAAACTCCATTGCTACAGGTGTCCGGAAATGGACGGCTTATTCCCTCGCTCACGGAAGTAACTGACGACTATATTTTATGACTAAAATTATCAAATAATACCCAAAATGGAGTATTGTCATATCTGGGCTGAAAGTGCTCAAACATCACTTTTCAGATTTTAAAGTGTTGTGAGTGCAGACATTCTTCACTCTAAAGCCTCTTTACCAAATATGCAACTTTGAAAGCCTATCACAACTATATCGCTATCTTCATAGGAAATGTCCAGATCCCAAATTCTTTAGTCCCACCAGTTCAGACATTTTCGACGAAGACCAGCCATGCGACTTCCACGGAGTCTCACAACCCTCATTTCCCCCGTGTTACAGATAAAAGGTCAACTGACATGGCTTTTGTTCTCCAAGAATATTGTAGAACGGAAACCTGAACAAGACAATCATTAGCACTTCGAATCAAGAGTCAGTTATCGGTACTCCTGAGCTTCAATGTTCACTTCGTTCCATTATTTCCTTCATGCGTATCGTACATCGCCTTCATTGTTATGTTAATGGTAATCCTCTACAACGAGTTGTCTCTTGATTTGGATTAAAATTAGCATGTAAAAAGAAATGGGAAATAGTAATTTAAATTACAAAATCTATATTTTGGCGACAAAAATAACTATCTTTCATATCAAGAACTTGTTGAAAGACTATTTCTTACATCTGATAATTCTGCCTTATTTCTTACATCTGATAATTCTGCCTTATTTCTTACATCTGATAATTCTGCCTTATTTCTTACATCTGATAATTCTGCCTTATTTCTTACATCTGATAATTCTGCCTTATTTCTTACATCTGATAATTCTGCCTTATTTCTTACATCTGATAATTCTGCCTTATTTCTTACATCTGATAATTCTGCCTTATTTCTTACATCTGATAATTCTGCCTTATTTCTTACATCTGATAATTCTGCCTTATTTCTTACATCTGATAATTCTGCCTTATTTCTTACATCTGATAATTCTGCCTTATTTCTTACATCTGATAATTCTGCCTTATTTCTTACATCTGATAATTCTGCCTTATTTCTTACATCTGATAATTCTGCCTTATTTCTTACATCTGATAATTCTGCCTTATTTCTTACATCTGATAATTCTGCCTTATTTCTTACATCTGATAATTCTGCCTTATTTCTTACATCTGATAATTCTGCCTTATTTCTTACATCTGATAATTCTGCCTTATTTCTTACATCTGATAATTCTGCCTTATTTCTTACATCTGATAATTCTGCCTTATTTCTTACATCTGATAATTCTGCCTTATTTCTTACATCTGATAATTCTGCCTTATTTCTTACATCTGATAATTCTGCCTTTATTTCTTACATCTGATAATTCTGCCTTATTTCTTACATCTGATAATTCTGCCTTATTTCTTACATCTGATAATTCTGCCTTATTTCTTACATCTGATAATTCTGCCTTATTTCTTACATCTGATAATTCTGCCTTATTTCTTACATCTGATAATTCTGCGAGTGCGCAGGACAAAGAAAATGCTGTTAAACAATGTTTAAAATTTATTCAAACTTTGTCAGAAGTTATTTTAAACCTCGTTATCATTCAAGATTAAATTACACGGCGTGGATTCTATAGCTTTGGATGGCAGAAAAGAAGCATAAGAAATGGAAAACAATTTCAAATCGTGGAGAAGGCAAAAAAGAACTACAACATTCTTTTCCACGAAGAGGTGGCAATTCACAGATAAGAATGATTATCAAGAGAGTCATGATCACATTCGCTCTGAAGAGACATCGTTATATATATATATATATATATATATATATATATTATATTATATATGTGTGTGTGTTTGGGCAGCAATCCCTCTTTTATTCAGGCTTCATTTAAAAAGATTAAAGCACACCGTTTTAGCTATTCATATTTTCAGTGCATTAATTCAAGTGATTTCTTGAGAACTTCGACGTGATATAATCGTTAGCAAGCTTGTCCCGTTAGACCAATTACAACTGTGTAGTGAGTTTGAACTTTGAACTTATCTTGCTAGAACAATCACGACTGAATAGCGAGTTCGATCCGCACTGGGTGCTCCACACTTTCTGCCTTGTGCCACACCTAAGTTACACTTAGAAAATCATAGAAAGGATTTCTTTTTTAATGTGTGTGCAAGAACTGACCAAATGAACTGTGGATCCGAGCGCTTTCAACTATTCTATTCGGCATTACCGAGGATTTTTTTCTTTTGTCGGAATATGTAGATTTTTTTTTTTTTAATAGGAAATGGAATCTTAGTTCCCGAACACAGACAGAATGTTGTGGCTGTGTTCATAGCTGGTTTTTTTTTTTTTTGGTAACTTACTTTATTTTAAGCGTTTTCTGCATTTAGAACTGTTCGGAAATTAAAACATTCTGATTTGTGGCACCATTTACCAAGGCAGAAAAAGAAAAGAATGAAAAAAAAAAGGAAAAGCGAGGCGAAGACCCAAAGCGTGGATGATAAGCAGAACACCCACGGCCACGAGACAATGGATAAAGGATATTTTGATAAGTAACAAATGGCGAAGCGTGTCATTACAATGGCAGGGAAATTCTGAGTGGATAAAGGAATCGGGTGTGTTCTAGCGACGGGCTGTGTTATCGGGATACATAAACAAACCGCTAATGCGGGAAGGCATCTGATTAGCAAACCACAGACCGACTAGCCAAAGAAAAATCCAAATGAAAATGTTATTTTGATAAATGACGAGAAACAGGTGGACTACAGGGCTTTGGATAGATATGAAAAATTAATTGTGTCAAAAGCCGCACACGAGGTGGCCACTGACCGATTTCTTTCGACAGAACATCTTTAGCCTGCGATAATAAAACTCTGTTATCAGAAATATGTACCGAAAAAATGAATGGGAACCTAGAAATGTTTCTTTTCGAGGCGACGGTCTGGCCGTGTTAAAAAGACCACCCATTCTGATAATTAGCGATAAGATGACTGACGAAGCCCAGGTGAGAACAAGAGTTATGACCACCATCGATCGTATTGTTCTGTTTGCGGCTAGAGAAAATGATAACTGCGATTAAAAGAAAGAAAAGGAAAAAAAAAAAAGATAATTTTTTTCCCCTGAAACAAAGCCGCGGGATCGTACACGTCCAACTAGATATCATTGGTCGAGTGGTGATCACGTGACGCACGGAGGAGGCTGACACCGCCCATTTAGAGGATGGGTATGAGAGGTTGCTACGAAGAAGTGGGGAGGGCAGTTCACGCCCCTCTGAAGTATGGTGAGAAGGTGGAGTAAGAGAAGGCTCCCAAAATGGAAAAAAAAGTGGAAAATTCCTAACCAGAAATAAAAGAGGTGGATATGTATTTAGAATTATCGAGGACCCCCCGGCGCCGACAAACCCACCCCGGTTTTGGTCGGCGTCCATATAAGCGAAGTCGCAGCGAGCAGAAATCAGTTCGAGTTAGAGTTTCAGTTCCAGCAGAGAGTTCGAAGTTCGCAGTGGAAGTTGGTTCCGCCTCGCAGATAGCTGACTGGAAAGATTCACGCAAATTCCGGACTCCCCTTCAATCCAAGAACAATTAATTTGAAGAGCGACTTAGATCCAGACCACCAAAATAAGTTTTTTTTCGACTTTCGCCCGAAGACACACCGAAAAGCCAATTTCTTAAAGAGCAAACAACTTGAAGCGTTAAAACTCGCCTAACGGAAAACAACGTGTCACAATCCATAGAACGGGTCGG
Source organism: Acanthosepion pharaonis (assembly GCA_903632075.3). Taxonomy (NCBI): domain Eukaryota; kingdom Metazoa; phylum Mollusca; class Cephalopoda; order Sepiida; family Sepiidae; genus Acanthosepion; species Acanthosepion pharaonis. The sequence goes on along the minus strand of CAHIKZ030005207.1, from coordinate 1,193,356 downwards.
GAAATAGACGCAGTCCTATGTATCCAACAACTAGACAAAGTTTATCCTTTTTTTTTTTTGATACCTCGAATTTTTGAGTTATCATTTTATTTTCTTTTATGCATATTTGTGCGGTGTCACCCCCGTTTGAACCCGATTTGCATTACGGCCCCAACTACTGATTGATCTCGTCTGCCTAAGATCAATTCACAACGTGGGTAGGCAGACTGGAGATCAATGCAGTTACTTTGGTAACCAGGCGTTGGAAGCGAGTTGGGAACGACGAGGCTGATATCGAATCTAACCAGATTCCCATCCGAATCACCAAAAGGTTAGAACGTCACATTTGGGTGCCGCGACCGATACCAAGCCAGTTGGTCGTCACAGGACGAGACAACACGACTGACGCGACAGGCGGACGTCAGGTTTGGAGCGGCGACACCCGAACGGAGCAGCGAGGAGCGAGCGAAGGCTGTGTTTAGGGACGTCGCAGCTGACGCCGCAACCAAGGACGTCAGTGCTGGCGCTGCGACAAGGACGTCACAATTGCTATAAAAACAATCTACATATTCTGACAAAAAAGAACATCCTCGACAATGGCTAACAGACAGCCGAAAGCGCTCGGATCCACAGATCATTAGCATAGTTCTTACAATGTCTCAAAAAGAATGGATTATGGCCACATCACGTTGAAACACCAGTTCCCGTACGATCACCGAGGTTAAGGAAGGTCGAGCGTGGTCAATAACTAGATGGGTGACCGCTTGGGAATACCAGATGCTGTAAGACTGAATGTGCGGGTGGTGTAATGGATAACGGCTTGGAATTGTTAACCGGAGAGCAGGGTTCCAATTACCGTGTGGTTCGTTATATTCATTCAGCGCAAATAGCGTTGGAAAAGTTATAAATCAACCTCTTCACTCAGCCCTCGGTTGATTAGTAATACTTGTAGCTCTAAAGCCATTAGTATCTCAAAATTAAAAATGCGGACAAAATATTTAGATTTCGGCATTAAATGACCCGTAGAAGTGGATATGCTGCTCATCAGAAACAACCAACTTGAACAAATCCAAGAAAAATATAAAAAGATTAAAAGGCTGTACCTTGCCAGTAATATTCAATGATTACACTCTCTCTCTCTCTCTCTATATATATATATATATATATATTACACACAAGCCTCTTGCGCTGTATCACAGCTCATCAGTGTAGCTAGACATCCTATTGCTTCAAAGCTGGATCGAAACCCGACCGATTTGGCATCAGAGATCCTACTCCTAAGCTATCGGCGCACGGTAGAGAAATTCTAATGTATTATATACGAATGTATACAAACGTCAGCAGACAGAGGGCTCAATTCCTTATTGAAAAGCGGTGCGTTAATAGCAGCGGCTGCTGTTTTCGAATTCGCCTCCCCCCCCATAGTTCTCGATCGAATAAAGAGAGCGTTATATATATATATATATATATATTCTTTAACAAATTTTCATCCTGACATAATCGTTAATTATTTTGTAGATTGTTAATTATTTTTCTACTGTGCTCTGGCAGTACTGAAAGCACTATATATATCACAAATACATATCAAGTATTAAAAGGATTTATGGATTTTAGTTGGGTTTTATTACGGTCTGTATTCTGTAGTATCAGAAGCGGTGAATCATTGTGTTGGATAATCTCTTCCTGAATCCCCGAATAAAAGCAAACTGTCTTGAATAATGACAGCTGCAGGAAAATGAGAAGCTTTCAAATCTGACCATTCAAATGATGATCAGTCTCTTTTTATCCTTTTGGCCAGGCGGTTGAACTAAGTCGTCAGTCGAATGAAAAATCTGTTTCTCTCTTCAAATAAAATTCTCCATCCTTCAACACTTGTGGTCCGGCATTAATGCAACTGCCATTTTGATATCGCCTTTCTACCGCCGGAATACATTTTTGATCGTATCATCACTGTCTAAGTCGAGCCAATCTGATTATGATTTGCCAATGCGCAAGTTTAATCGAAATCTAAAATGCTTGCCATATTTTGCGTACTTCTGAATTAATATTTTAAGAGTCGGCGCTCTTTTTCTCTACTTCAAAAATACATTCAACTTACAAACTATTATGGAGTCATTTCAAAAGACAATCGATTTGCCACTCCTTTTAAGAATAACAATACCCAAAGAGCTAGACAATTTCATGACTTTTAGACGTATTTTGTGATTAATCTTTTCATTGGTTAGTTTTAAATGTTTAACATCATTCAAATACTGCCTCGATAATCTTCCAGACTATAAATCTGCACTAATTTCAGAATATAACTCCAGTGCTAGGTTTTACAAGTTTTATGAACTCCTTTTGAAAAGAGGTCACCAATTTTACTCTAACTGGGCACTGACACTCTAAATATTTAATCGTAAGAAATTCCAAGCTGGTGATTTGGAGTTGCTACTAATAGAGTAATACTTATTAACATCCTCAGGAGAGTAGGTTGAAATATTGAGGAAAAAAAATGAAAAACAAACTGGTTAAAAATTGTTTTAAAACAAACTGAATTTAAGAATAGTTCCAAAGAGAATCGAACCCAGAATTAACTAGCGAAGATGCAGTAAATTAGTGTAAAACTAAGGTTCCCCACCCTGTTCACTCCCAACTGATAGGAAGTTGTGAATAATGTGTTGTCTGAATTATTCTGGTCTTAAATTAAATTTAGGGGTTTGTTTGCATTTATGCTATCTATCTAAAACGTATGTGTTGTGGCACCATGCATCCAGGCGATTTGAAAGATATTTATAGATATATGATTTGCTTTTTTACGGTTTATCAACCATTTGAGGATTATTTAAGGCCGGAATGTATTTTAGGTTTTAAGAATAATTCTTTCTTTTTTTTTGCAAGAGGATTGAACCGCCATGCATTCAGGCGATTTGGAAGAAAGAAAGAGAAAACGAAGAAAAGGAAAAGGAAAAAGTAATACGAGACGGCTCATAGGCGAACACACACACACACGGCTTAAGAGACGGGAATAAGAAGGAAAAGGGTTATTTTTGATAGGTATCAAATGTCGAAAAGAGTTTCATTTCAATGACAATGAGATTGAGTGGGCGAGGAGGGGTTATCTAAACTATTGGTACGAGAAAATATCTAGGCCACCTGCGAACAAGCGTTGACCGATTTCCGCTTATCCGCGAAAAATGGAATTGTGTTATCAAGAGATGTCACCAAAGAAGAAGTCCACTTTGGAACGTTAGACGAAACACAGGTGTGGCTTGGGGCCTTGGCTGGGTATGGAAAATTAAAATCCCACACAAGTATTTTCACTGGCTAAGTTTTTTTTTTTGACAGAATAGACTTTTGCCCTGCGATAATAAAATTTTGTTATCAAACACATGAACCGAAGGAAACTGACATATTTTTATTTCTGCTTTGAAGACGCCAAATTGGCGAAAAACTTGGAAAAAATTCCTTTCTTAGACCATGTCAGATAATCCAGCTGTCCAGTGCATTACCGATAAACAGCTTGACAAACGCCACGTGTTGAACAGAGAGTTGTCACATTAACCGCCCATGATAACGGCGATTTGAAAGAAAGAGGAGAGGAGAGATCATTAATTTTTTTTTAGTTAAGCAAGGTATATTTCTTTTCCAAAACAAAGCCACGGGTTGTCCACGCCAGACTAAGACGTCATTGGCCAAGTGGTGATCACATGACGCACGAAGGAGGAGGGAAGATACCCGACCAGGACCTCAGTCGACGTCCTATCCAGAGTATAAGTATGAGAAGCCGCTACGAAGAAGTGGGGAGGGCAGTTCACGCCCCTCAGAAGCATGGTGAGAAAGTGGGAGTGAGAAAAGAGTTACCAAAAATGGAAAAGAGTGGAAAATCCCTAACCAGAAATAAGAAGGGTGGATATGTATTTAGAATTATCGAGGAACCTCCGACGCCAAGCAGACCCACCCCGGTTTTGACGGCGTCAATAAAAACGAAGCCCCACCAGACAGAAATCAGTTCGTCGGACTCTGGCAGGCAGAGTTAGTCCAGTAGTTCGCGACCCGACGGCAGGGCTGAGTGCCCAGTAGTTCGTCGGACTCTGGCAGGCAGAGTTAGAGAAGTTCGCGCCCTGACGGCAGAGATGAGTGCCCAGTAGTTCGCGCACCGACGGCAGAGATGATAGATCAAGATAGCTGACCAAGATTCACGCAAAATTTTGGACTCTTCTTCAACCAAGAACAATTAGTTTGAAGAGCGACTTAGAACCAGACCACAGAAATAAGTTTTTCGGCTTTCGTCCAAAGACACACCGAAACACCAATTTCTTAGAGAGCAGACAACTTGAAGCGTTAAAACTTGCCTAGCGAAAGCGACGTGCCACAATCCACGGAACGGGTCGGGAGATAGATGCAGTCCCTATGTACCGAACAACTAGACATAAAAAGTTTACCTTTTTCTTTGACACTTTGAACTTTTTGAGTTTTCATTTTCTTTTCTTTTATGCATATTTGTGTGTTATCACCCCCGTTGAACTCAATTTGCATTACGGCCCCAACCCCCGTTTGATCTCGTCTTTCTAAGATCAATTCACAACGTGGGTAGGCAGACTGGAGATCAGTGCAGTTACCTTGGTAACCAGGCGTTGGAAGCGGGTTGGGAACGGCGAGGCTGATATCAAATCTAACCAGATTCCTACCCGAATCACCAAAGGGTTAGAACGTCACGTTTGGAGCAGCGACACCCGGACGGAGCAGCGAGGAGCGAACAGCTGGCGCCGCGGCGAAGACGTCACAATTGGTGCTGTTTAGGGACATCACATCTGGTGTCGTGAACGGGATAGGACCCTGGAACGACCACGTCACAACTGGCGCCGTGGTAGATCAGGATAGAACGTCACAGTTGGCGCTGCGACCGGGGGACGACGTCACAGTGTTCTTACAGAAAAGTGTGACCACAAATTCTATACAGAGAAGGATCTGGATTTTATATAATTCTCAAGCTTAGAAATTATTTCAGTTAATGCTGTCTGCCTAAAAACAAGAGTGGAGAAATTAGATATATCAACGTCAAATTTGGTGGGCCATAAATATGAACGAAAGCTCACTCGCCCAAAGATACACACACGGAAATAGACACGAGAGGAAGTCCATTTGGAGTTGCTAGGGATTGCTGTCGGTAAAGAATACATCCGCACTTCCTGTAACCAGAGTGAAAACAAAAACGCATATGAGAAAATAATTGAATGAGAGCCGACTTGCTTGTTATTACGTTAACTTTTGACACGAGATTTCTCAAATCACTATCCGATAGTAGAGAACTTGGTTTTTATTGATCAGTTTTTCTTTATATTCAATAAATCTTCTATCAACAGTGTTGTGCATTTTATTGAAGGAGTTCTTATTCTAGCCCTGATTCCCGAAGTTGTCCTTGGTTGCAAAGAGACCAAGAGACAAATTTACCACAGAGACGGACAGGAATTACACAATCATGTCTGTGGCACACAACGTACATAAACAGATTTATATTAGACTTCGCCACCAATCCCCAATATCCTAAGAATTCAGGAAACCCGAATCAACCCTATCGAGAAGACAAACCGGACCTATCTGACGAGGGAAAAATTCCGGATGACCCGTAAGGTCGATATTACTCAAAGATAGCGGAAGTAGTGACTGAGCAAGAAGAGAGACAGAAAAGGGAGAGAAAAGTGAAAGTGGGTTTGGACTATATTACATTAGTATTCAGAATCGAATAGGATGGCTGACAGCTCTTTTTCAAGTATGTCAGTCTGCTTGACTAGCTAGGTAATACCTGTTGCAAATACTTGCTTAGTCATATTTGTATTTCGTCAGACAACCTGTGATTTATACTCCAAGTACGCTGAGCGGATTTTAGTTACTATCTCTGGGAGAGATTGCCTAATACGGCGAGATCACCAGTTCCAACAATGACAGTATACTCAAACCGTCGCTGAAGATGGCTTTTGTCTTAGCACAACCAACGATGACTTCAAAACAATTCCTTCTATCTAATTTCACTCACAAGAATTGGATCAACCCGTGATGCAGTTTGAAGTCATTTATGTCAAACGTCTGTTGTAAATGCATCTTTAGAATAAATATCAAAATTAAAATCGGATGCTTCATATTGCTAATAAAATATTTTCCAAACAAACAAGGAATCTCTGGTAAAGTCTAAGTAGCAGAACGGTAGGCATACATTTTTGAAAATCTCAAAACTCGAGGACTAATAAAAAGAAATGGATATTTTCATTATAAGCTGAAATGGGTTTGTAGCGAACACAATAAAAACAAAATTTTAATAAAATAATAATAAAGTCACAGATTAAAATATGGTAGCACAAAGGTACATTTCCACCTTTTTCCTTCCTTCTCAAATTCAGTCTTTAAATACTTATTTCGTGACGTAACCAAGAAAGTAGTCACGCAAAAAGTGTCATGAGACATACCATATAAAAGAAAACGACCCAAAAGCGGACAATATCAAAATCAACACATTAAGAAACAACATTAGGAGTTACTAACTGCGTGTGTTCCCTGTAACAGGAGGTTACACCGACCCCAAGCACCTTTTAGATAAATCGGCCAGTGGTTGGTAGAAAGTGCTGCAAAGCAGACGAGAGTTTTACTGTATGGGGATGGGTGGCACTCAGGTAAATGGAATGGAGCTTTTCATAAGATGAATTAATTTTCTCGCTACTCTACGTACAGAGGCTCGAAATAAATGTTTGTTCATTAACATTAACCTCTTCATTCAGCGGCCACAACTCTCCAACCCGGACAGAAACCAGCATGAATATCAACAACGTTTAACAGAACCGAACTTCTCCAGGTTACTGCGACAACGAAAACATCACATTGCCAAACAAAAGCAAGCCAAACCTTCTATACCCAACCTGCAACAGGTTCATTTTATTGGACTTTGTTTAATGTATTTCCGAAATGTCTGTATTCTGTGGTAAGGGAATGATCAAAAATAATAAAATCTTTATATCCATTACAAAAATTACTGTTCCCAATCAGAGCGATTGGGAACAGTAATTTTTGTAATGGATATAAAGATTTTATTTTTGATCATGTCTTTGTCGCATTTAAACAGTTTGGAATTTTTATAACTGTCACTCTTATTTCTCCACTTATCAGATAGTATTGTCATTTTGCTTGCTTGGATATTTAAGCCCTCAATAATCCAGTAAATTTATTGAAACAAAGCAAGTTCAGTTGACTACTGATGACAATTCCAGAAACTATAAACAATTTTTTTTGCTATCCTCTGCTAGCCGCAATGATGGAGAAAGCATTACCTCGAAAGCCCTTAATCTATGTAAAACTGTTTAAGCACAAATAGCAATGAATTTATATCACATTGCATAAATTCATATTACCATAACCTTAGTGCAAGAAATTTGTTGAGCACCTAATGAGAACTGATAGCCAGAGAAATGACATGAAAGATCACCATGTTACACAACGCATTATGAATTATGTACCTTCGTCATCTTCAAGTTCTAAAAAATATTTTAGACTTTCCACCCACCTTGTGTATCCTCATCCTCATCACACACCGTATTTATCATTACTATTTTAAATAGATAACCAAGATGAATGCTTCTCGATTTGAAATGTGACGTGAGGTGGCGTGGTAATCTTTTCTGTGCTGTGTCCCTTTAGGATGTTGTCGATCATGGCCCTCCGCATCTTCCTGTTGCTTGTAGCTCTTAAGTTTTGTCTATTTCTCCTAAACCCTGTTCCACCATCCATTTGCTCACGCCCATAAAGTATGCTACGCACTGCTTTCTTCTGTCCCGTGAGTATCAAATTTTCCAAGCCCTCCTTCCTCATTACGTGCCCCAATAATTTCAACTGCCTCTTCCTGATGTTTAGTATGAGTTTTCTTTGTTTACATTCTCTCGAAAACCTCATTGTTGCTCACATATTCGGCCCATGGTATCGTCACCATTTTTCTGTAGAACCACAATTGTTGCTTCGATTCTCTTGATCTGTGAGGAGATTGTCCAGCATTCGCTGCCATAAAGGAGGATATATCACGTGACAGTTCAGTACTCTTTTCTTTGTGTCTAATAGATCTGTAACTAGAAAAACTATCTCTTAATACTCTGCTTAGCTTTTAGGATGCATCTTTGGCCATCCCAATATGACTTCGCACGTTCCATCCTGTTATAACACTTTCCAGATATATAAATTTCCGTATTTCAGTATCCCCCACCTGGCGTAGCAATAAGTAGCATAAAAGGGAAGGATTCGTTTTCTTTTTCTCGTTCTCTCACTTATAGGATGTGACAGCCACATGTAATTGTCCACTCTCCTCTTGAAAGAAAACAGCCGGCAAGCCGACTCGCTAATTTCAAACCAACTACGTGGCGCATCATACATACACATTACAGCTGAATATTGACGTTTTTACCTTTTTTCTGTCTGTATACACCCAAGTATATTTTCTTTCATGTTTAATTATATTACTATATGCATAATTATACTCACAAAAATTTCTCCACGTGTTCAATTCGTTTCTTTTGAAAGTTTTTCCATTATAATTTCAAACACCTGTTAGTAACACCACTTTATCTAAAACCTAATATTGAATGTTAAGAGTTATAGTTTTTAGAAAAGCTAGAATATGAAGAGAGAACATGTGAATCTTAGAAGGCTAATGGCTTCTTTTTTATACACAGAATTGAAAACCATATATAACGATCTATTGTTTTCATTTTACATTTGTGTGACTAACTAAAATAAAATAAAAAAAAAAAAAAAAAAACATTATCCACTCACCGTTTTATACATTTCAACTTTAAATTTTTAATATCTGTAAATCTATCCGAAAACAGGAGTTGCTCTCGGAGTAAAAATGTAAAAAAAAAAAAAAAAAAAAAAAATTAAAATAAAAAAAAATCTTTCAGAAAAAAACTCTACATATGTAAAGTATGCAAAACGTATGTAAACTTTGTTAGAAAGTAAAAAAATATAAAATAGTCGATCTGTAACAATAGAATAAACTGCGAACAACATTACAAATAAGCTTTAAAATAAATTTCAGATGCAAAAACAAAAACTGCAACGCTACCTTATCGTTACGAATACTACTAAGAAAATTAAACATGTGAAATAAGTTGCAGGTAAAAATACCTGAAAACAAATTGATTTGTTGTGTTGATAGGAGCGAATTACGATCCAAAATTTAAAAGCCTGACAAAAATTTGCTGACATCAGCGCATTGTGCTTAAACTACAAATTTATAAAAACAAAATTGTCAAAACAAATAAAAGCTCTTTCCAGGCGTCGCTTTACTTTACACTATTCGATTTTGGTGTTCAAGTCTATCTGCAGGTGATTGAATCAAATATTTTAAAGATGTATTTTATCTTAGGTTGTTTTTCTCTCCCTATATCATGTTGACATTTGCAGAAATGAAGACCGCCGTGATTACCCAGTAGGTGGCGTTTTACTCAAGACTATAAAGTTGTACACACACACGCTCTCTTTTTGCTTAGAGACTTAGCGGCGGCAACAATAGACTTCTCCAGCGAAGATGTTGTCTCACACACAGCTAATCTTATATATATATATATATAAGTAATCGTACAAAAACTTCTACCTTCATCCTCATCAGCAATATGTAACTCCTGCTGCTACAAACTGGTGACCAGCAGAGTAGCACCTACGCACGACACGTCCAATGAACAGAGTCTTTATGACGTTGACAATATACTTCTGACTATATAGACAGAAAATAGTTTAAGGTACAGTTCTAGAATCCTGACAGAGTGCTAAAAAGCTTCTTTACAATTTCTTTCATTTTACCACCACAGCGAACCATTTCTGCCTTCCATGACAGTGGCGCGTCTATATCGAATCAATAGCTGCATCTATTGTGTCATGCCAGACAATTTTTCTCATCAGAATCCATCTTGCACATTTACAAATCTACCATTCGTCCTTGCATTGAATACTGATGCCATATTTGGTCTGATGCCTCTGCTGTTCGTCTCGAGATTCTTGAAAAAATCCAAAGAAGGCTCTGCAATGTAATCGAGCCTGACTTGACATCTCGACTTCAGTCACTTTCTCACCGATGTCACGTGGCTTTCCTTTGTCTTTTCTGCAAAGATTTTCATGGCTACTGCTATGACGAGTTTTTTTTTTTTTTTTTGCCTGGTGCCCCAAATACATGAATTTAATCGTGCTACTAGATTGGCATATTGGTCCAACCCTTTTACTGTTGAAATAGTTACATGCAAGCGCCATTTCTATTCCAGCAGTTTTTCTGACTGACAAATAAAATCTTCAAGAATATAAATGCAACATCAAACACCATTTTCTGTCTTCTGCTCATCTTGTGTTCTTTCCTAAACCCTATACTCAGTCTTCTCTTTCATTCCTGTAACCTCCTGCGTACCAGTGGCATTACCACAAAAATTGATGTTTAACATTTTTATGAACCTAAGAATATTTCAACTAGAGACATTAAGGTTCAAATGACTTATCCTAGATAAATTTTAATTAGAGAAAATTATTTTCTTGAAAATTAGGCAAATAAATGACTAAGAGAAAAGGAATTTTCTTCAAGTGTTTGGTCATTACAACATTAATTGGTTTTCCTAACTCTTCAGAAATTTTATAAAAATATTAAGTCATATCATATTTAGATACAGGAAAAATTTCGTTAGAAACAAAGAAACATGTGCTAAACTTATGTAATACAATTCCTTATATATGGCAGTGAATGCTAGACAATTTCCTTGCACAAGTACAAGAGACTTGAAGCAAGAGAAACGTGCTTTTTTAGAAAGATGCTGAAAATACAATGGACTAAACAAGTGAGCAACGACGAAGAAAATGAAAACAAAAAGGACACCAATATTTAACACCAGAAAGATTTGAAAGACTTGAAAATTTCTAGAGCACATAATGAGGAAAGAAGACTTGGAAAATTTAATACTAACAAGACATAGTGAGAGCCAGTAAAAAAAGCATAACCTACCTAGAAAGGTTCAGTAAATGGATGGCAGAAGAGGATTTTTAAGAGAGATAACAAAAAAAACAAAAAAAAACGAAATTTATTAAGAGCTACAAAGTACAGGAAATTGTGGATAACCATGATTGCCAACGTCCTAAATGGACATGGTACATAGAAGAAAAGAAAATCTCTCTCGTTGCCGAATGCAGCTATTCGGATACACGAGAAAAGATTGGGTGGGGCAAAAAGAAAATGAACTTTACATTTCGAACTATTTAAGCCTTATGAACTCAAAAAGCTGTGTCAAATGTAATAAATCATCAGATATGACGCAGGTTAATGGTTTCAACGAACTGCGTTCGAAAGAAGAGCCAGTGTTTTTTTGTTCTGGTTATCAATCAAGAAGAGTTAAACTTTTCCTCCGCTCAGATATTAAACTTTTCCTCCGCTCAGATATTAAACTTTTCCTCCGCTCAGATATTAAACTTTTCCTCCGCTCAGATATTAAACTTTTCCTCCGCTCAGATATTAAACTTTTCCTCCGCTCAGATATTAAACTTTTCCTCCGCTCAGATATTAAACTTTTCCTCCGCTCAGATATTAAACTTTCCTCCGCTCAGATATTAAACTTTTCCTCCGCTCAGATATTAAACTTTTCCTCCGCTCAGATATTAAACTTTTCCTCCGCTCAGATATTAAACTTTTCCTCCGCTCAGATATTAAACTTTTCCTCCGCTCAGATATTAAACTTTTCCTCCGCTCAGATATTAAACTTTTCCTCCGCTCAGATATTAAACTTTTCCTCCGCTCAGATATTAAACTTTTCCGCTCAGATATTAAACTTTTCCTCCGCTCAGATATTAAACTTTTCCCTCCGCTCAGATATTAAACTTTTCTCCACTCAGAAATTAAACTTTCCTCCGCTCAAAAAACTTTTCCTCCGCTCAGATATTAAACTTTTCCTCCGCTCAGATATTAAACTTTTCCTCCGCTCAGATATTAAACTAGCCTTGCCGAAAACAAAATTTTATTGTCCAAATGCTTATGTTATTATTTAGAGGAAAGACCAAAGTTTTTTTTAATTATTTTAAAAAAATTTTCCTTTTTAGAAAATTCTAAATTTTGATTAAAAAAACATTGTTTCTATTTGTATCAGCGGAACTAGTAAATAACAGACAATTTTTAGCACGTTTTTTTGGTATGACACACATTAATTTGAAAAATCGTGCAAAAATAGAAATAATTATCGGATGTTAATGAAACTTTCAGGAACTATTCACAGATAATCGAAATTATTATAAATATGTTTTTTTTTATGAAAGTCATGGGAGAACTATTTTTTAAAATATTTATTACCCCCATAACTAATTTTATGAAAACGCTAGAAATTCGATCGCATCGGTTTTAGTGATTACAATAATTAAAAAGCACAGGGCTTTGAGGAATGCAAATCATGTTTTTTTTTTTTTAATTGGATACGCAGTACCTGAAAATCAGCTCTGAATTGTAACATACAAAACTCAATAAAACAAAGATATTTAATTTCAAATGCTTTTATTTGCTTTTAGTTGTTTTTATGAATATGGACAATATTTTCTGAAAGCAAAAAAATTTTTTCGATGAAAATGAATTTTAATACAATTATTTGTTATTTCATTAATTATAATAGATTTTACATTTAAGTTGTTAAAATATTATAAAATTAGATAAAAGCCGCACAGGCTTTCATAAGTGTCCTTATGAGATAGATCTTTTTTAGCGCGTTGTAAATTGTATCATTTTGACTAATCAGAAGATCCCCAGTAATTAAGAAATGTAATTTTGTGCTTATAATCGAGCTGTAATTATAAAATACGGAAGACCAACCAGAATATAATTAAGTTGCGTTATTTGAGTTAAGCATTGTTCTCCGCTGTTAAGGCCTTTACTTTTGCGAAACACGTGTGGAGAAGCTAATTTGATTTTTCAATTTCAACTGAGAAGGTTACCTACAAGTATCAGTATCATCTTATGAAATTTATATGATCTTATTTTATATTAATCTCAGTTACGACATTTTTCCATAAATGAAATATCAAAATTAATAATAAAATGAATGCAAATACAAATAACAGTAGAATGTAATAAATGTACATAAAATTATAGTATTTTTTATGTACAATTCTGATAAAATTTCATAAGAAAGGTACCTATAAATTAATTAGATACCTTTCTTAAGAAATATGAAATTTAATGTCACTCTTAACAGTTTTATTTTAATTTCTTTACAATATATTTCCCATAAAGCATCATAAACGTAAAGGTGAAAGCTAAGTACAAAAAAAAAAAAAAAATTAGACCGCTGAAAGTTTTCGTTAAAAATAACGGGGTAAATAATTTGTTCACGTAAATGTAAATTATTTCACTTTTCTCCTTCCGTAGAACAAATTAGCCTCATGGAATTCGTAAATATATCATTCATCACATGTCAAGAGACGCGAAAGTTTATGACCTGCTTTGTTTTATTTTCAAATTACGTCTTTTTTTGCACAAAAGCTAAGTTAAGTTTGGTTCAAAATATTTTAAATAAACATTATAATTTCTGATTTTCTTAAAATAAGTTTTGAAAAAATGATAATTGATATTTAAAAAAATTTCAAAGTCAGATTTCCAGTTTTTTTTAAAATGGAAAAAAATGGTCAATTTTGCTGACTCAAAAAAAACTAGATTTTTAACGAAAATTTCGGACGTGCTAGGAACGATTAAAAAATGGAAAAAAATACCCCCAAAATACTTTGACCCTTTCCTCTTAATGAATAACAAACATTTAGACGATAAAATTTTGTTTTCGTCAAGTTTGGCGTATTTTTCATCATGCTATGCTCTTTTTTTAGCGATCTCGTGGAGGTACCGATATTAAACTTTTCCTCCCCTCAGATATTAAACTTTTCCTCCCTCAGATATTAAACTTTTCGATATTAAACTTTTCCTCCCTCAGATATTAAACTTTTCCTCCCTCAGATATTAAACTTTTCCTCCCTCAGATATTAAACTTTTCCCTCAGATATTAAACTTTTCCTCCCCTCAGATATTAAACTTTTCCTCCCCTCAGATATTAAACTTTTCCTCCCCTCAGATATTAAACTTTTCCTCCCCTCAGATATTAAACTTTTCCTCCCCTCAGATATTAAACTTTTCCTCCCCTCAGATATTAAACTTTTCCTCCCTCAGATATTAAACTTTTCCTCCCTCAGATATTAAACTTTTTTTCCTCCCCTCAGATATTAAACTTTTCCTCCCTCAGATATTAAACTTTTCCTCCCTCAGATATTAAACTTTTCCTCCCTCAGATATTAAAACTTTTCCCCCCTCAGATATTAAACTTTTCCTCCCTCAGATATTAAACTTTTCCTCCCCTCAGATATTAAACTTTTCCTCCCTCAGATATTAAACTTTTCCTCCCCCTCAGATATTAAACTTTTCCTTATTAAACTTTTCCCCCTCAGATATTAAACTTTTCCTCCCCTCAGATATTAAACTTTTCCTCCCCTCAGATATTAAACTTTTCCTCCCCTCAGATATTAAACTTTTCCTCCCCTCAGATATTAAACTTTTCCTCCCCTCAGATATTAAACTTTTCCTCCCCTCAGATATTAAACTTTTCCTTCAGATATTAAACTTTTCCTCCCTCAGATATTAAACTTTTCCTCCCTCAGATATTAAACTTTTCCTCCCTCAGATATTAAACTTTTCCTCCCTCAGATATTAAACTTTTCCTCCCTCAGATATTAAACAGATATTAAACTTTTCCTCCCCTCAGATATTAAACTTTTCCCCCAGATATTAAACTTTTCCTCCCCTCAGATATTAAACTTTCCTCCCTCAGATATTAAACTTTTCCTCCCTCAGATATTAAACTTTTCCTCCCTCAGATATTAAACTTTTCCCCCCTCAGATATTAAACTTTTCCTCCCTCAGATATTAAACTTTTCCTCCCTCAGATATTAAACTTTTTCCTCCCTCAGATATTAAACTTTTCCTCCCCTCAGATATTAAACTTTTCCTCCCCTCAGATATTAAACTTTTCCTCCCTCAGATATTAAACTTTTCCTCCCTCAGATATTAAACTTTTCAGATATTAAACTTTTCCTCCCCTCAGATATTAAACTTTTCCTCCCCTCAGATATTAAACTTTTCCTCCCCTCAGATATTAAACTTTTCCTCCCCTCAGATATTAAACTTTTCCTCCCCTCAGATATTAAACTTTTCCTCCCTCAGATATTAAACTTTTCCTCCCCCTCAGATATTAAACTTTTCCTCCCCTCAGATATTAAACTTTTCCTCCCTCAGATATTAAACTTTTCCTCCCTCAGATATTAAACTTTTCCTCCTCAGATATTAAACTTTTCCTCCCCTCAGATATTAAACTTTTCCTCCCCTCAGATATTAAACTTTTCCTCCCCTCAGATATTAAACTTTTCCTTGGTTGTCTGCTATCAGCAGTAAGTTTGTTCGCATTTAAAGTATCAACAATTTTACTTTATATTGGCAACTATTAGGTTAGCTAAAAACTACATCTTATTTTAATAGTTCTCAACCCCTAATAAACAATCTGCCGTCCTTTCAATACTTAAGTTTTACTTTCTTGCGAACGAATATACGGGGGCACCAAATCATAGATCATCTCTGGCCGTAAATCGGCCCAGATCAGAAAAAAAGTCACTCAGCAATTGTAATATACGCCAGCATGTCACAACTACCAGCTTGAGGTTGAGGATTATATCTACACTCATTAGCCATAACAAGAATATACTAATTGCTTGAGTTATAAACTTCTATTCCTTTTCATTTTTAAAGATTGCTGCTTCATTAAAAGATACAATTTTATAGAAGTTATTGTTTATTTACAGTCAAATAGGAGCAACTACTTTGATTATCAGTACTGACTATCTCATGTCGTCATCCAGAAATGGACATCTGAAAATCTTTGAAATCGTTTATATTAAGTCTAACCAGCCTTCCATCTGTAAGTCAAATGAATTCCTACAGGGTCTAAATTTAAACTGCATATTATCTGGTAGTAGTATTCCCTCATCTTTATTTTTATGACCATTTTTTTGTTTTTGCCTTCCATTAGCTCCAAAGAGCCAGGAACGATGTAACCGGTTACCCACTTTTTTTGCTATTTCTTTGCTTTATTTTTTCGATTCACCAATTTAAGGTAACTATTCTTTTTTTTCTCTCTTATTCTTCCTCCTGTAATTCTAAAAATTCGTTTTTAAAGCCCTAATATAGTTTCGTTTTGTCAGAGATTAAAGAAATGTGACTAATCCTCTTCGATTGCCTAAATTTATCAGCGTGTTCCTATTTAGCTATCCTTCTGGCATCAATTTTAATATTGTGACTATTTTGCATTTTTCTAAATTCTTGGTAAATTCCCAGACGTAAAGAGGAATGTTCAAACTACTTCCCTATTTCGATTATATTTCGATCTTAATCGTCACCTTTCGTGTCATTCTTTCCCTGGAGATCCCATAAATGCATTTTCGATTTTATCCGTTTGGAATTCAGGTTTGGTAAAACATCCGAATAAGGTAGAAGGTATTGTGTTCTGCTATCATTTGAAGAAACGACCACAAAAATATGATTCTAGATATAACCAATGACCATGGAATTGGAACTTAAGGTTAGAAAGGTGATGAAGAAAGTCAAAGTGGAATTTTGGGAATATCGAAGTTTTTTAAGAGGTTCGTGTCAAAGGCTGATAGAAGCTAAAATATATCGAAAGAAACTGGTGAGATGTAGATAAAAGTGAAGCAAAAAGAAAAGGCAGTAAAAATGAAGTTAAATTCATAAAATACAGAAAATATCAAATAAGAACTTAAAGTTATCAAAAAAATATTAAAAACAGTAAGAAATGTTGTGAAAGTATACCAAAAGCTGCGTTTAGATACAACTCCATGAAGGGAAATAAATACACACGCATGAATTGAAATGCACAATGAAGAAGCACAAAAGATGATTGAAATGAAGATATGATGCTTAGGCATAAAAATGTCAATTCATGAACATAGAAGAATAATTTAAAAAATGTCAAAGATAGTTCCGCCAACAGGCGTGGAAATACTACTTTACAGGGACATAAGCGGGGAGGTGGGTGGAAAGAGACAAACATAAGCGGGGGGGTGGAAAGAGACAAACATAAGCAAGGGGGTGGAAAGAGACAAACATAAGGGGGGGGAAAGAGACAAACATAAGCGGGGGGGTGGAAAAGAGACAAACATAAGCAGGGGGGTGGAAAGAGACAAACATAAGCAGGGGGGTGGAAAGAGACAAACATAAAGAGACAAACATAAGGGGGGAAAGAGACAAAACATAAGCAGGGGGTGGAAAGAGACAAACATAAGCGGGGGGTGGAAAGAGACAAACATAAGCGGGGGGTGAGAGAGAAAAACATATGGGGGCAAATTGTTGCCTGCATGGACGTTCTAAAAAAGCACATATTTTGGTGGGAAGCATCTTGACTATCATTTAACCCAAGCAAGGCAATACAGCCACTAAGATGCATGGTTTTACTAATTGAGAGAGAAAACGAGAAAAATATGACATTATGGAGTGAGAGAAATGAAAATAAAAGAATTAAAGAGGAAGATAACTGACATTGTTTTTACATTTTGGATGATTAAAATAGTTTCGGAAGGAAGAAACAAAAATAATTCTATGAGCGTGAAGTACGAGAAAAAACATTGTTAGCATAGAACCTACGGTTCCATCTCGCCATTTCAACTGTAAAATGTTGAGACTTTGCCGCCAATCTAATATTGTGCTTAAATTCATAAAGTCAAGGTACCATAAAGGAAGGTTCATCAGAACAATTACCATGCAAGTATTGATAAAAAAAAGGCACCGTGTAAGCTACGTTCTGGTGATCGAGAAAACGAAGCAGAGACATCAGGTCCAATAACATTGCAGATTCTTTTATATTTCATCAAGAACCTCTAAATATATGACAGGAGTACCAGATCAGACGTGACAGCAATTTTCAATGCATGGACGAATAGCAGACTTACAACTGGGTAAGATTGTCTAGCATGACACAGTGAATTAACTTTCTTCGCTGGTCAACATTTTTACGAATAATTTCCAAGGTTATCAATTCCGCACATTCTGAAGTAGTCCGAAGTGAAATGATTCATAATCAAAACGGAAATCATTAAAGTTGCCTTAACAGAGATTTTCATTTATAAATAAATATTGAAAATCATCGAAAATGTCTGAAAGCAAACATTTGATTCTGAGAAGTTCCCTGTACTGGTGCCACAATTAACTGACCAGTTAAATTTCTTCGCAATGTATTTTTTGTTTCTCTAGTCTGAAGGAACTATTTTAGGACACCTAGTGAGAATCGAAAATTACGAATTTTTAAAAAAGTAGGGGAAAGATTTGGGAGGTTTGTTTTAAGGTAAATTCTGACGTCATATATAAAGAATGCATTCTTTACATCGTATTATAACAGAAACGAAGATAAATAAAAATGCTTATCGTTGTATTTTTAAGCATTTCACCCCAACAAGGCAGGAATGCCACTGGAGTAAAAGTAAAGAGGGGTATTTGAGGAAAGGATGAAGAGAAGGACGGGGATCAAGATCAAGGCGTCTGGTGATGTCGACTGACATTTGATTATTTGAAGATTATAGTTATCTGGGAAGCAAGTAAGAGGAAGGGAGTTCCACTGTCGGGAAGTGCGAGAGGAGAAGCTATTGGAGTAGAAGAGGCAGTTACATTTAACTGTTTCGACAGTGAAAGGGTGGGACCGAAATGCCAACGCTTAAATTCCCGCAGTTGGGCACCAATGAAAATAGCTCATCAGAGCAGTTGCCATGAAAATATTTATAGAAAAGACAGAGGGAAGCTATCTCACGTCTGTGAGAAAGTGACTGGAGTAAAGATCTTTTTGAAAGTCAATTATTCATTTATAAAGTTTTTCTTATAATTAACTCCATTAAAAGAATGTCAAACAAGTCCATTTACTAAAATTTAAATTCATTTTATTTGTGTATAGACAATAAAAAAAATAACTTAATATATAAGTTGATGGGTCATTACCATCCCCAGAGTAGTTCAATTTTTTTTTATCTTGTCTACGGCAAATAACAGTAGGTCGATTCGTCTATCATCCGGCTCACATTTCTCTCCCCGATGTTTTTTTTTTTTTTTTTAGGATTAGAGGTTTATCCGTGGTTTCTTGTTTTGAAGGAACCAGAAACCAAATCCTAAAGTCTTTTCATTCTCTTTGACTCCCAGTAGCTCCGTATATGTCAGTGGCATTATCGTCTTGCTTGAGGTGAATTGATTAAAAAAAAAAAAAAATACTTTGGTGTACTGGGCATTTCCAGATAATGTTACATAATACGATAGGGAGTGGAAAAATCACAAAATTAAAAATAAATTTTTGTAATGCGTAGTTGAACGTTTGAACCTGAAACGAACCCAAAACAAAAAGAAGCACCCTCGACAAAAAAATAAAAAATGAACAAGCAGAAAAAAATTAACGAAAGCAAGTGAAAGTGCACCCAAATAACAACAGCCTGGTTTGGGTTCTTTTGTTTTACGGTATATCAACCTCAATGGGGTATTTAATGCCAACAAGATTTTTAGGATACGTTCTTATGAATAGAATATATATTCTTTGTAAGAAAGGAATCGAACCTGTATCCTACACGGAATCGTCATACAGCCTGACGTGCTATAGCAGTTTAGCTACAGAGGAGCGTCTGGTTAGCAAGGTCGATTTTACTGATTTTCAACTACAATTTTCCATGATTTCCCTCGGTTCTGTGTAGGATACACGTTCGATCCCTGTCGGAGGACTCGTATTTTTTATGAAAATCTCTCGGAAGTTCAGGCCGGTAAACGTTACTCAAACTGTTTATTGTAAACAATGCGTTTACTTAAGTATTTGTACCTATATAAATAACGTAAAACAGTCAAATATCTTAAAATAATTGTCGGACTTTGTGCATTTTTTAATGTGTGACATCACATATAGGATTCTTTAAATATTATTTATAGTGGTCTCCTAGAAACAGTTAATAACTACCGCTCTGTATAGTCACTATATATACTACAGGTTGGTTTTGTGGGTGTTCAAGAAACACAAGTGTCCCTGAGCAGGCGTCTGTAACAGGGATTAAGGAATTATCCTTGTAGAGCTGTATATTCCAAAATGTAGACATACGCACGTAAACCAGTGCGATAAAATGTACATGCCAATATTGTAAAAGATGTTCGATTAATATTAATTCTCATTATCTGTCTAAACATTAGCAATATAAGACAAAGATTGCAAAGATGAAATGAAATAAAACATAGAAAAATAAATGTCGAAGGGATAAAGAAAATGGGTGATGCATTTAAGTTAAAATAATTAAATAAAAATCAAATCAAACAAAAGGAGCTTAAAAAATGGTGTGCAAGGTATCATTGCTTTTACTTCCCTAACTGTATCTCGCTCATTCACACCTGTCATGTCGTTCGCACCATTGGCCTAACACTTCGTGAAGCTAGAAATGTTCACAGCGAACGTGGAAAGGCGGGAAAGAAGTTAGGACGACGAGACTTAACTTGAAGAGGAGGTAGCGATATAAGCTGATGGCGGTGTTGGTAGCGACAACGGCCAGACAGAATAAACTCTCGCCTGGGCGTAAAGTGAATTAAGCGGTATCGTTAAAAGTGTTTGCGAACCTTGTCAATTAGACACGTTCGTCACGTTAGAGCATCCCAAATTCATTACAGGTATGAGCAGTAGTCGTAGCGATGGTAAGAGCAGCCTGAGAAGAAGTGGCTGCGTTATTGGATGGGGGAAGGATGTCTGGTGGTTGAGGAGCGCGCGTTTTCGAAGCGCTACTTGATCTGTGATCAGCTTCTGATATCGCAAATTAGATTTTTACGATATTTGCAAAATTCCGCCCGATGCAGCATATAGGGGAACGGGTGGTCAGATAGGGTGTATTTCGGAGTGCCGTCAGCCCCAACGAAATGTGCTTAGTTATATGAAAACAAACACGAAAGAACTAAGGGGGGAGGGGGGAATCAAGCCTGCGAGCGAAAACAATAAAAAAAACAAAAAAAAAAACAAACAAAAACAAAACAAAACGATGAAACCTCAGTGTAGAAAGGAAAATATTTGAAATTAATAGAAAATCCAAGAGAAATAAAGTATAAAAAAAATATAAAATCAGGTAATACTGGAAAATTTTGCTTTGTTTATTTTAATAGTACAACTACATTTTACCTGAGTTTGACATGTTATTATACAATAAAAAATACCCAAAGTCTTGATTGAAAGTGATAACCTTGTAAATATGTGAAATAAATTGATATCCTTGTAAAATACGTCAACCCCTCAAAGAGAAATTAATCTTTGAGGTCTTAGTGGGCAGTTGATAGAACATACATATATAATAAACATGATACTCAAAATAAGTGTTTACCCGAGTTTTAAAAGATTCATATAGGTACTCACTTTGTTATACGGCAGTCTCAATCTTCAGGCGGGATAAGATACTCAATTTTATGTTTTACAACGAGCACGGTTTTTTTTTGTTTTTTTTACAGCGTCCTTGTTATTGTTATTATATATATATATATATATATATATATGAGGCACGGATAGCGGCTCGGATTGAGGAATCGGAGAGCAGAGTTCCAGTCGAATCCATTACATTCACTTATGTACTAATAATACCTTTGAGAAATGTATTAATCCTCTTCTTCCTACAGCTACGGAAAAATAGGACAGACTAGATTCTATATCCTTGGATGGCAAGTGGTCTAGGAGGACAACTCTGAATTCAAACCTGCGGAGGATAGTTTGGGGACCTTGCGGCACGTAGTGCACCAGGTCTCCGTATTCGACCCTTCAAAAAGGGTGGTTGGTTTAGCACAAAGCCTTCGTCACTCTAATCATGTGCTGGCCTGTCGGTTCCTGAGCTGTTTGACCCTCATACGTCGAATACGACGGTAGAGTCCACTATATATATATATATATATATATATATATATATATATACACACGTGTGTGTGTGTGTGTGTGTGTGTGTGTGTGTTAATTTTAGCATTTTTGGGTGTGTTTTTTTTATATTGAAAAATTCGAGATTTTTTGAACAGCCAGTGCTAGCGATAGTTGAAATATATAAAATCGTTCTCTTAAAACACTTTCTCAGCTAAATAGATTTCTGAAGTTCATGGTTATGGCTCTTTCCAGTATTGATGTGATCTTCCTTCCTACCTTTTTGAAGTAACAGTGATGGTCTTCGAGTTAGTGGCACCCCGGGCAAGCTCAACTCCGACGCTCTTACAATTATAATTTTAAAATGTTTTCACAAGGAGGGAATTTGAAAATTTACAGTAATGAGGTCATTACAATATACAGCTTTATACAAGTTAAAGAAAACGTTCATTACTCGACCTAAAACATTTATGGCCTTTAGATCTACCAATCTTTTCATGATACTTTCTACACCTATTTTTTACAATATCATTTTCTATTGACAATATAGCCAAATAATTTAATCTGTCCCGAGTCATGGATGACCACAAGTATGTTTTATAAGCTTTCGTTTTGGAGGACCCCAAACGCGTGACATGGTGGTATGATGACGACTGCCCGAGTTGACAGTACTTTGTGGCAGACCTGCATGGAAAGCCAGTCTCATAATGTCACTATTTTCTCTCCGAGTTACATCTGCTATCCATTTTAGTTGTTGCCTCTATTTAAATTCTTCAAGTAATGTTTATCTCATGTGGTTCAGTTTCTTCGTGATTATGTAGCGCCAATACACGAGGTTCAAAACGTATATATATATATATATATATATATAGCCTCGTAGATTAAAATGTTGGTCGTGAATTTGGTGACATAGTAATTGTAAATTGAATACCTGGGTTGTATATTAAAAGTTCGGACACCGCGGGAAAAGATGGAGCAATACAATAACTGAATAGAACTCATGAGAAAACTACCCCCGTAAATTAAAAGGATTAATTCGAAGTTTTCTGGAGTGTATCCGGATTGAGAAAAAAAAATCTGAAGATGACCAGAAGACACAGCAGTCGAAGCTTTGTGATAATCGTAACAAAGATTTTGACATTAGTGCAAATGTAAATTATGTCAACCTCTAAAACAAACATCCATCTATCGTCAGATCTTAACATGCACTTGATAGAATATTCTAGGTTTATTTTGATACTTTTATCTTAGATTCCATCTCCTAACGTTAAGTGTTTTCAGAGTTGATTGAAAAGACTGCCGTAAAATATCTAACCTGATCAAATCCATGATGGCAAATGGCTTAAATATAACGAGCTAACAAGGATCATTTTCACCTCATTTAAGAAACGATAAAAACGCACTCATTCACATTTGAGGTGTTAATTTTTTTTTTTTTTTTTTCATTCCCAAACATCCGTCATTCATTGGCGCGCGTGCGTACACTCACACACACATCATTCCCACATATATGCAAACCGACGCGAAATAGAAAGTGTGCTGAAAAAGAGTCTTTCCGAAAAAGCATTTACACCTAATAAGCCTTCGAGGCAGCCTCTCACTTTCAACGAACAATCGTAAAATTAGGCGCTTTCAAGTCGTCGGTCTTACAGGGGATGCGTGAAAATTAACACGATTGAAAGGATATTCCTCTCGGCTTTTGGGTTGGACGCACGAAAGAAAATGCGCGAGCGCGCAAAGTGTCGAGATGCCGGTTTAAGCGAGGAATTCAGCATGCGTTCGAATTTATTGCTTACACATTGACTAACTTAGAATTTCATCGCTAGACTTCATCTGTCAAGACTGACAATAGATATAGCAACCATTTTTGTTCTTTTGGTTATCCTAGATCCGATTGTGAATTGTACTCGCCAACCTGTCGTTTTCTGTTTACCACTATGTCGTTCCCGTAACAAAGTCCTGGTATGTTTGTTTTGTGGCATATCAATCTCGCTGGGTTTATTTAATGCCGACAAGATTTTTATTGCTGGTAATATTTTTTTTTAAATGTATAGCTGACAATAATGCTGATATTAAAACCTCTTTTTACACTTTCATAGTGTTTTGACCGCAGTTTGGGGGTTAAGTATTTACCCATAGCTAGGACCCTTACAGGTGCTACCACACCGGATCAGAGTGGACCTAGGAACATCAGAAATTAAGAGGTGGTTTCACGCTCCTCAAAACCACCTTATCAGAGGCCTTGCTGTTGGACGTTGTTTATCATCTTGCCCAGGAAGCGAGTGTAGTTTATAGTCATACCCAAGACGGGTCCTGGTATGTATGGAGGGAAAGAGAATTTAAAGTAATATGCGATTTCATACACGGATACTTTAAACTTCGAAAAATTTGCAAAAAAATTATAATTGTATGACAAAGTAAGTTTCGATACACTCAAACGAGAGAAAGCAAATCCCCAAGAAAGCATTAGTATTGAATGAAGGAGGTTAAATGAAGATGTGGTTTATGGTATAGAATCGGGGGAAAACGTTAATTGCGTTTAAAAAACTGAACATTAATGTGCAACAAAAAGTAATTTATAAAAGTTATTAGTTCTCAAAGAAACTAAATAACAACATAATATATCGCCAAGTGGAGCGAAAATGAATGACAAATTATAGAAGTGCTTCTCCAGTCCAATCAAAAACAAACTATAAACCTTGAGATTAAGTTGTTTTCACAAAGGTACGTCCATAAGATTGGCGTGGTTTCTTAGGTAGAATAATTTCAGACAAAGTGCTTCCCAAAATTGTCTAATAAGGTATGTGGCTTGTTTACATTAAGATAATCACCAGTGGTTGTACTGGAAACAGAGTTTCCAAGAAGCAGGTTATCAAAACTATCAAGTGACGGTATGATCTCCAAAATTTATGAAAACAGAAGAGAAAGTAAATTAAATGGTCACATTGTATCGATACTTAAATGGAGACGAGCCGACAGAAAGCATTAGAAACAGAACCATTTCATTAGAAACAGAACCATTTCATTAGAAACAGAGGAAAGCGGTGCTAAACTATAACACCAGTCCTCTTTTACGACAGTGAATGCTTGACAATCTTCTCATAGATGAAAAAAGAGACTCCAGGCTTCAAAAAAGAAAAAAAAAAATTGGTGAATAGATGGACTCTCATTCATTGCTATACAAGAACTTGGAGGAGGAGATGAATTCACATCTTTTTCAAGAGTATTTCCGCCTCAATGAATGTAACGAACCCGATGGTATCGGAACTGCTTTCCCATTTCGAGCCTCTATAAATTACACCATCCGCACATCCGAAATGTTAGGCAAAACGAGCAAACACACATACACGACTATTGTCCTATTATCGTAGCTGTAACTAAGAAACTAGAATGCCCGACTAATACAGGAGCCTTCTGACTAAAAAAAAAAAAAAAAAAATCGGAAGAAAGGTACTTGGATGTTTCAAATTAATACCTAAGAGCTAAACGTTTTGGTAACATTTAAAGGTTTTCTAGCCTTCGTCATTCTTCCAAGACTTATTTCAACCTTGGTGGCGGGAAGGGGGTACACGTGATTGGCACGGACTTGAAACGCTTTCCACCACTCAGTGGCAGATGTATAAAGAAAATAGTCATTTAGAAAGATTTTCTCTTGTAAATATATGACTGTTACAAGCGAAAGAAAAAAATGTATTGTCAGATCAATTTATTAAGTACTTTCATGAGTGATTTCAAACATTTCTTTGGTACAATTTGGCGATGGGGCACTAGGTGAGAATCGATCTCACAAAGATATCAAACCATTCTTACAAACTATTGCTCTTTGTTAGGCGCCAATATCATTAAAGACATTTAATAATTCATTATGCACGTAGCCTGAGGATGAGAAGATCTTCTCTACATTTATTTTGCAATACTCTTCATTGTCAATTCTTTTGATGTATATTGATTCATATTGGTCAAATGTGATACAATAATAAACCAGATCCAAATTCATCTCGTAACTATGTATCAGAAGATAAAAATTATCTAACAAAGCCTAACGTGCAAAAATGCATTGACTTTTCTATTAAAAAATCTTTTTCCATTAGACGATTTAGGTATTCGCAGTTAAGTGAATAAGTCCACTGCTTAACGATGAAGAAGCGTTTAATTGATACAACTTCTTTTTTCTTCAATCTTGCTTAGCAATGCACTCAACAGTTATTCATTAATAACAATGAACGAATATTATACAGTGATAATTTCAGAACAATTCCCTACTATTAGGCTGCAGACTTAATCCTACTCTATTCAAATCTGTAGTGATTCCAAATATGTCCCAAATTGTATTTGAGTCTACTTTGCACACCATCGCTCTGATGTAGATGTGATATATATATATATATATATATATATATATATATATATACAATTATAAAAATGTACTTCGTCTTTTGCCGACGCGCTTCGTCATTTGATTTATCAAGTGATGTTAAACAAAGGCGAAATTTGTGAGAAATCTAACACACACGATATATATATATATATATATATAAAGGAATTATTTGAATTTTAAAAAAGCGTAATACTCATATTTTCAAAAACTTTAGAAAAGCCCATAATATTCAAGAAAAGTGTTAGTCCACTCTGACACAGGAAATAACATATTTCCGTTAACTTTTAATACCCACAGCCAAAAGATAATGAAAGAGAAAAGGAATAATGACAGAGGGTATAAAGACAAAAAAATTATGAAAAAAAAATAACGACATCCTACACGCACAAAAAAATTAACCTAATATAAAAACAAGGGATAAATTATTAAAAATAATGAAAATGAGAAAATCAACAGACAATTCATGATATCTTCTGAAGAGTAAACCGAACGCAAACACAAAGGTTCGTCTATGAAACTCAGGAGTAGAGATGCTGAATATAACATCAATCAGCTAAGTGACAAATTTTATATATAAATTTGAAATACCGAATTATCTAAGCGACTTGTGTTTTTACAAAAGTTCTCACATTTTACGTAAGCATGAACGATTTAATTTGGTTAAATGCATTAAAAACTACTCATATTGTATGCAAAATCTCATTCAGTCGAAGCGAGTAAATGAGTGAAGCGATTTCTTTTAAATAAATAAAAACAAAGTAGCGTTTGCAAAGCTAGACAAAAACGAAAAAGATCAAAAATGCATGAATTGTTAGACAATGTCTGAGGTATGAATAGACCGGAACAGACAGAGGCGTGTCCATTGTGTGAGACTGGGCTATGTCGGAGAAGTGAGCTAACAGCAGCACAATACAACGGCTCAGACGGAGCGTTTCGTATACGACAGGTATGTCGCGTACAAAAATGTCAGTCAAGTTTGATGGGACAACAATTGGACGCCTGGAGGTGGTGCTGAAGTAATGCTGGGAACGAACTAACAGTAACAGACGAAGTTTCATAGAAAATTTCAACATGGCTGAAATGTGTCGTATTTTAAATCAGAATTTTTTTTTTTTTTTTTAAGCTCCCGAAAGAAAATGAAATGAATAAAACAGGATGAAAAATGAAATCATAAAAACGTTTTAGCATTAAAAATAAAGAAGACAGGAAAAAACGTACACTTAGTAAATTTTTAACAAAATTACTAACTTGAAAGTAATTCCATACTATATCAATTGTTGGGTTTCTGTATTGTATTAGTCACAATGTAATTTACCGAATCGGATTTTGTTTTTAATATTCATATAAACGGGGGTCTACAAATCGTACTGTCATTGAAAAACTTTTGTTTATTAAATGAAATGTTATGTATTAGATAATATAGCATTTAGACATTTCATTGGTGCAATTAAGAAAGATGATATCACACAAATTTCCTCTAGTTGCCGTTTCAGAAATGAGCGTTCTTTATCAGTTGCTCACAGTGAATATCTCAGACGTGGGTAATCGTTCTTTTATGTGGTTTGTATTTTGCTCCTCCCAGCAATACTTGCTCTATTACTTTTAAATTTGTGATTTCCTCCAATTTGAACCAAATTTCCTATTCCATTATTACCTACGATGTTTCCTGTGACTTAAATTCACCAAATCTTTCCTCGTGGCCATCTTTTTTATTGATGAACAGCAATTCCTTTGTAGAAGCTATTCTTCATTTGTCACGTGCTTTGTTCATGAAATTATCAGTGTTCGACAAAACCAGATATCTGTCGCTTGAAGTCTTTTTGTCATTGCTATAAAACAATTTTTTCAACTTTTTTTTTAATCTCACACCACATTTGAACCTACGGCTAAACTTTTGCGGGACACTCAAATTATGTTTAAATAAGAGTATACTTTTTATGTTTTTATTAGCACAAAACAATTATAATTTGTAACAAAGACTTACTTAAAATTCTTAAAACATTTAATTTCCTGTTTGTTATAACATTTAAGATATCTGAGCTTGACTTTTTTTTTTTTTTAAATATCTTTTCCATCCGTACAAATACTAATACAGGAATTCCAAGTTATTACAACTGAAGTAATTATTGATCAAATCGAAAAGATCATAACCTTTTGCAGCTGTTTGGCGGAGCAGACAAAAAAAAAAAAAAAAAGCTCCATGATTTCTTCTTTACAAAAGAAATGTCCTGAATGCTAAAAGTTAGAGTTTACCACTGATATCAATATATTCATCGAACTAAATTGTGGATGTTTACCTTTTGGTAATGAGATATTGCCTGAAATTTTCAGATAAATCCTTAATACGCCGAGAAATTGTCTTATCTAATAGGGACATTTTTCTTATTTCCTTTTCGTACCTCTTCTCCGAGCACTGCTGTTTTTTTTTTTTGTTTTTAACACAATTTCATAACAGGCCGGCAAAGTAACGGATTCTGCAATTGTATGAGTATTTTTTCCTTGAGATACAATTTCAGCAATTGCTTAACTCGCTTCTCGTCCTTTATCCGATATTGTTGAATATTTGGTCCATATTTTTACATGTTTAGTGTAACGGAGTGCAAATCGTTTTTAATATTCTGTTTTTTTTTGTTTTTTTTTTTTACGGACAAGTAGGAATATATGGATCGTAAATGTGTGTCTAATTTTTTAGGAACCATTGCTTCATTTAATGTTTCACCAGAAATTACCCATGTGGGAAGTGAGGGATTTCTTTCACTACATATATAACGGAATAAATCATTTTCATTATATTGACGAATAATTGTTTTAACTTAGCACCGATGTACTAGATATAGCAGTATTCGACACACTAGCGTAGTCTAACATTTTTCTTAATTAAATCTTGTCCATTTGAATTGAACGCTATGTAATAAAAAATACATTTAGTACGAGCTACACGTCCTGACTAGTTCGGACATAATTGAATATGTGTAAAATGAAAGGTTTACGGAGTTATTCCAGAAACCAACTTCGGATGTTTCCGACATATATCGGTGTTCATCGGCAAGTCCTTGACAAATCACGCCATCCATGGACATGTCATGCGACCTCATTTCTCACACCCCACCAACATTATATATGCGTTTGTTTGCTATAACAATGATATACCAGTATAATTAATTTACAGGTGTTTTAATTTCGATATGGACACTTCTTGTGCTTTGGACTTCTTTAGAAAATAATGGCGTTTAAAAATTTTCGCTCATACCGACTGAAAAAACTGCTCTAAAATGTAGACATTACATAAGACTCGAGTGCTTTTTCTTGTATCATTTTAGAATATGGAATCACCTCTTAATTGCTGTTGTTCCCAGATCCAACCTGACACAGGGTTGTAGCACCTGTTTGGGTCCCAGCTACAGGCAAATAGTGACCCTAGTGTGCTCAATTCTATGCTAGGTCTACTGATGAGGTCATCAAAACTGACAATTCTACGCTTGGCCTACTGATGAGGCTACCAGCACTGAGCTTATGAAATGATACTTTCAGTCATCTTTTTTTTTCTTACATGGTTCCGTCTTTATGTCCTTTAAAAACGATCGCAGACCCTCATTGTTTTTCTTTATAAATTTCTGTATGAATATGAATTCGCGTATAGCTATACTCGACTTCATATTCTGTCGACAGATTACGTTCTAGTCTTACATGCAGAATATTCCTGACCACAGTTGCATACAATGCTGTACATATGGTCCTTGGCCTGGTTATCATAATCATGATGGCTGAATTCTGCTCAGTGATCTCAGAATTGTAAATCTGCTTTTGAATAGGGAAACCTGATTCTGCTTTTATCTGCTGTATAAATGCTTATGCAGTTGTCATCTATTCTTGTTCCGGGGAAGCTATTCTGTTATTCTTGTAGCTAATTTGTCTATTCTTGTTCTGGGGAAGCTATTCTGTTATTCTTGTAGCTAATTTGTCTATTCTTGTTCCAGGGAAGCTATTCTGTTATTCTTGTAGCTAAGCGGATATGAGCTTTATTTAAGAGCATGATGGATATCTGAATTCTCTCCCGAAGTCAGGCAGGAAAAAAAAAAAACCTCCGAGGTTTGATCAAAAAGTATCTGGACTGTTGTTAGAGTAACGGAGCTAAAATACGACGAGTGAAGCCGACCTTGAACTCTGTCGCATACACACACCAAGTTATAAGGTCCTCTATCACTTTCGTTGTTTACAGCAGTACTTGGAAGAAAGGTGTGTAGTGTGGGTTCGTCTCACCAGAGATTCAGTCAGTGACCATCAATTGCATAGCAGCTTTGGGACAAGGACAGCATTCCCCAGTTATCGCCCCTTACGAAATTTTCTCTTCAAAAATCAAATTCCATTTAAAAGGAACAATATTTCGAGATATCAAAGTGTGTCGTCAAGAGACATGGCCTAGTGGATTACAACAACGGTCAAACAACGTGTGGTGATTACAACAACGATCAAACAACGTGTGGTGATTTCAACCCCCTAAATCTGATAGCGCTAAAAAAAAAAAAAAAAAAATTCTGGTTCAGTCGAAGAAACGATCAAGCGACAAAAGTTGAAAACTGGTGACGATTAATTGATAAGAGCTATATCCCCTCATTATCGGAAATGAAATAAGAACAATCTATCTCGTGGAGTGAATAAAGGGTTCCGTTAAAACAGCGAGAAAGTGAACACAATGATAAGTACCTGAAGAATGTCAGAGTAGGACAATCGAATGTTTCTCAGCGTAACTAAAATATGTTTGTTTTGCGTCATATCAACTCCTTATGGGCCATTTAAAACCGAAACGCAATTTTCTTGAGCATTTTTCAATTCGATATTTTTTTTTACACAAAAATGGATAAATTGTAATTTGTTTACTATAAAATTGTTTATACTTTCATAATGTTTTTGATCCCAGCTAGGAGGTTAATTATTTAACCATAGCTGGGACCCTAAATATTTTTTTAGATCCATAGTTTGTAGATCATAAAATATATTGTTGGTAATTTTACTATGAGAATGTATTTTTATATTTTTAGTGTTGTATTGATTGGCATTTTGACTTTAAAATGCATTGTTGATTTCTTGGTGTTCAGTAAACAGGTGCTAATCAGAGAACATCAGCAATTAAAAGATTGTTCCACGCTCCTTACTGCCGGATGTAGTTTATCGTCATCCCTAAGACAGACTAAAATGTGTAAAAACAATAAAAGAAACATTATAATTCTTGAGATAAAAACAACCCGAGATAAATCGAGTTAATATGGAATATAAAAAAATGTCTTATCAAACGAACTTTCTAGCCAACCCAATCTCTTATTCTTTTTAAAAAAATTTTTACATAGCATATATTGACAGATATATGCATATATATGCAGAGAGAGAGAGGTGCAAATAGACCGAATTTCTCAACCAGAAACGCAAACCAGAATTACGAAAGAAAAAAAAAATGAAACTGGTATCAGATTTCTTCAAATACACCACATTGCTTCGCTACCAACAAACGATGTTGGAGTTGGTGAACTTTACGACCTATCAGCGCTTGTTGGATTGTTTAATATCGAGTTTACAAGGGATAAACGTAGCCAGTGCTTACAACAGCGTCTAGAGGCATCCACTGAGAAAGCGACATCTTCTGATGATGCAGTCTTACACTTCTACAGAGAACGCAGCTGGCTTGTTTTAGACACGATAAAGAAAAAGAAAACAATCATTATGTTTTTACTGTGTCACTGAAGTAAAAAATTCATTTAAATATTCATTATTTCTTTTATTTTTTACTTCTTTTAGTCAATTGTTTGGATTTTTTAAACACCATTTTTGATTTCGTACGCTTTAGTTCTCCATCTTGTCACCAGTTTCTTCTTTCAACATTGTAAGAGTCCCTTTTTTTCTTAAATATTTATTCATTTCATTAAAAATATATTCTTATTTCCCTCACTTTTCCGTTTGGTTTCCCAATTCTTCCTATCGACCATTCTTTGATTCTTCTTCCCGAATGCTGACAACTTTTTTTTTTCATGTTAATACTATTTTTCCTCAAAAACGTATAGCTGGTAATACTATTTTTCCTCAAAACGTATAGCTAATACTATTTTTCCTCAAAAACGTATAGCTGGTAATACTATTTTTCCTCAAAACGTATAGCTGGTAATACTATTTTTCCTCAAAAACGTATAGCTGGTAATACTATTTTTTTCCTCAAAACGTATAGCTGGTAATACTATTTTTCCTCAAAACGTATAGCTGGTAATACTATTTTTCCTCAAAAACGTATAGCTGGTAATACTATTTTTCCTCAAAACGTATAGCTGGTAATACTATTTTTCCTCAAAACGTATAGCTGGTAATACTATTTTTCCTCAAAAACGTATAGCTGGTAATACTATTTTTCCTCAAAAACGTATAGCTGGTAATACTATTTTTCCTCAAAACGTATAGCTGGTAATACTATTTTTCCTCAAAACGTATAGCTGGTAATACTATTTTTCCTCAAAACGTATAGCTGGTAATACTATTTTTCCTCAAAAACGTATAGCTGGTAATACTATTTTTCCTCAAAAACGTATAGCTGGTAATACTATTTTTCCTCAAAAACGTATAGCTGGTAATACTATTTTTCCTCAAAAACGTATAGCTGGTAATACTATTTTTCCTCAAAAACGTATAGCTGGTAATACTATTTTTCCTCAAAAACGTATAGCTGGTAATACTATTTTTCCTCAAAAACGTATAGCTGGTAATACTATTTTTCCTCAAAAACGTATAGCTGGTAATACTATTTTTCCTCAAAAACGTATAGCTGGTGATGATATTTCTTCAAAAACGTATAGCTGGTAATATTTTTTCAAAAACCTCTAGCTGGCAACACTATTCTTTAGAAAAAAAACAAAAAAAAACAAAAAAAAACAAACCGCATAGCTGGTAATATTTTTTCAAAAACATTATCAGAGGCCTTGCTGTTGGGCGTAGTTCATCGTCATACCCAGGAAGATCTAAGTTTATTTAGCTTGTGACTGAAATTCTCTATCCGTCCTCCTTTTCTATTGACTGTTCATCTTCCAAAGGGAAATCGTCCTTACTTAATGTGCTATCTGAAAGATAGACCTTGAAATCTATCATTATCCAACCCAAACACATTTTATCGGATCAATACAGATTTACCCTAATTACTTATATATATATATATATATATATATATATATATCTTAAGAGAAACCACAAACGTTTGTGATTAAAATATGGATCTGTTTTAGAATATATATTTTATTCTTCGTGTTTCTGCACGCACAGGGATAGGAAGACATCTAAATCCACTTTCGCCAACAGTCTAAAAAGGTGTTCAAGATTCACTAACAAATACAGAAAACGAATAATGAGATATTTAAAGAACATAAGGAAAATTTGCTCTTTTTAAAAATGTATTCCTTTTATTTGCCTGAAGAAGGTCACGAGACCGGAAACTCATGTAGCAGAAATATGAATAATATTATATATATACATATATATATATATATATATATATATATATAAAGCACAAATCCACATAATAACGAAAACCGTTTGCGTTTATATATAGGGAAATGGTTATATTTGTTCCAACGAGAGTAAAATATTTATATAAAAAAAGAAAAAAAAAAAAAAGAGAAACCGCAGACGTTTTAGGTTATGTGGATTTTTTTAAAAATATATATTTTCCATATTTTTCTTACACGTGTTTCCGGTCTCACGACCTTCTTCAGGCACAGAGTAGATATTTCAACATATTAAAAGGCATTTTTTTTTTTTCGATATCGAACCATTGTCTTTTTATATAGTAATAACCATAATGTCTTTCTTGGAATTATGGAAAATGTCATATATATGTTTGTATGTGTGTGTGCGTGCGTGTTCTATGGTAGTTTAATACAGGACTGGATTTTTTTTCATTATCACAAATATTTTCTTTATTGGGCTAAAGCGACTCTAACGCAATCAATATTATTGATTGAATCTTATTTTATGAACGTATTGTCCTAAATTTATCGTTCGAAATCGGCATAAATTCCATCAATAATATACTAAACAATCGTACAATTTCTGTACATACAAACGTGACCAGATCAATTCTGTTGATACGTTATCGAGCAAAATTTGTCGTTGCTCTAAGTGAGGAAATTGTCTGCCCGCAATAAAAAAAATATCGATATAACACGGTTTAATAAAACATGCTTTTCATTATGATGCCACCTAAACAAGAGATAAGAAACACGCACGACATTCTACGGTCAGTGTCAAATTTTGGAATTATTACACAAAACTGACACGAATTATCGTCATAAATAATTCATGTTACTAGTACAGCATTATAGAATAAACTCAGTCTTTGTACATAAAGTTTGATACTACACAAGATGTTGTCAAGCAATGACTATATTTTCAGACACACCTTAGCCTTTGTGAAAGTATTAGCGTTATTTTAGGGTTGTTCTAACTACTGGTTGAATATTCCAGAAGTTTTAGAAGTTGTAGGTCGAGCACAGGTAAAACTGAATTTTGGAGGATTGTTTTATAATCCAAAGCTGAACATAGCAAATATCAACTAGTCTCCAGCAAATTTATAGTAAACGTTCAGTGAAATTTTTGCAAGAGACTTAAAAATTAATTTTCATTAAAAAAAAAAAAAAAACTACCTTCATTATCGTTGGCTTAGCAGTCCCCTTGAGTTATCATGCAGCGTCTTCAAAGCCCAATGTGTGAGAGGCAGCCAAGGCCACAGATATTGCATGTACCAGCCTGTCCCAATGATATTAATGAAGTGGTAGTGTCCTCTCTGTACCTCCATATTCTGTTGGCATCTGTTATGAATTAATGTGGTATCCTCTGTCAACAGCCGGCTGTGGGTTGATTAGTGTCGAGCCGTATTTTTCTAGGTGGCAGGATTGATATTTAACTATATATTATTCATTCTAAACATTGCGTTTAAGGAATATTTACGTTTTCTGTTAAAATCTGTTAAATTTTTTGACCTTTGAAAAAACACGTCATCTTTGTTAAGAACATTTTGCTGTAATTAAAAATAGGTACCTCCCACGAGATCGCTAAAAAAGAGCATAGCATAAAGAAAAAGACACCGAACTTGACGAAAACAAAATTTTATCGTCTAAATGTTTGTTATTAAGAAGAAAGATCAAAGTATTTTGGGGGTATTTTTTTTTTTACATTTTTTAATCGTTCCTAGCACGTCCGAAATTTGTTAATTTTTTTTTTTTTTTGAGTCAGCAAAATTAACAGATGGCAACCATTTTAAAAATAATTTAAATAAATTTTGATCTTTCCTCTTAATAATAAACATTTAGACGATAAAATTTTGTTTTCGTCAAATTTGGCGTCTTTTTCATTATGCTATGCTCTTTTTTTAGCGATCTCGTGGCGGTACCTACCTAAAAATAACAAATAATGTTCAGTTTTCAAACGGGACATTGTTCTGAATATTAAACTGTCTTACATGTTTGTAGCAGCCGAAGAACTAGTCGGACAGTGACTAAATTCTTGTTTCAACAAAATCGTTAAGTATTTAGAGCCTAATCATTCTTTACCCTCAGTTTGCTTGAACAAATAAAACCAAATAGATGTAGCAATACATAGCTAAACGTGTTAAAGCGAACATTTAATACTATACTTCAAATATATTAACTATTCCTAAACATTAAAAAGAAACTTTGCTTAAAATCTTCAGATATACTTTTGAAGAACCCAAGAAGCGCGGTATGAAAGCGAATTATATTAGATAAGACCTCTGCCAATCTTCAATATTGTTGATAAAATTGAAAACTTTCGCACTTACGAATACGTCTTTTAATAATGCCGATGTCATTGACCTAATATTGACGAAGTTATTATTACTGCTAATATGGAATGCACTTGATCTATTTTGAATTGACAGTAAATAAAACGCTGTGCAAAGCTGATAATTTTGAATTCTCGTTATTCAAGTATCTACCTATAAAGGAGAATTGTTTTTATAGCATAAGAAAATATAACCGCACTTTATTCCATACCAGAAACAAAATTTATTCAACTTTTTATGCTTTAAGATTTATCAGATCTATTCTAATGTGTTTAAAAGCATTTCTCCCAACACAAGGCCCAAGAACCACAGGCTACTGAATGAGTTTGGTCTAAGAACATAAATGAAGGAAGTACGAAGTGCATATTATGGAACACGAATGATCCATTTCTGGATCGAATAATGACTTGTGACGAGAAATGGATCCTCGGTGACAATCGTAAACGATCGGCTCCGTGGCTTGATCATGACGAAGGAACCGAAATTGCACCAATAGAAGATTGTCGTCTTCCCAGAGGCCGTCGTAATTATGGTTCAGCTCTGGCTGAGTAGTGATCGGGACAGGTTTTCTCCACAACACGTTATTTTTATTGGAATAAAAAAAAGATCCACAAAGAAATTTCTTGGTCTATAAATAAGATCGAGTAAACTATTATAGATGAACAACGTAAGCCACAGATATACAACGGAATTATGCAAACAAAACATACAGAATTAAAACCAGTATATCAAATTTTGTATTAACCTTTGTATTCAGAGTCTCGGGGAATCGAACTATAATTACGAAGACTGTTTACCTGAAAAGGCTCCTCTTCTAGAATTACCTTAGTCGATTTTTATACATTGCTGTTCGATAAAAGTGACTCAACTGATTTCTTTTACTGAAAAATTTTTTCGCCTATTGTTTTTGAGGTCAAACTAATTTTTAATCTTACTAATATAAAGACCCCTTCCTGACTACATAGTAAAAAGTTTACTCACCCTAAGGTATTCTATTGATAATTATAATTTGGGATATAAATGAGATTTAGAGAAAAAAACTGTGCAAAAAAAAAAAAAAATAACAAAAAAATTGACTCACTTACTTCCTGAAATTAGTAATCAATAGAAACATAACTGAACAGCTTTAAATAAAGAATAATAGAGGTATAATTTATTTATAATAGGTTATATAGTTTGAAATATTTAATGAATCTATGGGTCCTCCTTTATTTTGAATAACATTTTCAACCCTTTTTTTGTCATTGTCTTGATTAGGTTCTGGTAAATCTCACCTCCAAGCATTGAATTCCATTCGGATATGAAATTCACTATCAAATCCTCTTTGTTGCTCAACTGCTTTCTCGAGGGCCTGTACTTTATCATGCTCCATAAATTTTCTATGGGGTTGAGATCAGGAGATTGGGACGGCCATGTCATAACACTCACTAGCTTCATCAAAGTATTCCTTCATCAATTTTGATTTGTGACAGGGAGCATTATCCTGCATAAATTTAGACCCTTTCAGAAGAACGGGGCAGACAAGACTCTAAAAGATCGCTTATACTTTGAATTTTGCTCAACTTTCGTTTCATCGGAGAAGAGAACATTTAGTAAAAAAAAAAAAAAAAAAGCACTCTCTCTCTCTCTCTATATATATATATATATATATATATATATATATATATATATATGAATGATAAAACACGTCTACGAATATATACTTGCACGTAAATATTTTTTCTCAGGTGTTATGAAAACGTTGCACGATGTTATATAACAGAACTATTAAGTATATATATTATTGATTAATACATATTTCCCACGTCATTAGCCCGACTCAGAGTTTCATGCAGATACGCAATCTTCAAGTGCAGAAAAGCTTAACGGTTAATGAGTATTCTGCATCTGATAATTGCATATCCGCATGAAACTTCGAATAGTGATATCGACATGGGATATATATCTCGCGATTAAATTCAAGATATCGATCAAGTTTCCAGAAAACCCACTCCCTAGCGAACGACTTGTTTTCAAAGTCAAACCCTAATAGTGTTGAAAGCGAAGAGCTACCCAACAACATTAAATTGAAAGTTGATCGCAAAATTTCTTTATGGTAAAATAATTTAATGGTATTTTTCTAGCAAAAATCTTGCTGCGATGTACCGTTTTTTGCTACCCTACAGATCAACATTTTGAAGCAACCCCCAGAATTAGTATGACAGAAAAGAGAAAAAAAAAATCATTAAAAAAAAAAAGAAAAGAATGGAATCAGTTATCTAACTTATGCTTTGAGAAAATTTTGCAACGAATTCCCAAAATCTGTGCTGCAGTAATCAAGGATGAAATGAGGATATTTTGACGGGAGCAAAATTTCATAAAATTTTACTTACTTTTTGTCATTATAAAATTTCATGTTTCACTTTTTGTTAATCACGTATAATAATTTTCCCTTAGTTAAAGTACTTTTGGGGTCAATTTCAAAATTACTAAGGGTGGCCTCAAAATTTGAAACTAGTGTATATTTCAATTACCGTACAAACAGAAATAAGATGATTATAAAGTATATTGGTAAATTATATAAAGTAAAAAACAGTAATGAAGAAAGTTTAAAACTTAATTTTCACCATATTATTTAAAGAGCATATCCGAGCTTAACACAAGGACAAAAGTATCAGCATCGTTTTAGAATTTAACTAATGACAGTAAGAAACTGAAATAAGTTTGGTAACTGTTGTTCGATAGTAAATGACAGACAGTGGAAAAAGAATTTAGCTAAGTGAGTCAGTGAGGGTACGCGCCAGCGAGTATATATGTGAAGATACATGCAAAAGAATAACCGACGAGCAAAGGTTACTAATTGTCACCTTTTGTGAGAGAGAGAGAGAGAGAGAGAGAGAAAGAGAAAAAGAGAGAGAGAGAAAAAAGAGAGAGAGAGAGAGAGAGAAGAGAGAGAGAGAGAGAGAGAGAGAGAGAAAAGAGTAGAGAGAGAGAGAGAGAAAGGAGAGAGAGAGAGAGAGAGAGAGAAAAGAGAGAGAGAGAGAGAGAGAGAGAAAAGAGGAGAGAGAGAGAGAGAAAAAAGAGGAGAGAGAGAGAGAGAGAAAAGAGAGGAGAGAGAGAGAGAGAAAAAAGAGGAGAGAGAGAGAGAGAGAAAAAAGAGGAGAGAGAGAGAGAGAAAAAAAAGGGAGAGAGAGAGAGAGAGAAAAAAAGAGGAGAGAGAGAGAGAGAGAGAGAGAGAGAGAGAGAGAGAGAGGAGAGAGAGAGAGAGAAAAAGGAGAGAGAGAGAGAGAGAAAAAAAGAGGAGAGAGAGAGAAAAGAGGAGAGAGAGAGAGAAAAGAGGAGAGAGAGAGAGAAAGAGAGAGAGAGAGAGAGAGAGAGAGAGAGAGAGAGAGAGAAAGGGAGAGAGAGAGAGAGAAAAGAGGAGAGAGAGAGAGAGAAAAGAGGAGAGAGAGTGAGAGAAAAGAGGAGAGAGAGAGAGAGAGAGAAAAGAGAGAGAGAGAAAAAGAGAGAGAGAGAGAGAAAGAGAGAGAGAGAGAGAAAAGAGAGAGAGAGAGGAGGAGAGAGAGAGAGAAAAAGAGAGAGAGAGAGAAGAAGAGAGAGAAAAGAGGAGAGAGAGTGAGAGAAAAGAGGAGAGAGAGAGAAAAGAAAAAACAATGAAAACCTTCCATTGCTTGAATGTTAGCAATTTTATTACGTAACCTATTTATATTGCATTCGTTTCTCACCTGACGTCTATTATAGCCTTGTGCCTGACTGCTTAATATATACAAGGAAATATAAAACACAAAATTGGAATAATAAGTAAAAGGAAAATGAAGTGTGTTGGTGTCATAAATGTAAGAATAAGCCTAGAAATATTATATATATATATATATATATATATATATATATATATATATATATATATAATATAAGGTCTGCTTAAGCAGACGACAGCTATATTGATGGGTTTAATGCAGACTAAAGAGAAGAATATAGGTTGCTGGTCGGAGAAATCGGGGAAACTGGAGACAGGCTTGGCCTGACACTAGTTGATGGTGCACGGAAAAGCCAGGCGCGTCCAGACTTCCGGAAAAAAAATTAATGATAAAGAAAGATCTCAGCTATGAAGCTACAATTTCGGTCCAGGTTAGAAAACGAAGCTTCGAATGTAAACAAAACAATGAAACTCGCAGACAAAACAAAATGTTGAAGATTAGTGTCCAATCTGTCGGCTATTATTGATCAATACAAGAAGTCAATCGACTGTGGTGGGATTACTTTTATTGCATTCATTTTTTTTCTTCTCCCTTTACCTTTGTCGGAAGGAATTTCATCCTCCATATCTGGCGCATGCGCACGACTTCTTCCACATCAACTAATATTACTTCTTTTTTCATTCTGATCACAAGCTATCCGTCTACGCTAGTTCATATTTCTTTATTTACCGCAATTTAAATAAAAAAACGAGGTAGGAGTAAACACACACAGGATAGTGTACATCAAGGGATTTTACACTGGAGTTTATCATCTAAAATACATTATTTATGAGTAAGAGTCGTTTGTAAATATATGTTTATTTGTTCATGTTGCTACATCTGCGAGTCTTCGTGATTTATGAACACTCAGATTATATACAGTGGACGGAAACAAATATTCGTACACATACAAATTTTTAGTTTATTTCCAACTAATGAATAAACATTTTTCATACAATTAACTTTACACAAATGCATAACTAATTATATAATAAATATTTTGTTTTTTATGCATATTTGCTTATTATGCATCTCTGTAGTGTTAATTATACGAAAAGTATGTTTATTCATTAGTTTGAAATACAACAAATTAAAAATTTGTAGATGTACGAATATTTCCCCCTCCCACTGAAAATATGAATAAAAATAGACAAGAGGAATAAAACTATTCTTATCCGACGCGTTTCGTACTTTGAGGGACTTATCAAAGCAATATAGGATTTATTTTATTGCGTGTATTTATATACAAAAGCGAAGATGTCCTTGGTTTATCAAGGCTTTTTAATTTTGAAGAAGGTTCATTAATGTTCATCAGGTGGTCGAAAGGTCAGTCAAAACAAATTTTTTTATGAATATTGTCTAAGACTGATTGGCTTGTTATGATATGAGATAGATGTCGGTGCCGTGTATCTTTAAAAAACGGTAATGGATTTAGCAATTTCTTTTTGATTTTTCAACATATCTGTGGTAAATTAAATTTAAATTAATTACTTTCTCTTTTGATAAGTGTGGCATTTTTTTTTTTTAGATTAAACTTGTGGTTGAATTTATATGATGGACTCTCCTATCGTCAACGATAAATAAGGGTCAGCTGTGGATGGAACTCTTCGTTTATTTATTTATTTCAGATAAAATGTATCTGTAAAGGAACAAAATTAATAAAAATATAAGGAGAAAACTATTATCAGACGCGTTTAGACCTCTGTGGGACTTTATCAAGGTAAATGTTGGATTTATTTTGTTGCACGTGTTTATATACAAAAGCAAGGAGGTCATTGGTTTATGAAGGATTTTAAATTTCATGAACGTTCATGAATATTCATCCGGTTAGTCAAGACATATGGAGGACACAAAGTGCCATAATTCAAAGTCCGGTAAGACAAAAGTAAGCGAGTATTATACGAGACATTTTTTAATAAACGAATACTGTTTAAATTGTAATATTGTTCTGGTTTGAAATGGACGTATGTGCTGTACATCTGCAAAAAAAAAAAAAAAAAAAATGGACTGAACCGTTTTCTTTTGGTTTTTTTAAACATTTTTGTGGTCGCGTATATTGGCTTGGGAAAGTAGTAATTCTTTCAGAAAAGGTGAGATTGAAAAAGAAACTGGGGCGTAGATTTATATTTTGATAAGATTCGATAGCAGTACTCTCGAGAATTTTCCTTTTGAGTAAATTACTTTCTCTTTTGATAAGTGTGGCATTTTTTTTTTAGATCAAATTTGTGGTCGAATTTATTTGCGTATTGCTGGTGCATTTTATAAATTTTTATGTATAAAAACGGTCCCTTTTGTGTTCGTAGATTCATATTTTTTAATTCTGTACGTTCCTTCAATGTATTGTGAGAAACCGCTTTAGCAATTTATTTTATATAAGCCTTCCTCTGAAATATTATTGTGTGTTTTTAATTCTGATCATATCCATAATGGCTTCGGAAATGGTTGTGACTATTTGCAGATATATATATATATATATATATATATGTATGTGTGTGTGTGTGTGTGTAGGGGCGAAGAGAAGTTCTTCCTTGGTAGGTTGGGCATTTCTCACCAACGCCGACAAATAAAGGTTCGAAACCAAAAAGTTATTTCGTTTTAGATTCCGTTTAATAAACCATTGTATTTTCGTTTGGAAATATATCTATCAGTACGTGATTTGATTGGATATATCAATCATTTCTAGTTTTAAACTGGAAGCGAGTTTAATGGTTCGAAAAAGCGATGTATAATTTACAATACATGTACAAGGTAATACTGAAACCTGATCATGTCCATATTTAAGACAGCAGATACTCAATTTACAATTTATAATAATGAATAAATGACGTAAAGGCGCGACAACTTGCAACTCTTCGATATCGACGCAAAAGCAAGACACGTTTTGGCTCACAAGATGATTTTCCCATGAATTTCTCTTAGTAATAAACAAAAAATTACTTTCGATGAAGTTCTAGACAGTCGCAACAAAAACGAGACAGTTGAAATTTCTAGGGCACATAACGAGGAAAAAGGGTTTGGAAAAATTGATACTCACAGAATAGTTTGAGGGTAAGAGATACAAAGGAAAGCAACGTATCACTAACTTGGAGAGCTTGAGTTAATGAATGGCGAATCGGTGTTTAGAAGAGAGAGCAAAAAGTAAATTTATTAAGAGTTACAAAGGGCATGAAGTTGTAGAATGCCCTGATCACCATCGTCCTGAAGGGACACAATCACATAGATGTGGGCATCTTTTGGATACGAAGAGAACAACCCATTAGAAGCAGGACTAAAACAACCTTGCTACGACAACACCAACAAGGAGAA
Organism: Acanthosepion pharaonis; assembly: GCA_903632075.3. NCBI lineage: Eukaryota > Metazoa > Mollusca > Cephalopoda > Sepiida > Sepiidae > Acanthosepion > Acanthosepion pharaonis. The sequence continues at coordinate 1,150,186 of CAHIKZ030005207.1, read as the reverse complement.
TCCTTATAAACATGCAGTCTTGAACTCTGAAAAATCTTTTATATTTGAGATGTTAGACTCTAGTAATATAAACAAGAGGCCTTGCTGTTGGACGTAGTTTATCGCCATACCCAGGACGCGGATGTAGTTTATCGCCATACCCAGGACGCGGATGTAGTTTATCGCCATACCCAGGATGCGGATGTAGTTTATCGCCATACCCAGGACGCGGATGTAGTTTATCGCCATACCCAGGACGCGGATGTAGTTTATCGCCATACCCAGGACGCGGATGTAGTTTATCGCCATACCCAGGACGCGGATGTAGTTTATCGCCATACCCAGGACGCGGATGTAGTTTATCGCCATACCCAGGACGTGGATGTAGTTTATCGCCATACCCAGGACGCGGATATGTAGTAATGCATCATCTTTGTGTCTGTTACAAGTATATGCCGGTATAAATCGAATTACGCTTTGAAGATTTATTTAATTGAACTAACTATCACAGGCTACGGAAAAAGAAATAAAGATTCCCTCCCCATGTTGTAAAAATACAAGTACCCATTTCGTAATTCCCAGTAACACAGAAACAGAACGTGTACATTAGACGCGATTAGAAAAATCACCACGATACTGGAAAGAGCTATAACAGGAACTGGATTTATCCTGAAAAATTATCTCAAGTGATAGTTTTATTAATTTCAACGGAAAGCAGTAATGGCTGTTCGGTTAATGAATGCCAAATGTTTCCTTATAGAAAAAGGGTTGGTGATACTATTATTCTCGCTTTCGAATTTATTATTTCTGTGAAATATGTTTCGAGAAATGAATTCCATATTCAGTTCAAGCAGATTAAAATACATAGGGAAGAACAAACTAGTATAGCTCTCAACGACTTCCTATCTCGTATGGCTTAAATTATTTCTGGTTTGGGGAAAATGCAACCTATCTTTACATTTTAAAGAAGAACTACTACAACTGCTGCTAACAGAAATACGTAACGATTTAAAAAAACAACAACAAAAAAATCAGCTATTTATAGCCATATTTTAACATTAACTTTATCGGGATTGGTTTGTTTATTTATTTACTTGGATGAATTTTGGTCAATTTATTTTACTTGTATATTTTCGCTTTTCGATTTTTAAGTAACGTAGTATTTATTTATTTATATCGTTATATAACAGCTATAGCTATTTTTTCGTCCGATAATCAACCCAAATAAACAAATTAAAAACTGTTCCTGCCAAAATAATAGAATAAACTCCAACAACCAACCCCAAAACCGAACAAATAGCTTTAATTAAATTTTCAAACCAAAACAAAACTATTAAATAAGTGATATAAACAAATTTTTACTACGTTAATAAAAAAAAAAAAAAACACCGATTAAAAAATAAGTAAATAAATAAGAAACAAAAAATAAAATTAAATAAAAACAAGCAAAATAATTTAACCCAAATAAATAAATAAACAACTTCCGGTAAAATAACCGCCATAATAGACTACCAACAATTCACCACTGACCCGTATATGTCTAAATAGCCGAGAAATTAACAACACACGTGGCCTGACGATTGCATATAGCATGAAACAGACTGTCGCCTCTAAGTGTTGACTTCTATGTTCACTTTTATATTTACACACGCTCTATCTGATATTAAGCACTTTATCCGATGAATATAGCACACCTTAAGACTATATTTCTTTTATATATATATATATATATATATATATATATATATATATAAAAAGACATTTTTATGTTTATACATTCTTTTTATAGATACAAGTATTTAAGTAAATATCTGTTTATAATAAACCGTATTAAACAACATTTACCGGCAGTGAACGTCCGAGAAATTTTAACAGAACCTGTATCCGATACGGAACCGTCGTTTAGCTTGACATGCCTTAACCGATTTGGCGACAGAGGAGCGTTCGGTTAGCAAGGTCGAATTTACTGTCTTTAAACTTCAATCTTCTAGAATCTCACGTACATTCATATCTGCTCAAAGCGCATTCAAATGTAAACAAATGACGCCACACATTATGAAATGGACAAATATTTTCTGCGAAAATTTCTCGGACATTCAGGCTGGTAAATGTTGTTTAATACTGTTTATTATGAACAGAGAATTTACTTAAACATTTGTGTCTATAAAAAGAATGTATAAATATAAAATTGTCTTAAAATAATTGTCGGACTTCGTCCATTTCATAATTTTATATATATATATATATATATATATATATATATATATATATATATATATAGAGAGAGAGAGAGAGAGAGAGATGTGTGTGTCTGTGTGTGTGTTTATATATATATAAATTGCCAAGTTTAACGGCCTTCATTCCCTCCCCAAGATTTGGCGTTTTAAAAAGTGATTAGATGTTTTTTTTAATAAAACCCAAACATGGAATTTATACATTTTCTTTGTTTGAAAATATACAAAAACATTACACTTTATTAGATTCTAAATATTTTATATTCACAATATTCTTAAAATTCGAGGCAACTTATGCAATATTTATAAATTGATAAATGATAAACAAATACAAATAAATCTGAAAATAATTTTTAATTTTTGACTAAAAATTTTCCCCCATTTATTTTTTCATAAGAATGGTAAATAAGTCTTTATAAAAAGTAAGTTATTTTTTTATAATCTTGTAAAACATTGCCGAGGGAGTGAATGATTTTTTTTGTTTGTTTAGCGGCATATAAAGTCCTAATAGGTCATTTGATGCCGAAATTTGATTTTTGGGGGAGATTTAAAGTAATAGAAATGTTTTTCTACTTTCAAAAATGAATATATGGTAGATGATATTCAGCTCTTGCGTATATAAATGTTTGTGTGAACATAATACTAGAGGCGTGTGTTTTATGTTATAGTTTTGTTGGAGTTATATTTTGAAATAGTTCGATTTCTTGATCAATTTGTAAGATATTATATGGATTAATGTCATGAATGTTCGTTGGTCGATTTTGTTTCATGGCTTATCAATCTCTATGGGTTATTTAATGCCAAAATCTAAAAGTTTATGGCTTCAACTAAATATATTTTGAACGCAATTGCATACCTTCAGCTACAGACAAAATGTATTGCTGGTCATTTTGCTATTAATTGTTGGTAACTTTATGTACTTTTATAATTTCATTGATTTTTTTTTTTTTTTTTTGGTGAGGGCGAGCACTATTTGCCCATAGCTGGGACCCTAAAAGGTGCTGCTACAGTTTGAACCGGAGAACAGCAGAGGTGGTTGCACGCTCTTCAAAACCTCCAATCTCGTAATTAGAAGCTTAAGCTGGATGTAGTTTATTGTCAGATGCAGAAATAGGAAGTGAATGTAGTCAAAATAATAGCGGAGTCAATGGAAAAATTGTCCTTTTGAAACACCGTTCTTTGGCGGACACGAAGGTTCACGTTAGCCATCTTGCCAAAAGAATTTATTTTGAATACTTTTAACTAGGTCACCTTCCCATGTCAGTCACTGAATATTTATTTTTCTTTGGGTCACGAAAATATAGAAATGATACAATATGGCCCTTAGCTTGAAAAGTTTAAGGATTGCCGATGTTCATCATGTAAATATTACTTTAAAATGTTATTTTTTTTTATACGTCTTTAATACTAGTACAAATACACAATGCTTTGTATGTAGGTTTAAGAAAGGAGTGTGTATGCGTGCGCAGGGTGAGTTAAGGATGATATATAAAGCTTCTTTACCTGTAGGTGAGAGCGTTTAGGTTTACAAGTGGATATGTTTGCGGTTTTTGGTCTCCTGAGGCTAACAATTTGCTTGTATGATTGTGCCAAACATCTGTGAGAGAAGCCAAACGACTAGACGGACTGTAAGGATGCAGCTTCTAATTAAGAAAATGACCTCTTCACTCAGCAAGTCACGGACATCTGAAGGTTTTAAAGAGACTAACTCTAAAAGAGTCGAACTTACCGTTGGGTTAAATGGAATTGTGCTAAGAAAGAAAAAAAAGAGACAAGAGGTGACGTTACTGCCAAAACAAGTGTCATGAGATTTTGACTGTGGGCCCATAAGTCAAGATTATTAAAATAAAGAAAAAATATCCTGTTGACAGCTTATTTAAATAAATAAAAAAATGAAAGGCGGAATAATTTGTGTCACACGAAATATACTCCGGCTAGCAAAACCGCAATGACCACGTGTTGATTTGAGATGTTTTTAACTAAACTTCCTTTTCATAGAATTTAACCGAATTTAAGGCTCGAAAGCCAATCAAGGTGAAGTATTATTTACCGAAAATTTCAACCTTATTGGTCATTTCGTAACGAATTAGGTAGAATATGAAATGAATGTGAAATAATTTTTAGTTCTTTTTAATCTTTGAACGATGTTTTCGGATGTGAATACTTTGTATTAATCAGCAAATATTTTGTGGCTTACGGCCATATCACGCTGAAACGCTGGTTCTCGTACGATCACCGAACTTAAACAACGTCGAGGCTGTTCAATACCTAGATGGGTGACCGCTTGGAAATACCAGGTGCTGTAACCTTGGATGTGCGTTTGGTGTAATAAATGGCCCGGAATTGGGAATCGGACAGCTGTGTTCCTATTGCAGTAGAGTTCATTATATTAACTCACACGAAAATACCCTTGGAAATGGTGCGAATCCACCTCTTCTCCCCCAGCTATGTGTTAATTCGTAGGACTGGTATCCGTAAGTTTTCTTACAATCTAGAGATATTTTCTGGCTTTAAATTAACTGCAAAAGTCGTATAAATAGCAAATATTTTGAGGTGTGTGTGTGTGTGAGAGAGAGATCTTGAAAAGTTTAAGAAACATTTTTCTCAGGCATCTCAGTAACTGAGAAATGGGCACTTTTTATATAGTATCTCTAAGTTTGGTATAACAGATAATCAAAGTGTTGCACAGTTAGAACGTTAATGTTGAATGAGGTATTCAGGTATGAATCCAAGATAAGACGAGAGGAACTAGAGAGTATAAGAATAAAGAAGATAGATAACGATTGAACCCTTTACTTAAATGAATGAGCATTGCCATAAGCGTTTCAAAATGATATAGTTTTACTATTATTGTTGCACTCTACCATGTGTAAATGTACACAGTGAAGCGGTTATCGGTGCAGAAACTGAAATCGGCGTGCCGAGTTCAAATTCCAACAGGGTTCACTTATGCACATATTTTATGGGCCACCTTCTTTTCGCGACATAGAAATTTATAGAGATATCTACCTCGTGTGGCTTTTAGTTTTTTTTCTCTTTGCTAAAGCTCTCACCAACGTTCCGCTATCCATTCGTACAAGCGAATCAACTCAGTGGCTAGCTATCTTCCTCTTGGACCGACATTTTTTCTTTTTATTAAATTTTCATTAACGACATTCCCGATGGCATCAGCTCTCAACTTGGTATCTACACTGATGACAACCATTTATTCTTGTCTCGATAGTAAATTTTGATCAACTTAATAAGGTAAATGGCTTGTTTATTTTAATGCCTAAAAAGCAAAACTGCTCTCCATTAATCATCCGAGAGCCACCTTTCTGCCTTCTATCGACATAGATGATGCTAACCTCCAAAAGAGTGACGTTTCGCCTTCTCGAGCTAACCTCCTTGGCCGACATGAAGCGGCAAGACTATATTGAATCCATTGCTAGGTGCTGACCTAGGAATGGATTCAATATGCTAACAAAGTGGGTTCACTGTGTCGTGCTAGACAATTTTTCTCTCTAGAATGTATCTTATATATTTAATCCTACTATTCATCCATATTCAGAATATTACTGCCACACATGGTTATATATATATATATATATATATATATATATATATATACATACATACATACACACGTTATACTAAATTATATATGCCAATGAAATAAGGATGATATTTGCCTATGTGTTTAAAAGAATCAGTAATACATAGTCTATAGTATTATTAATGGTTGTATCAGTTTCAAGTTCATGTGAACATCACCTACTTTTGTGATGTCAACGAAAATTCGTTGCCACTTTTGTAATGTAATTTGGTAATTCCCGTTGTAGTAGAGACTTTGTAATTGCAGATACAACTATATTAATAATACTGGTATCAGACGCCATCGAATAACTAATAGTACTTGCTCGATAGTAGTGATCCGAATAGTAAGATATTCATTAATCGCGGTCGAATGTGGCACAATTCCGAGTTTATTGTAAGGTATCCGAGCCCGTAAGTTCGGCCAAAGATTCCCTGTAGACCCCGTAAAACTGGGGTCGGTAGCTGTCTCCTAAGACGAGAGACTCCCCCTCGGCATAGCCTTGTCTGGGGATCCTCTTTGCCTAGAGGCAGAGAGTTTGACCACCATACTTCCGAAGTAATCCGGATAGTGATCACTTAGACGCCACGCTAATTCCTATATATATATATATATATATATATATATATATATATATATCCTTTACCATCACGTGATCGTCTGTTTTCTCTCTGGTGATCTGTTCAAACTCCAGTGTCGGCAGCGACACTATTCCTATATAAAACCTACAGGGATCAGATTTTAGTTTTCTTATCACTGCCTATTGACTACCCCCAACCCAACTTCATCAACGTTGATTCTTTATATTCCATCTGCAATAACGAACTAAAATATTTTCTGCATCTGGGAAAAAAAAATGATTTTAAGCCTACTCAATGTTATCTATTTTCAACAGAGTCTGTATACAGTGTACGTAAATTTTGGAAAGTGATCGTCAGTAATCACACAATATTATCATCCACTAAAAATGAATGGCTGGCAGTAGGGCTAAAATGAATTGCTAACGAACCCAGAGGGCATCCCAGCACAGAAGCGCTCCGAAAAGATTAATCGATGGTCTTTTAACCAATTGCTTTTTATTTTCTACCAGTTCTCGATTCAGTTCGAACATTAGTATAAAAAATGGATTTTTAGATCAGAGAGGTCTTCTCGAAAGTGCTGGTGATACGCCATCTTCCTACTGAACACCATTTGGCAAACCGAAAAATGTGCTCTTTCTTTTGCAATTTTTCTTTCTTCTCGGCACTACGTAATTCAACATCAGTCAAAACAGAACAAGGATTCGGCCAACATTCAAAAGCGGAAATATCACCTTCGGATAAGCCATTCCAAGCACAAAACACTGCTTTTATTAGATGAAGAGATTCACACCGTGAGAACATTAATACAGGGTGCCCTCCAAAAATTGACATAATTTAAAATGTGAATATTTAACTATGTGACCCAAGCAAACGAAATTAGATTCCATGGTGAGAAATAAGATTTATCAAAATTCGATATTTAAAGTGGTGTAGATTTTATAACATATTTCAAAAAACTTCACAAATGTTGAATATGTGAACCACCTTTGACACGGCACACATTAAGTGGATAATCCAGCTCCTGCCAAACACGCTGTAGGGTGTCTTGCGTATCATTCTCCAGCACTTTTGTGATTCGCTGTTTAAGTTCCTCCAGGCTTGTTGGAAGAGGTGCGGATATAGACCTATCCTTTCACATAACCCCATAGAAAAAAAAATCAAAAGGTGTCAAATCAGGTGAACGTAGTAGCCATTTCAACAGCACATTGTTATCACTGACACGCCCGATTCATCTTCCTCGTAGATTCTCAATGTAAGTCCGCACAGTCAGCTTATTTTTTATTTTTTTTTTAAATTTGAGATCATTTAAGCGGGAATTGGCTGAATTATTATACTACAAAATGTCAATTTTTTTTGTGGGTGGGGACACCCTGTATATTTGTTGGTTACCTACGGTTTGTTTTGGTTGGTTTGTTTTACGGCATATCAACCTCAATGGGATATTTAATGCCGCCAAAATGTTTTTTGCTGGTAATACTTTTTTTTTCAAAAATGTATTGCTGGTTATATTTTTTTTCTTCAAAAATCTATTTCTGGGAATATTTTTCCTTCAAAAAATCTATAGCTGGTAATATTTTTTCAGGAATGTATAGATGTTTGTATTGCACGTATTTTTTTAACGTATTGCTGATAATAATTTTTTCTTCAAAAATTATTGCTGGTAATAATTTTTTTTTTTTACAAAGTATTTCTGGAATTAAAACCTATTTTTAGACTTTCATGGTATTTTGACACAAGTTTGGGTGTTAACTATTTGCCCATAGCTGGGATGGTAGCACCTGTTAGGAATAGGTGCTACCACCCCGGATTAGGGAACACCAGAAATTAAGATGTGGTTCTACGTTCGTCAAAACCTCCTGATCAGAAGCTTTGCTATTGGACACAGTTTATCGTCTTACATAGGACGCGGATGTAGTTTATCATCATACCCAGGACGGACGATGGCATGTGATTAACCAGCTCCCAGATAATGGCCAATAAAAGACCAATTAGTAATACAAATTTTTCTTCGGTGCTATTTTCTTTCAGAACGTGGATGAACATGGCTCTCTACAACTTATCATTCGTAACCTTTGTATTTTCACCATCACTACCGTTGCCTCTTCAATATGCCCTGTGAGTTTCAAGTTCTCCCGGACCTCTTTCTACTTTACCTGTAAATTTTCAACTGCCTTTCTGATACCAAGTGAAAGCATTTTCTCGATTCCATTGTCTTAATAATTCCTCATTACTTACATTTTTCAGCCCGCGGTATTGTCAACATCTATCTGAAAACGTTCTTCTTTGCCTGAAATCTCTTAATTTCTGGGGAAATTGTCAAGTATTCACTGCCATATAGCAGAGGTGTTATTACATAATTTTAACTATCTCTTTCTGATAGAAGTTTCAATTTTATTTAAGATATCGTTGGTAACATGTTCAGTCCACTGTATTCTCAGTATCCTTCTGTAGAGCATTTGTTGCTTCAAGTCTCTTCATCTGTAAGAAGACTTTCCAGCATTCACCGTCAGATAAAATAGATATTACATAATTCAGAACTCTTATTTTCTAACTAAATTTTTCTTTTTCTTAATACTTTCCTTGGGTTTTAGAACGTGAGTTTAGCTACGTCAATGTGATTTTCGGCGTCATATTTTCCGTCCTCTAGACTCACTTTCTTGAATTTTAATTCTTATGTATGTGGACAACTGAGAGATTTTTGTATATCCATTTCGTATTTAGCGTCGTGGAATGTTCCTCTTACTGACAGCCATATTTTCTGTCTAGCAATTATTTAGTCCTTTATTTTTCTCTCATATCTTTAATACTGTCTCGAGTAGTCCATGCGATTTATTTTCTGTGTTCGTCATCAATACTGTGAAATCTTAATACCTTACGTTGCTAAGATTGTCCGCCAACAATAAATTATGGAAGGAAGTCCTAATTAGTAGATATTTTTCAAGTCTTCACCTGCAAAGGTAGACATGAAAATATGAGTGTTTGCATGTTTAGGATACGTGCATATATATTATTCCCTTACCTGACAGGTTATATTTCACCCGGTTATTAATTGAAATTTAAAAGAAAAAAAAAAGAAAAGAATATGTTCAGATTCAAAGAGAATAAGTGTTCTTCCTGCTGCTATTCGAGGCTTCTTGTTGCTTACTCGTTATGGCCATGGAACTTTCAATATCTTTCTGTAGAACCACATTTCTGTTTGCTCTAGTGTTCTTACCCACAGGGATATTGCCCAGCATTCACCTTCAGATAAAAGGATAGATATCACAGAGCAGCCAGACACTTTTTTTAACGAAATATTTCCTTTTCTCAGCATCTTGCTTAGAATTTAGAATTCTTCGCTATTTCAATGGTCGCTCAGATCTCATTCTCACGTTTTTTAAAAAACAAAACGTTATCCTGAACGGCCACTCTTCTAAATTCTTTTATACTAATGCAGGTATCTCCAAGGACAGTGAAAAACCCTAACTCCAAACTAAGTATATATATATATATATATATATATTACATGGTTTAATTTTGGCATGTATTTTTTGTATATCGTATAGGTAAAGTAAGCATTTATTCATATAAATGTATTCTTCACACTACGTAGTTAATTGGTTCCAGAGGTCACGAATTAGGTCGAAAAATGACTTAAGTCAAAATAACCACACTATAAACCGCGAAGTTCACGCCTTATTGCCTATTACAGTATTTATATGTACGTACAGTTTTCTGAATAAAATAGTGTCCACCAATATAGCCTTACGCTTAGCATTAGAACTGGGACTTTTCTTCGGAGCTATGGTCGAAAATCTATTCTAAATCACAATTCAAAGAACGTCAAGTCTGAATTCAAAATCGGTGTTGGAGCAGAAAATAACTGTCAGCAGGAATTTGAAATAAAACATTTTGAATATACATTATTCTAATTTTTTATGTTTGAATTTGTATTTATATTTTTAAATTTATTTAAATATGATTTTATATGGCTTTACTGTTAATTTACTGTTTCCACGTTTCTAATATTTTTAACGGCCAACGATAACTCGAGTAAAACGATTTAAGCCGAGTTTTATTTTTCCATATAATATTTAAGAAAAACGGCGTATCTTCGAAAATGACTTAACTCGAAACGACTTAAGTCGAGGTATCACTGTACAGTAATTTTTCGATTGAGCGATTTTCCACATTTTCCTGCCCTTTTAGTGCTTAAATTTTGTTTGTCATTTCTCCTAAACCCTGTTCCGCCATTCATTTACTTAAGCTCGCTAAGTAGGTTATGTATCATTTTCCTCTATCTCTCTAGCCTTCAATTTGTCCTGAGTGTATCAACTTTTCCAAGCACTCTTTTCTCATGATGTGCCCTAGAAATTTCCGCTCTTTCTGATAAGTGTACTTTGTTTCCATTTTCTCTAAAACTTAGTCGTTATTCATATGTTCAGTCCATGGTATTCTCAGCATCCTTCTGTAGAATCACATTTCGGTTGCTTAAAGTCTCTTCATCTATGAGAATATTGCGCAGTATTCACTGGCATAGGACTGAGATTACGAAACATTTCAGTATTCTTGATTTTTCCAGTTTCTTAATATTTTACTTATCTTTTTGAAGGCAACTTTCCTAATCCCAGTTGTCTCTCCTTCGTTTGTTAAATTAGCATCAAAGATATGAGCCTTGTGAAATTATGCTTGCTTAAGAGTTGCAATTTCTTTTAGACCTCTAACTCTTAACGAAACGAAGGACCATAACACAGTATCAGAGAAATGAGTTTGAGATGTTATTTTAACAGTAATTTAAAGCACAAATGAAGCAGACAATACCAAACGATTTACAGATAAGAATATTGTTTGCATCTGAGTAGACGATAAAAATTGCATCAGATTTATATGTATGTAGACGCCTACACGATTGAATCAAATTTTTACGTGTTGATGCTATCATACTTTGAGTCGCCATCATCATAATGAGAGACTGGACATTAATATATTACGGATTTTTACTATTACTTTATAATACTGGATTTTTCTCCTTTTAGATATTTGTAATTAATACCGGAGGTTTCTATTCAGTTGTGTAATTCATACTGATTTTTTTCAGTGGCTATTGTTTGCTTAAGATATTTGTCAAAATATTTTTAAAAAATGTGTTACCGATCATCAACAAAATAGAATGAGTAGTGCTGTTTATCTCATCATATGTAAGATTGCTGTGTCGATGTATTTTTACATACAAAAATTAATACATGGCTCAAGAGCCACTCAAGGTGAGGGTTACTGTTAGAAAGATGATAAATGAGGTGTATTATATTAAATGATAAAAGAGATGTTAGGAAGTGAAGACGATGTAGATGAAGGGGAATAAAAAATGAATGAACCTTTACTTGAAGAGGTTAAGATTTTAGAGTTCTGGGAAGCATCCACATGGAGGTATATTCCAAAAAAAATGTCAGTTCTTTAGGAAAAGTCACTGCAAGTGGAACTTTCTAATTCCAGTTTATGAGACTTCCATCGGTGTCCCAATCTGTAAAGATCTGAATTTCTGGAACTAAAGAATGTATTTAAAAATAGGGATACAGTATATAATAGAAATTTTTTATGATATAGACTTAATATTCATTTTAGAAATCTATCATTACTCGATTAAAAATATTTTGTAAAGAACGATATAGCATTAAACGAAACTACCTTAGACATATCAGTTTGGTTTGGTTTACGGCATATCAACCTCAATGGATCATTTATAGCCGACAACTTATTTTTCCTGGTAATATTTTGTTTTGTCTAAAATCTATTTCTGGTAATATTTTTTCCTCAAAAATGTATAGCTAGTAATATTTTAAAAATATATTACTGGTAATATTTTTTTTTCAAAAACGTATTGCTTGTAATAGTTATTTTCTTCAAAAAATTTATTTCTGGTAATATTTTTTTTTACAGCGTATTTCTGTTATTAAAACCTAATTTTACACTTTCATAGTGCTTTTACCCCAATTTGGGGATTAACTATTTGCCCGTAGCTGGGATCCTAACAGGTGCTACCACCACGGGCCAGGGTGGACCTGGGAACACCAGTAATTAAGAGGTGGTTCCACGCCCCTCAAAACCTCCTGATCAGAGGCTTTGCTGTTGGACGCAGTTTATCGTCTTACCCAGGACGCGGATGTAGTTTATCGTCATACCCAGGACATCAGTGGTTAACTGGGACCAAAAAAAATGGCTTGTAAATTGTAACGCTTTCAAAAAGAAAATTCCTTGGGCACTGACGTGTTGTAATGGTCAGCAACCTTGTCTCGCTATATAAATCCTGATTGAATAGTGTGTTCGATCTTCACTGGGTGCCCCATGCTTTTGATCATGTACCAAATCTAAGATATGCTGAGAAAACCACAAAAATGGAAATGCATTAATTTAATCACCACAGAAAATATTTTCTGCCTGCCATCATCATGGCTGATGCTAAACTCCAAGAGAGCAACGCCCTGCGCTTTTTTGGCCTCACGTTACCCAATAACATGAAGTGGGGTGATTGTATTGAATAGAATGGTAGGTCTTCTGCTATTAAAGTTGGTTCACTGTGTCGTGCCAAAAAATTTTCTCGTTAAAATCCTTCTTGCACAGTCATAAATCTACTATTCGCCCATTCCGTGTTGACAAAATTCAATCAAGGGTCTGTGATTTAATGAGTCTTCACCTGGCATACCAACCAGTCAATTTCTAACCGACGTAACGTGGCTTCTGTCTATTCGACAAATATTTTCATGGCAACTGTTCTGGTGAGTTTTTCTCTTTAGTACCGCGACTGCATGAATTTAAGCTTACTACTAGTTTGAGAACTGTATCTCATAGTTTTACTGAACTAACTAGATGCATCCGTCAGTTCTACTCTAATAGTCTTATCTCATACAGGCGAAACCCGTGGAACACTAGATTTCTTACTTCCTTGCCACCTACAATCTTCAAATATTTAAATGCAACGTCAATCGTCATCCGTTTTCCTAAAACCTATTTCTTTGTTTTTTTTTCTCCCCTCAATATTCTCATTCTTTTTCATTTCTTGTAACCCCCTGCGTCCTAGCAGCATTATCACCTTAATCGAGGTAAATGATTAATAATAAAAGGTAAGGGCTATGTCGCCACCGAAAGCGTGAGACACCGAGTGAGGATCGAAATCACTATTCAGCCATGATTTATATAGCAAGACAAGCTTGCTGATCATTGGACCACGTCAAAGTGCCCAAGGCGTTTTGTTTTTGAGGCGTTACAATTTAAAAGCCTTTCTTTGCTCGAGTCAACCACTGGTGAGACTACAGTTGTTTTGCTTAATGCTATATCGTTCTTTACAAAATATTTTTAATCGGGTAATGATAGATTTCTAAAATGAATATTAAGACAATATCATGGACAATTTCTAATCTTACTGTATCCTTTAATTCCAAAAATTCAGATCTTTACACACTGGGACACCGATGCCACTTTCATAGAAGTCTAATAAACTTGTATTCCAAATGTAAGTAGAAAGTTCCACTAACAGACTTTTCCTTAAGAATTGACATTTTTTGGAATATACCCTCACGTGGATGCTTCCCAGAACGCTAAAATCTTTACCTCTTCCCTGGACCATCTCCGTAAACGGCAGCTTATTTAAAAGCTTAACAACGTTCACCCATACGACCACACAACTATAGACATCGGTATTCATTGTCTAAGTACAAAAAACATCGAAAGATTACTTCCAGCAATTGATAATCCCACCAATCTGCACCCAAGCATTTATTCCTTCTCGACTCACCTGATGAAGTGCGGACACCAGAATTTCTTGAAACGTCTAAGCCGTGGAATACAGGCGAGTTGCACAGATTTAAGTAGACACCTGGCGGCTAGTAATTAATTACATCAATCAATACTGAATTACATTCATTGAAGCAGTAACAGTAGGACGCCAGTATTGAACAGTAGCTATGGGATGAGGGTGTGCATTGAGTTTTCATTTCTGATCCTGTTTTAGCGAGGCGCAACCATTTCAACTCCTTACTCACCTACGCTTTTGTGCGCACACGTCAGCAACCACCCACCCGCCAAAAAAACGTCGACTGCTCGGTCAACTGATCAGTCTGATACCACAGTTGCCGTCATGCTTTGTTAACTAGCGAAGTATGCTTACAACAAACTGTAGCATATGGGGAAACGATGGCACACGCCCGAAATTGTTTAGCCAGTTAAATGGTATTGAAATGAGCATAGTCAGACATGCTCAAGTTGAATGTAATATCTGCATTAAAAAAGGCAAGAGAATCCGCTTGACCAAACGGTCTTAAGGGGATTAACGATTTTGATACACACAATCTTTGAAACATAATTTTAATGGACACAAAATAAACAAAAGAAATATTAGAAATATTTGCATGTAGAAATGGATGGATAAATAAACGCAAATACGAGGCCTGTTCTAGCTGTTTAGTATTAACAAAGACATATCCTGTTGAGGGTAACGGGGCCAAAGTTCATTTCAAAATACTCTAGTTGGGACTTTATACACAGTCTAGAATCCCTTTGAATTTTCCAAATCGGATCGCCATCAGCCATCTCGATGTGTTCTCCGTTCACGACAGTGATACGCTACAAGGTTCCTTCGGTGCCAGCTACTGCCGATGGAGTAACCTCACGGGAGAGGCTTCAGATATACGCAGTAAGGTTACGGTTGATTCGTTACAGAGTGACACAAGGACCGCGTGACCACTTCTCTAGTTATTAAGGATCACCATATATGTTTCAAACATACATTGTATCTACACGAACTGGGGCCAGAGGACATTTTATTTTATTTTTAAGTAACAGTTAATTTGTGCTGATCCTGATTATTTAAGTTCAAGATTTAAAAATTGCGAAATTAAGTACTTTTTTTTTAACACAGGCTGAAGTTGAATGAATAGAATATCATCTGCACGGACAAAAAGATTTTCAAAAGGACCACCATTAGAACCTGTAACCACACCAATCCAAGTCGGTATATTTTCTTTTTCATCGAAATATCTAAAGTATATCGACATATTCCACAGACGAGGCCAAATTATATTTAACCCCAATCTATTTCGCAAAGAAAAGAGTATATATGTATATAGGTCAGCTCCAACAAAGAATCGTTATTCCACTTCTTATCTACCAACATTCCCACCCGTTCTTTCTCCAGGAAAAATCTTCTGGGTCTTTTTTTTTCATACAAACCTATCATCTTTGCTTTTAAAATCCTTATTTCACGTATTGCTACCCTTTTATTTCTTGAGTTGTCTCCCTTTGTTGTATCTTATGGTCTTTTCTTTCCATAATATATATGAAGTCGGCGGTAAAAAATGTGGGTATTGTAGAATTTAGAACTTTACCATATTTTTTTTTTGTTCAAAAAGAAAATGCACAATCGTAACTCGTACGAATTTAAAAAAAATATATATATATATAAAATAAAACAATGTCTGAATTTATGGGATGTGTTATTTACACAATTTATCTTCAGACTATTGAACCCATTATTACAACGTCACTCGGCCTAGTGGATAAAAGGCGTTAGTTTGTCAATTTGATGACAGCGGTTACGAGTTCAATCCTTGGGTCGGGCAGAGTGTACATGCACTCAGCGGAAACAAGTGAGCAATAATTGAACAGTACTAAATAAAAATAAGAACTAGACGGTATCCCTAGACATGGATAGTGCAACGAGAACAGTCTATCCCCGTAAATTAGATAAAGGGTTTAATTCAAAATTCCATGTAGGTTACTCGGATCAATATACAGCTGAAGAAGTCCAGAGGGCACAACGACCGAAACGTTGCGATACCCATAACAAAGATGAGGATAATACCTCAAATAAAAGAAAAATATTAGTATTTAAATTTGTGTAATCAGCCATTCGCAGTTAAATACAAACACAGGATGTGCTAAACGCTTGGGCAGATGTTAGCGGTTCTGATTTCGAGTGAGAGAGTCGCGCATTTCCAACTGATGCCAAATTGTTTTTTTGGATGGGGGAGTTTAATACTCGTTTACAGTGCGAGGATATCACCACTTGAACAGTTAATCTTCTCTAGTTTCTCCCTCTGTCCACATTTGACATTATACTGGGCAAAGTTAACCCATTACCTGCCATGAGCTCCATTTGGCGGTCTGTTAAAATTAAACTCACATGTTATTCCTTGTATTTACATTGAATTGCTTACATACATTGCATTTGCACAGGTATATTTTACAACACTTAGGCTTTAAAGTTTTTATTATTAGCCATAAAAAGACATTTTTTGTCATAATTTTACATTTCACGAGTAGAAAAATAATGACTATTTTGTAAAGTATTTTTTCATTATTACTAATATATATTATTTTTTGATATACATTTTATACACATGTATATTTGATGTTCTAGTTTCTATAAAAATGACAATGGTAACTACTGAAATTAAACATAAGGAATAAATAAAGTTCTAAGATACCTGTCTGGGCAAAAAATGCGCATTAAAAAAATTTGGCAGTTAATGGGTTAAACTAGTGGACACCAATAAAGTTGGGTACCAAAAAATGATTAAAAACATGTTGGTGGCACTCACCATAATACATAAGATTGGTTTTTCAGACTGAAAAAATGTTCCCAAACCACTGAACGAATCACAAAAGGTTTTCCATGTTTAGAATACAATACTTTTTGTGAGTGACAAAAAATTCCATGCCAAAATGAAGCCATCTTTCTTTTTTTTTTTTCTTGCTTGTGGAACTCTTCTGGCTCCATGCTTTTCAGTTAACTTTAACCTTCAAAATTTTAAATGCAATGTCAATAGTTATTTACTGCTTTCTTGATTACGCGTCTATTGCGCTCGATCTTTAATGTTTCTTTTTTCTCTTTCACACACACTAACCACTTCTATCTTAGTGACTTTACTACCTTGAATGGAGTGAAATGATTATAAAAAACATCGGAAATGAAGGAGTCTGTTCAGGAGGCTCTATTTTTAATGAATACTGAGAGAGTATCTTCCACGACGTAAGATCCGAAGCTATCACAATCAGCTTTGGCGTATCAACAGATTGCCCTTTGAAATAGCACATCGTAAAATGCCTTTGTTTTGGCATCCATTTTGATGAAGATAACTGAAGTACACAAGGGAGATAACACTTTAGCGTAACATTGGCGTGGACGGGCGGTGAAAAAGGAATCTAAAAAGTTAACATGATCGCCAGCTATATAGGGAAAATAAGTAGGTTTATATCCAACTTTAGTCAGCTCGTCATCATCGGTGAAGTCATGGCAGTTTTTACCTTCTTCCTCGGTGATCTGTACGAATTTTTTCCTAAACATTTCCTCCAAAATCACGAGCATCAATGATTTCTGGTTCAATGGAACAACTGTTTAAAGGAATAGGCACTGAAAAGGAGCCGTTGTGCAAAATAAGACATCATCCCCATGAAAAAGGAACGATCGCAATCAAAATTAATGATCTCGGTGTATTCCGTTTCAACAGAACATTATATATCTCAGCGGCTAATCAATGTAACCAATAATAATAATTCTGTTTTTTTTTTTTTTTTTTTGACGGGGAAGGGAAGGCAAAAGAGTGCACCACGTACCGGGGAATTGCGCTTGACCAATGCAGGTACGTTACACAAACACCAATTATAGCTCAAGCAACGGCTGTGAAATAAAATTTCAAAGTAAATACAATTAAGGTTTCTCATTGCAACAGAAAAGGTAAGTCAAAATCGGTAAGTATTGCACCGAACTTGTATATTCTATCGGTATGGCTCTATTCCTATCGATTTATTAGTACCTAGAACCTGACAGCATAAAGATCTACAAAAGGAAATGTCCAAGTTACGATGAAGTGAATTTATCTGTTTATATTTATTAGTACCTAGAACCTGACAGCATAAAGATCTACAAAAGGAAATGTCCAAGTTACGATGAAGTGAATTTATCTGTTTATATTTATTAGTACCTAGAACCTGACAGCATAAAGATCTACAAAAGGAAATGTCCAAGTTACGATGAAGTGAATTTATCTGTTTATATTTATTAGTACCTAGAACCTGACAGCATAAAGATCTACAAAAGGAAATGTCCAAGTTACGATGAAGTGAATTTATCTGTTTATATTTATTAGTACCTAGAACCTGACAGCATAAAGATCTACAAAAGGAAATGTCCAAGTTACGATGAAGTGAATTTATCTGTTTATATTTATTAGTACCTAGAACCTGACAGCATAAAGATCTACAAAAGGAAATGTCCAAGTTACGATGAAGTGAATTTATCTGTTTATATTTATTAGTACCTAGAACCTGACAGCATAAAAGATCTACAAAAGGAAATGTCAAGTTACGATGAAGTGAATTTATCTGTTTATATTTATTAGTACCTAGAACCTGACAGCATAAAGATCTACAAAAGGAAATGTCCAAGTTACGATGAAGTGAATTTATCTGTTTATATTTATTAGTACCTAGAACCTGACAGCATAAAGATCTACAAAAGGAAATGTCCAAGTTACGATGAAGTGAATTTATCTGTTTATATTTATTAGTACCTAGAACCTGACAGCATAAAAGATCTACAAAAGGAAATGTCCAAGTTACGATGAAGTGAATTTATCTGTTTATATTTATTAGTACCTAGAACCTGACAGCATAAAGATCTACAAAAGGAAATGTCCAAGTTACGATGAAGTGAATTTATCTGTTTATATTTATTAGTACCTAGAACCTGACAGCATAAAGATCTACAAAAGGAAATGTCCAAGTTACGATGAAGTGAATTTATCTGTTTATATTTCTGAGATGAGGTATTGTAATTATTTACACTATTTACACTGTTCGGACTGTTATCCTCATCTATGTTGCCACATTCACGCCGTTTCGGTCGTTGTACGCACCGGCTCCCTTCAGGATCTGTCTATATTTCTGAGATGAGGTATTGTAATTATTTACTGAAGAAGGCTGGAGAGTACAGCGGCTGAAACTACGTGAACATGACAAAGATGAGGACGACAGTCCGAATAATGTAAATAAAGTAAATTTAGCTTAATTATTCGAGACAGATTTATGACAAAAAGTGAATTCAGATAAAAAAAAAAAATCCTAGTTCAATGAAAAAAAAAAAAAAGATTTTAAAGACTACTGTACTTTTCAGAAATGAATCAGTGATAAAGTTTTTTCTATAACTTCCTTTTAATTTTGTAAATATTTTGTTTAACATTGAATTAAAATATACATCCGCGCTAAAAAGTGTGTACGCACAATTTGAATGAAATTGAAATTTGTTTCACAAGGGAAATAATCCACGAGTAAAGACAGGAAAAGAGAATAAATCGCCACTTAAAGTCATTCTTATGACTGCCGTAGTTAAACTCTACAGATTTTCTAGTAAATGTTGATTGAATAAAAAATATTTGAATAACTTGCTGCCCAGGGAGCGACGGGTACCGACCGAGTAAATTATGATTTTAATGATATGAAAATCGCCAGAATATTTTTATCAAAACTATTTTACTGTTAATCTAATAATCTTGCAATGTTTTCAATTCTATGTACAGGGTGCGATGGGTAAATTGTTGCCATTTTATATTTTTAATTTAGCGCATGCCCAGGATAGTTGAGTAAGTTTGGGTATCGTCTGTGAGAAAAAGAGCACCATGATGCAATTCACACAGCCAAAAAATTTGGAAACGGCATGGCGATTTTACTGACTTGATTTACTCTTTAGTATTTCAAGATATTTTTGCGTAATTTAGACCAAAATTTATGCATTGCACCCCGTACTTGTTTGTTAAATAAAAATGTATAGCAACTGTACGTCATTTAAGGTATTCAAAATATTGAAATCCATCATTTCAAATAATTTTAAAAAATTGTCTTCTGTTTAAGCTAAATCGAAGACAGCCGTATTAAAAAATGGGTCAGATTATTTGCCAAGCCCTCGGGTGGTCGCTATATTGTGAAAATAATTACAGATGAAAGGAACTAATCCTATTGATCTTCAAACAACGGCTTCTTTACAAGGTCAGATTTCTCACTAAAGAAGCTGACTGGAATAGCAATTCGGCTGTCTGATTTCGAACCGTTATCTATTACCCGACCTACACATCCAAGGTTACATGGTCTGGTATTTCTAAGCGGTCACACGTCTAGGTATGACCAAGCTCGACGCTGCTTAACATCGGTGATCGTACGATAACCAGTGTTTCAACGTGATATTGCCGTAACCCACAAAATATTTATTGACCAATATAAAAAAAATTAACATAAGAAATCATGCCTATAAAGTAATCACAGATTAAAACAAAAAAAAATTAAAAATGAATTGACATGAAAGCTAGCTGGTCGGCCTGAAATGACCCATAAGGCTGATATACCGGTAAACAATACCTTAACTTGATTGGCTCTTGAGAATTGTATAGAGTTAAATTTAGTGGGGAAAAAGCCGCCTTCAGTTACATGCTTAAATTCTTCTGAACATGCAATCCCAAATTAATTGTAATGTATGAGGGGGAAAAAACCCGAAAAAGATTTATTAAATTCAACAGAAAAGATCAGTATCTGTTTAATTAATTATAACTTTTATATTAGGTTTGTCGCATACCTGAATCAAATTTGTGTTAGAGTAGTTACGATCATCTTTGACAGTGCCTGCATAATGTTGCTCAAAACGATCAGAGAGGTTTTATTACCTTTATCCTGGAACACACACTATATATATATATATATATATATTTATTCCTCTTCACTATGCCAAACGTTTGAGGGTACGCTGTGGATTTAATAATTTTCATAAATTTAGAAGGGTGGACTGGGCTCTTCAGCGTTAAAGAGAATGGAAAGTGAATTTAAATCATAGACAAGACAAAGCAAATTACTTCACTATTTTCTCAAATAATGCATGGGAATTCACAGATTACAGAAGGGGAACGTGTGGAGAGTCAAAAACGACAACGTCATAAAAAACATGACATTATTTGTTTAATCTGCGCACAAAAGTATATATTTTTAATTATTTTCTCATCGTCAGAGTCATCATCATCGTCAGAGTCGTCATCATCGTCGTCAGAGTCATCATCATCAGTCTCCTCATCATTCTTATTAATGAATCAACCGACGACAAAACATTGGTTGCTATTGTTACTCGCATTAGAAGTTTGCTAATAAAACTGAAGAACTTCGCCTTAGGGATTTTTTACTACTTGAGCTCTTAATTTTCTTTTAAGTTTTATTATTAATTATTGCATTTGTTTGTTTATTTCGCTGACGTCTTTTCATTTTTACTTAATCAACTTATTCTTCATTCATATAACAGACCAACGTTACCCAACCCATTGAGAACGATATAAAAGTGCGCTGATGAAATGAGGGGTGGTGAGAGTTAGTGTTTGGAAGGAGAGAACTGAAAACTCTGATAATTAATTGACTGTGCGGCGTTCACTGTTCACGTTTTTCTGTTTTTTGTTTTATTTTATTTTTTATTTTTGTAGTAAGGGAGCGGTCATCACTATTCCGGTCGTCCTTCCAATTTATTCCCCACCTTATACCACAAAGGTTTATTGTTAATTGTTTGCGTCTTCGCAAACGAAGATGTGAAGAATTATGACCGGATTACTCCTGCCAAAACCTTCTGCACGAGAAAGAAAAAAAAAAAAATGGATGCTCTTTTCATGTTCATAGCTCAGTACTTTTCTTTTTGGCATTTGTTAATCAAATTTCTCTAATTCATTTTTATTTCTGTTTTTGATATTTTGTGTACTTTTTATTATATATATATATATATATATATATATATATATATATGTGTGTGTGTGTGTGTATGAGTTGATCCGTGTGTTTATGTGTAAAACAAGCCAATAAGACTGCCCATGTCATAAAAACGTATAGGTCATTTTATTGCTTTATACCGAGGACACTGCTTCTACTCTTGTTTGTTTATGCCGCGTGATTAAAGAGGAAAACTGATTCTCTTCAAACCAACTGAGTAGACTTGATTGTATCAATGTTCATTTGACTTTCTTCAAGAATAGATTGAAAACACGCATCTATTATTAAGAATATTAGTCAAGTACGAGAATTAAAAGTATTTTGAAATGTTTTCTCGATAACGTGTCCATCAAAAAGATAAGTATTTCTGTAGTTTAGGATGTATAGGTGCGTTATCAAGTAAGGGAATAACGAACAATTTCTCTCAAGTTCGTTTCGCCTAAGAAACTGAAATTTGAACGACAAATCGACCACACAGGCATGTCAATAGCCGGTAGCGTCGTCAGTACGAATCGAATGTCCAGGTTGTAATTGGCATGCAAATTTTCATGTTTTTGTAATGAAAGAGATAATCAGTTACCCCGAAAAAAAAGTTCGTGTTTTGTGTGCGATCTGCCGAAGAAAAATTACCAAAAAGTAGTCAGCAAAAATCTACGTCAATGACTAGAAGCTATGCTAATGTTCTTCCCTCCCCTGAATGGCGTGACCAATCAGAAAATTCTCTCGGTGAACAGAAGTCGTTTTTCGCTTATAAAAGGAGGATTTTTTTTGGAGCTTGATGAAACGAACATGCGTTGTTGTTGGCGAGAAGTGAAGGTTGGATGTGTGACCCCATTTTGTCGTTTCTACATTTTGTGTTGGACTGTTACGTCGGACTATCGTGTGAACTGCGATTTGGCTACAAGTGTTGCGGCCGAGAAACAAGATATCTGTTGCAGTTGCTACTATCAGCTGACAGTCTTTTCTTTACTACAACAGTTTTATAGTGGAATATAATAATCTCACTAAAAAGATTGCCGTGAAGCGAGAGAACAATTAACACGTAAGGGCAACAAGTTACCAAATTTAATGCTGAGTATGAAATAGCGAAATCAATCTGTAACATCTTCAAAAAGAAGGATGAGTAAAATTCTTCAGGTAGCTAAAGAAATAAACCAAGTCAATAAATCATATAGCATTATTATTGGAGCGATGGAATATCTGCATTTGGTGTGGATTAAAGAAAAAGAAAATACTTCAGTAGAATTGAATCGATAATTTAGGCAAAAAACCAAACAGTTGTTTGATGGCCTTATAGAAAATTCTTTTAGTGGAAGTCTTTGTAAAATGGATTATTCTTATATGCATATAATTACCTCAGGCCTACCAGTGCCAGTGGTACTATATGAGGTAATTCAACTTGCAGCCTATCGAGTCATCGGTAACTAAATCGTGTCCGCCAACAGGCTTTTGTGGTAAGCGGGATGACTAAGCTGAATCCTTTTATGGTATCAACAACCATCTAGCACAGAGGCTGAGATGAAGAAATACCTCGGTTGATGTTCAGAATTTTTGAACTCCTTACTCTTCGACTGAGGAGCAGGAGAAAACTGCTTTAACACCTGCTGCTTGACAACGTCCAACAATATTGACTGTTTATTCTTTTTGGATAGACGCTGTTCTGAGAGAGTGAGGTTGAACAACAGCTTTCATCACTTTTCTAATTTTATACACTGACGTTGATTTAGAACTTAATATCTTATGATGGCCACACTTGATAGCAAGGTGATGGAGATATTAATAAGTTGATGTATTGAATTTTTAATCACATTATTGTAACATTAAATGTTATATTTTAGTGGAGACGTGTATTTCAATAGACGCTCTGTTTTACTTTTCGCGTAAATTCCATCGACCAGCTCGAGCATTCGAGAATTTTAAGAAAGGGTACCATCCGTCTGTATTCGAGCCTGTGCCCTCTTCTGAGAGTGGGGGCTCAGTCTGATGAGGCGTGGTTTAAACCGCTGGGCTACAGCGAGCATCGCCATATTTTCGTTTAGATTTTTTGGAAAGCTATGCCAGAGAGCACATCCTGTTGGTGAAACACCTAGAATGTTCAGACGGTTTGGTTTGGTTTATTTTGTTTTACGGCATATCAACCTCAATGGGTTATTTAATGCTGACAAAAATTTTTTATTGCTGGTAATATTTTGTTTTGTCAAAAATCTGTTTCTGGTAATATATTTCCTTCAAAATTGTATTGCTGGTAATAGTTAACTATTTGCCCATAGCTGGGACCCTAACAGGTGCTACCACCCGGGTCAGGGTGGACCTGGGAACACCATCGATTAAGAGGTGCTTCCACACTCTTCAAAACCTCCAGAATGTTCAGACGGATACATGTATTTCAAAAGACAAAAAAGTCTTCTACAGAAATATATATATATATATATATATATATATATATATATATATATTCACAAGGAAGGAACAAAATGAATAGAAAGAGACAAGAGGAAGAACTTATTAGCCGACGCGTTTCGTTCCGAGGGACCTTATCAATGTAGGATCTATTTTGTTGCACGTTTTTACATACAAAAGCAAACACGTCATTGGGTTTTATTAATTTTCTTTGTAAAATTCATTCAAATTTAAAAGTCGACACACCAATGACATTCTCGCTTTTGTATATAAATACATGCAACAAAATATACTTTACATTGCATTGATAATGTCCCTCAGAGGACGAAATGCGTTGGCTAATAGTAGTATTAGCTATATATTATATATATATATATATATATATATATATATATATATATATAGTTCAATTCCCAGATCAATTCTGTGGACAAGACAGATTGGTATAAAATGACAATTGGAAGAAAATCTTACATTAGCCAGACAAAAAGGCTTAGACAGAAGCGTCTATCTTTTTTAATTTGGATTTTTTTCATGTAACTATAACAGCAAAAACATTTCTATTTCATTTTTGCCATGAAAAAGTCGGAAGACGAAACGCGTCAGCAAAATCTAAGATTTTTTTTCCAATTGTCACTTTATACCGTGTGTGTTTGTATGTTTGTGTTTTCTACCCACTAACTCTAACAACTAGAATTGAAAAGAATTTATCTAAATTCAAATTTGTCACAACTACATCTAAAACAATAAAAGACTTGATACAAAACAATAAGCTAAAACTGAGAAGAATTTACTATTACCTGTAATAATTGACACAAGAAATACATTGGAGTAACCTCAAGGGATTTAAAAGATTTATATGAACACAAAAGGTTTCTTTCACGCAACGAAACTTGCTACCAATTAAAAGATAAACAATTCACTAAGACGAAAACGTTCAGAAAGTGTTTTAATCGCTAGATCATCCACCGTAACTTTGCGTCCAGGTCCTTATAATGTTACACCATACTCTGCAGATCTATCACAATGTGAGAGATGTAATAAGTGCGCATGTGTAGTCGCGTCAACGTAAACAAACTTAGATGAAGTCCTAAAGAAAAAGAATACGTCACACGAAAACTTCCGCTTTGTCGTACATGTTTCCCTAAAAATTATATATCGTTATCCAATCTGGGAATCGCGCGTGCGTTAAATTCGAGAAACGACTAGCGCCATATTTTCATAATATTTAACGTTGGTAAGCGCGTTTTGCTCGGTCTAGGCAATCTAGGATTCGAGCACTTTACTAAGTAGGTAAGTTTGCTTTTAAACCTTTTCTTTTTTTCAGTATTGTCGATTTTATGAGACTAAGCTTGTCCCTGGTAACGCTAAAAAAGTGGTATACCCTGGAGAAAAAGGTCTCCAAATTGATAAAAAGATTTTTAACGTGTAAATGTTTATGTTAAAATTAAAGAGGGAAGACCAAAGTATTTTTTAATATTTTTCAGATTTTTTAATCCTTCCTATAAATTTTAAAAAATTTAAAAATCTCGTTTTTCTTGAATCAAGAAAAAAAAAAAAAATTAGTAAATTCGATTTATCGGCCATTTCTGCCCGAATTTGTAAACAAAAAAAAAAAAAAAAAAAAAAAAAAAATCAAAATTAGTTCAAAAATCCATTAAAATTCAGTTACACCTTTTTTTGTTATCTTAGGAAATTTAGAATGATTAAAGTATACTTAATGTAATTTGAAAGAAACATTACTTACTTTTTTAGCAGAAAATTTTTTAATAGAGATATTTCCAACCGTAGTGCTTGCTTAGGTGCGTGATTGAAGGGTGTTAATTGATGGGCATCAATATATTGACAACTTACGTCAAGGGAATTTATCGTACGGTAGTACGGAAGTGATGTAATTCGTTCTAATTTTAAGTGAACCTGGTTAGTAAATTTAAAAAAAAAATTCGCTTTCAAATTTTTTTAACCTTACGTTTGAGGAAAAATTTCTGAAGTAAAAAGAACTTGCTTCTATCAAGAGAAACAAGTCTACCTCATGTGACATTATTTCAAAGCTGTGAATCCATACTTTCGTTGGAGACGATTTTAAATACAATTTTGGAATATTAAAAAATTATTTAAAAAATATCAACGTTTGTCATATTTTAATAAGCTTTCAAATTTATGATCTTCAAAAAGTAGAGAACAAAATGTCATTTCCATAAGGTTGCATAAAGACACTTAATTTTAAAATATATAACATTGTGACTTTTGTCATTGTGTATTTAAAATAGAAAAAAAGCAATTATTGTAAAAATTCATTTTTTCATTAAATTTTTTTTTTTTTTTAGATAGGAATTACCTTAGTATATGTTATTCAGAATAGTCATTAAAAGCTTTTTTTTAATTAAATATTGTCTTAGTTTTATTGGGTTTTGTATGTTTACAATTGAGGTAAAAGTTTGGACAATTTTTCACATTTTTTTACCAAAAAAAAATCGATGATTTAGAATCTTCAGAGCCTTGTGCATTTAATTAAAAAAAAAAAATTCAGGTTGCAAAAATAATTTTTTGAAATTTTCATAAAATTAAGTAGGAGGGGTGTAACATACATATAAAAAAATATTTATACCATGACTTTCAAAAAGACAAACATTTCTAAAATAATTTCATTCATTTGTGAATAAGTTCTGAAAGTTTCATTAAAATCCAACAAGTACTTGATTTTTGCAAGATTTTACAAATCAATGTGTTTTTATTCAACTGAAAACAGTGAAAAAAAAAAAAAAGATAATGCTAATATTACCTAATTTTTGACCTAAAAAAAAAAAAAAAAAAAAAAAAAAAAAAATTTTCAACCTAAATTTAAAATATGCTGCAAATGAAAAAAAAAAAAAAAAATTAAAAAATAATTAAAAAATACCTTGGTCTTCCCTCTTTAATTTTAACAATCATTTACACGTTAAATTTTTTTTTTCTTTTATCAATTTGGGGACCTTTTTCTCCAGGGTATACCACTTTTTTAGCGTTACCTGGGACAAGCCTATTCGAGACTGTGTAGATAAAATATTTCGATACACAACACTACATTACGCTACACAACACTACATTACGCTACACAACACTACATTACGCTACACAACACTACATTACGCTACACAACACTACATTACGCTACACAACACTACATTACGCTACACAACACTACATTACGCTACACAACACTACATTACGCTACACAACACTACATTACGCTACACAACACTACATTACGCTACACAACACTACATTACGCTACACTACACAAATCTACGGGGCATACGGGTTTGACATCTTGATTACTAAAGGAAGGCATGTCAATTTACTTCGTCTAAGTGTATTCATCTAGAAAGAACAAAATCGTAAAGCAAACGATTGTGTCATGGATTAAATATACTTATTTCCAACTAGACACGTTCGTATGTATATAATTGTCACTCAATTCACAGTAGCAATCCTCTGTGCATTGCTTTCAAAGTACACTGTGATTGCCGTGAGATCAACAAGTTGCAGTTTATCGTCCATTCCCTGGAAATCATCTGTGCCCTTCCTTTCTTACTATCATAGCTGAGATCCTGGAGACCGGTATGGCAATATAAAACTTATAAAGAAACATTCTTTGCATCCAGATTAATTTTATCAGGGCTTTTATACGCGCTATACTCGGACATTATTTTGAGACAAACTCTTGAAAGATTGTTTTAATTTGTTACTAGTTCTATTCCTGTCGGAGGTACAATCTTTAGCAGGACTTAATCTTGGCTGGTTATTAACTTCACTGTTTAGGAAAAAAACTAACAAACAAAAATACAGCAACTCAAATATATGGGCGCACTAAAAATGACGTTTTTGTAATAAGAATTAGTGTCTTTAAATATATAAATCCATCAATACTGCATTTTAAAGAACTAGTAATACAAGCAAACAAAAACCACTGCGCATAATGTAAGATCCTGTTAGCGCATGCGCATTATTTGCATTGAAGAAATGGATGCATCTTAAGCATCGCAATAACGGTAATATTAGCACTTAAGTAGACATTTGGCATTCATTGTCGAGCAGTTGAAATTTATAAAATCTTTGTACATGAAAAAAGTGATTTTTCTCAAGTTCAGTAGCTGTTATGTCTCTTTCCAGTATTGATGGGAGTTTGCTTCCTAACCTTTTGTATGGAGTAATGTGGAATGTCAACCCCGTGATTGTCAATTTTTAGAGTTACATGTTCTATCCATTTTAGTTGTTGCTGCTTTTGAATGTCCGCAAGTGATGTGGTTTCTGTTAGTACAGTTCTTTGTGATTCTGCAGATTGGAAGAAGGATGTTCCTCTCTAACACCTACAAGCTCCATTTGCTCAGTCATTTTTAGTCACTGAACTGGAAAAGCGTATCGCAAAACGTCGATATTACTTGCTCTGTCATAAAATATTTCTATCAAACATGTAGAAATTAGTCATGTACGAGAGAAATTAAAACTATAACACAAAAAGACTGATAGGTCTCTCTCTCAGTAACCGAGAGACACTTTTCACTATTCAGTAGGACAGTAACGCCCTTCTTTTAAAAGCTGATGTCCTCGAATATCGTGCGGCTACCATATTTCTTTTTCTTTCTTTAAAGTTTCTCATTTATTTACCAAGTATTTTATTATCTTCCTCTTTCCCCAACTTTACTTCCTTCATCTGTCGGTTTTTCTCTTCAATTCTCACCGCGAAATTCTTTTGCTTTTACTCTTCAGTCTTATACTTTCATTTTTTTCCCTTTCACCCGACTCTATCCATTCGCAGTCACCGGATCTCTACACCTGCGGGAGGGTTTCTACGAAAGAGAAACACAGGAAATTAAGTCTTCAAACCAGGGACTAACGAAGCCTCCAGATGCAACCGGCCCTCTCTCTCTCTATCCACACATAATACACACAGCTCGTCAGCGTAATTCTATGCGGACAGCAAAATGCTATTCGCTTTCTATTAATTTGCTACACACACACACACACAAACGGTAGACAGACTACCATTTAAAAGCGAACTGACATTTTCAACTCGAGATACATAGACTTTCGCATATTTACTATTTGCCACACACCCAAATTAGTCTTTTCTCATTACTGGGTAAATCCGTAAAACTTTTCACTGACACATACCGTTGACCATACATTATCGGCTGGAGAGGAACGTACACTTGACCAAAACACAAACGTTATATAAAACATTGTTCCAATTCCACATTCCCGTTTTGCGCCCCCTGCACTTTGTTCTTTTACAGAGATTCACTCATACACATAAAGGCAAAACTAAAGACACGCCCATATACCACTTGGTAGTTTTCTTGCAAAACCTCCATGCACTGGTAGATCAAAATAGCCTCCGACATACAACCATTTGTCTGCAAAACCTCTGCGGCCGAACCGCGTGACCACTGCCATTTATCCAAGATTAAGTCCAGCTGCTGTGTCAGTAATCAGGGCACGGACACTTGGCAGACTGATTGTACCTTATATAATAGGGTTAAATGGCATTGAGTTTTCTCTTTTCAGTAACTGGCTTTCAGTGGTCAGCCATTTTACGCCGATTGTGCACGACAACAACAATGGGAGTGAAGTTCATTACAAAAAAATAAAAATTCACGTAATTTTGAATGAAAAAGTTATCGATGTTCCTCGTAAGACATCTAGAATTTAATACTGTTTTAAGTGACCAATATTTGGGGTATCATTAACTTTCTATTTCACAAGTCATTTATGTTAGTTACATTTGGAAAAGAAAAGGCTAAATTTCCTTTTTAAAGTTACAGACGAGAGTGAAAACATTCAATCTTTCGCTCCAACAAATATCACCGGTCGTATTATGATTCAGTTTAATATTGAAAACAGTAGATAATTCTTTGGTGACACCAAAACTGCACAACATTTTTTCTTTTGTACTGAAACCAACTTGCGCATATGCATGGAAACTGACAGGAGGAATAAAAGAATATCCTTTATACGCAAATGTTATTTATACACTGCAAACCTGTTATAAATTATGGTGAACACAGTGCGGACTCTAGTGTTACGCGTGGTCTAAAGCAAGGCTACTCAAAGCAGTGGTTTGCGGACTGGTGCCGGTACGCGAACCATCAGCTACCGGTACGCGGCCAGTCTCCAGCCCATGCTAAGGAATCATTTGTAAAGATTAAGGTTATATAATTTTTGTTTTAATAAACTGCTTATTTTTTTTATTACTTTTTATGTTTTGATATTGAATTTTTTTTTTTAATAATAAATGCAAGATAAAATATAGTCAATGTTTATTATATTCATTACATATATATCGTTTCCGGTATAAATTAATATTACCACGAAATATTAGAGATATATGACATTAAAAAAAATACCGGTCCGCCATATCAGATAATTTGAGAAGCACTGGTCTAAAGAAAGCGTAGAACTAACCCGGACACATTATTAAAGTCAGAATTGTAAAGTTTTAACTGTAAAAAGTTGCGGTCAGCCACACTGGTTAGAAAAATAATTCTACTTCAGGTGGCGTCGGGGAAGTGGTCAGATGAACTGATTTCCTTAATTGACCGAAGATGCTTCATACTTCGTTTAACCCCATTCTCTCACCGTCCAGCATTTCTAATAAAGCAATGCTTATGCCACCTATCCCCTCATGGTGTAGGCGATCATGGCACTTCACAACTTTCTGCCCATTCTAGCTCTTAATGAATGGCCTTATTTCTTGTGAACCCTTTTCCGCCATTACTCAAGCCCACTAAGTATGTCATGCGTTATTCCCTTGATTTTTCTTGCTTTTAAAATGTCTTGTGAGTATCAAATTTTCCAAGCCCTCTTTACTCCTATGCCTTAGAAATGTCAACTCTCTTTCTGAGAAGTTTCCTTTTTGTTTTCATTTTCTTTAAATCTTCCTCGCTGCATGTTTGGTCCATGGTATCCTCAGCATCCTTCTGTAAGACCACATTTGTTTCTTCAAGTCTCTTCATCTTTGAAGAGATTGTCCAGCAATCATTGCCATATAGGAAGACATATCACACTTCCTTCTTTTATTAAAGCACATCCCAGATATTTAAATTTCCATACTCGTTTGATTTTGTCATCTCCGATTTACAAATCGCACTTTGGGCTTAACTTTTTGCTAACAACCATATATTCTGTTTTTTTCCAGTTGATATTTACTACTTTCTCGTCGCTTTCCTTCACTACTTTCTGAAGGGGTTTTCTTTCTGTGTCTGCTATCAACACTGTGTCATCTGCATATTTTATGTTAAAATTTTGACCGTTAATAATGAATCCCAGTAGGACTTCAAGTTCAGAATCGCCTCGCTGTATAGGCTAAAGGTCGTTAGGCAGACATCTTGACTTAACCCCCCTTTCGATTTTTGTATATCTACTGAACTCATTTTCTATCCGTACGCAGGCGGCTTGCTGCCAGTATAGGTTCTTGATTATTCTAATATCCCCCCTTTGTGACGTACTTCATTGAACGCCTTTGTGTTATCTATAAAACAGATACACGTCCTTCTTCATAATTGGAGTGGCATTGCGGACATTCTTTTCACGGGGCGGCAGTTTAACGACCTACGAAAACAAAGTATTTCATCTCCTCCTTGAGCTGCCATTACATACTTTTTAGACAATATCTGTTAATTAGATTTACCCATGCAGACTTATATATATATATATATATATATATATATATATATTATCTCGTATAGCTTTTATTGGTACGTTTTCAAGTGTTAGCCTTGCAATAGTCAATGCAAGAGGGTTAATTATTACTTTTTTCCTGTGTCGTATCTCTTCAGGACGTTAGCGATCATAGCGATCAATTTCCTATTCTTAGTAATATTTGCCTTCTTCCTATCATCCCCCGTTCCACCATCAACTCACACAAGCTTGTCAGATAGTTGGCTGCTTGTCACTGCCACTTTTGTGTTTGATATGCCTTATGAAGGTCTAATTTTCCATACCTTCTTTTCTCGTCATGTGTCGAAGAAATTTCACCTTTCTGAATCAGATATTCTTTCCATTTTCGTTAAGACTTCGTTGAATTTATCATTATTTTAAATTTCTCTGTAGTGTTTTAAGACCCAGTTAGTACACAAACATATACTCATGTTATTTTTACTTTTAAAGGGTTCAATGAGTTTTTGAAATACTTGTAGATACAAGCGGCATTATCCATCCATATTTACAGACAGCACGATGAAGGCCATCATGCTGATGGTTTAATATCCTGAGAGTAAAGAGCGGCCAAGTTCATCCGTAAGCTTTATTGATATAGTCAGTCAGAAATTTTTTTCAAATAAATAATACCTGAAATAAAATCGAGCAGCGGAGAAGATTTGAAAACGTAGTTTACTGTATCAAATAAGCACCGTATTGGGCGAGGGTTAAAGGGGATATTTTAATTGTGCTGACACTTATATTTGTTAGACAAGAGAATGCAGCCAAATGTATCGTCTGCATTCGTCATAGTGATCAAAATCGACCTCGTCGTCGCTCATTCGACTCAATTCTGAGATTGAATCATGCACAACATCTAGAACCGGCTCAATATGTGACATACCGTTTATATTTCTAAGTTCACATGGTAACGATCTGAATGAAAAATATGAAAAAAATTAGATCGGATTTAGTGTAAATACAGCGATAGACTTCGCTGGAATGTTCCCCGTCGGGTAGAAAATATGAACCAGGAAACAGAAAGAATCATGAAATTCGACCATACTTTCATTCTGTACGGCGCGAGAAATCTGTAACGTCATTAAGTTTACCAGTTTGTTACGAGTCATCAGAGTGTTGTAGCTGCGTATTCAATTAGTGGCGAGGTCATTAGCTTGTAGAGGAACATATATAAATTAAACTTAGTATACAGATAACGAGAAAAACAACAGTAGCACACAGCAGTGAAAAAAATAAAATAACTAAAATATATCTAAATCTAGACTAACTAGTAAAATATATGTAAATACCTCTGTTAAACAAATTTCTTTTTTAATTTCAAATTAACATCGAGATTTCCTCTTTTGCATTCTTTATTTACTACCCCGATCCAGAAAAAAAAAAAATGTCGGCTCCAACTCAAAATTTCCACTGGGAAGGCCAGTCGTGTCTAAATGTGGTTTTAATAAATTGTTTTTAATCAGTACTGAATTAAATTTATTTCCTTTATTCAATTCATGTGCGTACAAAAATAGCACAGGTGAATGTATCACTTCTGTCTTATCACTGAAGGATGATTAAATGTGATTCTTTGTTTTATCATTTCACATTGAGCAGAGCAACAAAGCCACTAAGGCGCAGGTGGTTACTGAGCGTGTAAAGAAACACTAAAGAGCGAGAATAATCAAAGAATCAGAATTAAGACAGAAGATAACGATTGACATTACATTTAAATTTTTGTGGATCAAAGTTGACTGGGAACCAAAAAGCTACTAGAGATTTCTACAAGTGACAAGTACGATAGAAGAAACTTAGTATAGAAGTTACAGTTATATCTAGCATTTTCAACTATAAGCTCTTAACGCCAATATTTGTACTACGCTTGAATTCATAGAATCTAGGTACTATCGTAGACAAACAATAAGAGAAGAGAAATCCTTATCTGGCATTTGTCATTTTGTGTTTATCGAATTGGTAAAAGTCCGACAATTTATTAAATACTGTTTATTATAAACAGAGCATTTACTTAAATACTTGTATCTATAAAAAGAATGTTAAACATAAAAATGTCTTTAATAAATTGTCGGACTTTCACCAATTCTTAATGTATGACGTCATTTGTTTACATTTGATACGCCATGAGCAGTTATGAATGTACGAGATTCATGGAAGATTGACGTTTATAAGCAGTAAATTCGACCTTGCCTACCGAACGCTCCTTTGTGGCCGAGTCGGTTAAGGCACGTCAGCGTAAATGACGGTTCCGTATAGGATGCAGGTTCGAATCCTGTCAAAGGACGAATATTTTCTATGAAAATTTCTCGGACATTCAGGCCGGTAAATGTTATTTAATACTGTTTATTATAAACAGAGCATTTACTTAAATACTTGTATCTATAAAAAGAATGTTAAGCATAAAAATGTCTTTAATATATATGTAAAATGAAATGGACTAAGTCCGACATTTATTTTAATATATTTTATTATTATACATTATTTACATAAATATTTATGTTAATGTTCTTAACATTTACCGGTCTGAATGTTCGAGAAATTTTCATAGAAAATATGCATCCTCTGACAGGAATCGAATCTATCCTACACAGGACCGTCATATAGTCCGACATGCTATAGCATTTTAGTTTCTCCGACATTCGAGCCAGTAAATGTTGTTAATACTGTTTATTATAAACAGAGCATTTACTTAAATATTTGTGTCTATATAAATAACGTATAACCAAAAACACACACACACACACATATATATATATATATATATATATATATATATAAATAAATGAAACTTATTCTCAGAAAACGAAAAGGCAAATATTGTCCAACATTTCGATATCTATCTAGAGATTTGATTAAAAATAAATTTATTTCTGACCGGTGATCAAGAAGCAACACTAATCCAAGCCTAATGGGGTGGATACAGATATTTGTTGATTAATGGATTTGTCTCTTGTTTTTCCAGTTATAAACATAAAACAATTATTGTAAATGAACAGGTATTTATTTCTATTATCTACACTGGAATTTAAAGGTTGATGAAGCTAAAGTAATAAATACATAAATAAAACGTAATTTAATAGCTATAAGCATGTCTCCTCTTTAAGTTGTTCTTCCTTTGCGAAGTAAAAAAGAAACCAAAGTCTAAAAATTAATTTTAGATCGCAATAACCGGATGTTAAAAATCGATTTATGACTTTAAACAATTTACAATGATGAGACTAACCGTTTCCTTATAAGGAAACATTCGACATTCTTTGACAGAACAGTTAGTGTTGCCGTCTTGAAATTTTATGAAATCTTGCTTTTTCAGGAAAAATATGCTTAAAGTTCTTCAAGTGATCGGTTTGATTTTTGGAAATTTCTTTCCTAGCCTCCTGCTTAATGAAGTGTGGAAGATCAGCATCTTTATTACATTTTTTCGATTCTAGTTGTGTTATCCATTTTAGTTTTTGCTACTATTGGAAGTCTTCAAGTGATATGGTTTGAGTTTTTTGATAAAGTTATTTGTTATTCTGTAGCACTAGTCTGTAAAATTTGATGAAGTATTTACTTCTTTAAGATCTAGAAGATTCATTCGCTTGAAGCCATTTTAATCATTCATCTGAGAAGACGATTGTATATCGGTGATAGTTTAGACATTTCTGTACTTGATAACCACAAAATTAGTCTAGATCAGACGGGGCTATTTAAAACATAACTAGTTCAAGGTTAATATTCTTATTTTCTAAAGTCTTGAGGGGTTGGCTAAAACTACCACTAGCGCAACGTGTCCTTGTTCTGACAAGGAATTTAAAAAGCCATTAAATTCATTGCCATAAGTTAACAATACCCGGGACTTTGATACGGATAATTTTGTATTTTAAATGAAGTATTTCAGACAAAGATTTATCTGTAAATCTATCCTATGTATTCATAATAAAGAACATGGTCGATATCTTGACAAAAAAAAAAAAAAAAAAAAAACACTATTTTATAGAATTTTAATTCTACATCATTTCAAATAGCTAAAAAATAACTTTTCCAATTTTTGTGCAAATAACAAATCACGGTGAGTTTATGAACAGATGTAACTTCATACAAATTTTCAAAAAATTCGCGTTCTAATTAGTCAATAAACGCACAAGTGGGCGTTGCTATCCACCCATGCACGGGCTTTTTCCAGTGCGTGGCCAAGTCAAAATTTGGCGCCACTTTTATCTGAATGAATAAACACAGAAAATTGATTAAACCTAACCAGTGAGCATCGTGACTTCAAACTATTTGCTACAACACGAATCTACATCACTTCATCTTCTTAAGTTTCCAACGTTACTAGTGAGCATACCGCAAACTTAAAGAGATTTCCACTCGCTCATTAATTCATTCCCACAACAGCTTTGAACTTATTCCTGCAAATGAATTAACATTAAAACATCTTCCAAGAACATTCTATTTCAACCACAATCAAAGCAAGATAACTTAATTCAAACTAAATTTGCACGCATTTAATGTAAATTTGTTTAAACGAACAGATTTTCGAAGAAAAGTTTCTACTCCATTCCACTTTAAAACTTTAATCACAAATTCTACAAAACTTAACTTCTTAGTTAAACTTGCAAACATCAAACAGAATTTGAGTAACGTTAATTAAACAAACTACAACATCATTTCAACCAAACATCTACGCCATTGTAATCCCCTTTTTCAATATAGTGAAAATTGTTAACCAAAATATTGCTTTTCTCAATTTTGTTTTATGCTTTCCTGTTCATTTTATTGAAGAATAATATACATGTATGGAGGATATATTTTTTCTACACGCAGCCAAATTAAACACAAACATTCCCTACAATTTATTTGTTTGGAAATAACTATATTCAAATTTGACAAGCAACTACACTGCTGGCGTCGGTGTGGCTTAAACTAATGGGGGTGGGGAAGTAAACCTGAAATTAAAGTTAATAAATGCAGTTATTTGATACTGTATTCAATTTTCCTTTTCAAATTCTACTAGCTTAAGTTGAAATATTTTGTATATTAGACCTAAGCATAAAAAAATCAAAAATCTAGCAATTTGAGTACTAATTCTTGCTCCAAAATAAAGCAACACTTGACAATGGTCAAAATCATAGGTGGCTTATTAATTTAAATAAAAAACGTGTACGGTTTTCTGGTTGAAGGGTTACCTCGACTAATTCGTATCTTGTATCCAAAACGCCATCAACGTAGACAAATTCAGTAGCACTCTGAATTCAATATTAACTGGAAGCTCCACTTCCTCTGATCTTGCGCCAAATATAAGAAAATTACAATCATAAGCACTGAAAATATCGCTCTCTCTGTTCGGAACAAAATGCCTGTGTTGTGTAAATGTGAACAATTTTGTATCGTTCTTTTCCGTTTACACGCTCATCTCTATAGCATTTAAATGATCTGCGTGTTCTTACACTTTTTATGAATTTTTAAAACTTTTTTCTATACAGAACATTGAACCCGAAGTGAAAAGTGTTTTTCGTGTCACGTTTCGTGAGTTCTATACGACATTACACTGACGAAGCCACTCGCAACATCAGTGATTAGGAACTGAGGTTAACTTAACATATCGTGTGTTGTTGGTTCTAAAAATTCGCTTCAGGTGATCTAGAACTCAAAGAAGAGCCTCGATGTAGTCCCCTATTATGGTTGGCCAAGGAATCTTATCCTGAAACACATGATGTGCATTGAGAGCAAAGCTTCAGTTGTCCATGCAAAAGACATCTCGTACAAATCAGGAAAGTGGACGAAAGGTAGGTATCCTCTAATTTGACTGATGAACATGCGCAGTACGCGCTAAAATTGGCCAGCTTGGTCACCATTGCGCCCAATCAGCTAAACTTACGAAATTGTAAAGTGAAAAAAAAAAAATCTGGCAACACAAGGTTAATTTCGAAAACGAAATTAAAAATAAATATAAAATTGTTAACAGTTAATAAAGCAAAATGTTACTGTGATCGATTATTATTATGCCTTCTCACTTAAATGAGATTTCTTTACAGTTATCCAAATTGACATGGAATATTAAAAAGGAGGAAATTTACGTTAAAAAAATTGTTGTCACGTCAAAAATGGATTATTTACATACAGATTCAAAAGAAAGTGTCGCACTCCTCTCTTTGCCTAGGATCAGTGTACTGCGCTCTGTATGGAAAGTCAGACACATACAAAAAATAGACAGGTAACACTGTTTTCACCGGTGTTGATTGAATGTTGTACGATGCCTACAGTTGAGCGACTAGGACTTTCAGATAGGATCTTTTATATCCCGAAAATGACTTTACGTAAATTTAGCCAAACACGATCTTACTATTTAAATTACCTCCCATTTGGTCCAGTACTGCGCACACCTAAACTCTAATAGCTATAGAGATTACTCTTGGCTTTTGAGATGTGATTAGTATTCCTATCTGACATATTAGAGCTAGTAATCTTTTTAGTGACTACATAGAGTTACGATGAAATTCTCGTACTTCAATGTATCCGCTTCAAGGTCGTGGATAGTGTCTTATTTACTATATCCCACTTTCGTCTTGCAAAACTACAGAATGACTAACGTTTCGTGTATTAAGCTCACTTTTTGATCATTTGCATTTTATTTCCTTCAAAATATTTCGGAATGCATATTTTTATCTTTGTGACAATGAAAATTTTATTTATTATCTCTAAGTCAAGGCCTGCCATAAAAGCATTGTCATCAATTTTTTTGTTATTTATGAAAACCTAATTTGAAAGCAAAATACCCGTTCTTTTGTGGCCTCGTTAGTGATTAATAATCAGTTGGTTGTAGGTGATATACAACAGGAAAGCAGCTGAGCTGTGAATGGCTAGACGGCCGGAAAATGAAAACAGAAACAGAGAATATGAGTCAGGGTTAATCGAAATAAGTATAGTCACTAACGGCAAAGCGTTTGGGATCGATAGGTCAAAAACTTAAACCCTGATGAGATTCTCATCTCTCAATTAGAAAAAAACTCATGCGAATGACGTGCGCCTTCGTTACAGGTCTGTGGTAAAATAAAAGTAGAATGCATTAATTCTTGCAAAATTATTGCTCTTGGTTCCAGAAAAAAAAAGAAACAAAACAATTCTTTGTATTTAACCTAATTATGCGAAAATTCCAAAGAAAAAATAAAACAATTGTTTTTTTTTTTATTTTTATTTCTTCTGGCCATCTGTAGACCAGTCTCCCTCGTCTGATGATCATCTATTGGCCTTTTATTTTACCGCTATACTCATATTGTCATTTTTTTTTACTACTTTAAACGTAGAACAATCCAGACGTAACACAGTAACTCAATGAGCGGCTAAATATCTGACCTAACATTCAAGCCATGACATCAGACAAAACAACTTTTAGATATTTGCATTGTTTGTAAATCGGCGATAATCCAACTCTAAAAAAAATTAAAAAATAACCACCGATCAGAGTAATCTTTGATAAAAAGCCAATTCGATTTTATAGACTTATCAGTCACTACGCCTGATCTCCCCTTAGTAATGAGAGATTATATTGATGGCAGGAGGCATTACTCGTCGCCTATAAGCGAACATGCCTCGTGTTAGCATAACGGAATATCTAAATAAGTGAGATTATACTTCTAATACATTCATTCATTTTTGTTTACTGTCAGGTTTATTTGGATAGCTTTACTTTTACTTATTTTAAGAGCATAATTCTTTATAACATTAAGAAAAAAAATTAATTGTCCAGAGTATCCCTAAAGTTTGGACACACAGGAAATCTCATTTACTATATTCTTTACCTTCACAGATTAAAAGATTCTTGCTTGCAAAACGCATCAACCTTTGCATAAAAAATGATTGAAATCATATTGAGAATGTTGCTTGTTAATGTTCTAATTCAATAAAATGTTGTTGGATATTTAATTTCTTACAAATATGCATTTATTCTGTGTCCAGACTTTAAGGACACTGTATAAAGATTGAAGTTTACTCTCATTGAAAATATCACCAACGCAATCGCAGAATTAAACAAAGAAATAAGCTTTTGACAGTACATGAAATCTAATTAAAGATTTCTCAAAGGACGGAAACTGCTTCCATATTGTTTGTATCTTTCATCATAAAACCCACAAAAGTTCTATTTATCATGTTAAAAATGACAAATTTGACTAAATTGTTTCCTCAAATAATTATTTTGGTAACTAAAAATTAACCTATTGATTTTCGAGAAGAGGTTGTGCTGGCAAAGTTTCAGCGCTTCCTCACGTAAGTAAATGTACATTTTAACCGAAAGGTAGAGTTGTTAGATAATAGTTCAATAGTTTTTTATTTTTAGATGAAGTGTATCTCGGCTCCGACTTCCGGAGGTTGACAGTTGGGGTCAGATGTGACCCGTAACAGAGAAGTCGATTTTGATTAACTGAGCTATCATGGGAAAATCGATTGGAGAAACGGTTCCAGCGAGTTGTTTCATACCTGTCAAGCGATGCAGACGTGTTCTCTTTCGTGTCCGAAACGGCTCCCCAGTGAGGGCGATCCGCCACTGGATAGTAATGTAGATGTGAACATGATTAATAAAAATAGTTTAATTAATATTCTGTGTTGAAGTCTTTCAATGCCGAATATAAACGATTAACGACCGCAGGCCAAGAGAAAAAAGCAGAGCTGAGATCATTCAACATGCAACAGTGCTTATGAAATATCTTAGTTACTTTGTATGATCCATGTTCCTTCAGGATGTGGGCGTTCATGGCTCTTCACAGCTTTTTGTTGTTAACAGCACTTGTTCTTTTGCAACGCCTCTCTGCTTTTGTCATTTATGTTTCTGTAAACATGTGCTTTTCTTAACTTAGATAGACCCTATGAGAATTAAATTCGTCAAACAGTTCTGTTCAAAATTTCGACTGTCTTTTAAAGGTAGCAATGTTTCCTTTATAGTTTTAATTCTCCTTAAAACTTCATGGTATTCTCAGTAATTATTACGAGAATCATATATTGTCACTAAGTCTTTACCTAATTTTGGAATGAAACTAGCCAGCATTCACTGTTATATCGAAGAGAAGATCTCATTCAAGCATACCTTTATTTTCTGTTCTTTTTATACTTGTTCAGTCATTTAACGGCATATTTCACAATTTCTATAAGCCTTCGAATTTAATAACATTCCCCACCACCACCTTTTTTTTTATAGCATTTGTATAGCAAGAAACAACGTCCGCGTATGGCGACGGAAATAGCCGAGAAGCTTTCGGTGATGTCTGTCGGTCTCCCGAAATGAAATGAGAGTTGGTTTGATTTTGCAGCCGAAAACTAGAAATGGAAAACGTGTTTCCGCTACCATTTAAGCTTGCTAGAGGCTGTCACCGTGTTTAAAAGCCGCCTTTAATTCTTAATCCCTGATGACGCTGATACTTCAGTTAATTTTGGGGGCTAACGCGTTACAATTATTTAAGCATAACGGAACATCCCGCCTAACGAAAAATAATTGTATCAGTTAAAAATTAATTATTTACATATGGGGCCCGTTGAACGAGCCAGGGAGAGTGGAGGGGGTTGAAATACCGTGCGAATGTGCCGGGAAGATCGACAGGAAACCGTGTGTCTGTTACGTAAGACAGACAGAAAATAATACGCTTCCATTATTTATATCTACCGGCATAAGTTTTAGATCTTACCCTACCTCGCAATTCTTGGTTAATGGAGAAATGTATTAAAACATGTTCTTTGCCGATTTGTTTATGTGATCTTAAAATGTGTTTTCCTGGTGTATTTTATAATTGTTTAGTTATTCAAATATTGCAACTTTCTGTACCATCGGAGTTTTTCAGATCAAAACTTATGGTTAAACATATGTAAGCAATGGAATAATATATTTAGAAAGTAACATTTTATACATGCCGTATATGAAAAACGACTACACAACTATTTCAACCAATCAGATCACTTCAATTTCGATAATTTTGCAAAGACAGAATCAAACAAATCTCTCGAAGAAAAGTTCTTATCCCGCGCAACACTAGGTTCACTGCTAGGTTCACTGCTAGTAATCTTGAATCTTTATATTAAGCTGTGCGGACGTTTTGACTCAAAAGCTCTTCCTCTACTAAAAAGAAGAATTTTAAGATAAAAACTACATTTTATCTCAAAGTTAAAACTAATTCGTACAGGAAATTATGTTTGGACAGTTACAAGTTGGAATTGTGTACGGCAGGCAAGGATGTTTTTATGCCCACCAACTTTTAAATGCCACAGAACTCCAAATAATGGCTAAAATTTTAAACATTGTACGATTCTTTTATCGTGTTTTTTTTTTTTTTTTGGGGGTCTGCAACTAGTGACATCATCGACTTTATGATGTTACCACTTTTCAGCCTAAATTCTATATCTTATTTTTTTCTGGGAGACATCTAGTTAAAATTTTCTTTATATCAGTGATTTGGGAAAATGTAAATGAGGAAAAATCGTTATACAGTTTTATTTCAATTTTGCGGACATCATAATTAAAATATTAGTTACATTCGATATTTTTATCAAATAAAAATTGCTATTGTAGGTTTTCCTGCGGATGACATAAAAAAAACCTATTTTAATAACATGTATGAAATTTCAATACCTCAAGTACAAAAGGAACAGTACCAGTTGAAAGTTGCCTGCAGACAAAAAAAAAACAAAAAAAAAAACAAACTCACCTGGAATAGTGTTAAGATAGTGCAGTGACTAGCTACTTCAATAATTAAATGCGTAAGGTTTCGTAAAGGAACATTTTGTAATACAGGAAATGATTGTAGTGAAAAAGAGTACATGCACAAAATAGACCAATTGATTTGCAATGCAAGATAACTTTTATTAGACAAATTAACAAAAGGAAAGCTTAAACCAAGAGTTTTTGTTAGA
The DNA here is from genome assembly GCA_903632075.3 of Acanthosepion pharaonis. Classification (NCBI taxonomy): domain Eukaryota; kingdom Metazoa; phylum Mollusca; class Cephalopoda; order Sepiida; family Sepiidae; genus Acanthosepion; species Acanthosepion pharaonis. The sequence goes on along the minus strand of CAHIKZ030005207.1, from coordinate 1,107,098 downwards.
CGTAAATTGTATACACAACGAAATATTCATAAATATGTTATAGTGGAACTGTTTGTGTGCTTTTTAGGTGAAGCGTTCACAGCCCTTTTAGCTTTAGCTTGGAAAGTTCATAACACTAGTTTGAAAGCGGAAAACCCGGAAGAGAGTTACTTTCGGATTCACGTGTTTTTTATATTTGCAGGCTGCTGCCGATATGGATTTTATTTTAGAGCTGCTACTACTAGTACTGTCTTTACGGTCGCTGGAATAAGAAGGCTGCACATGATTCCGAAAGATACTTCTAAGTAATCAATAATTAAAGATAAACTAATATATCAAATATCAATTTGTAGCGTTCTCCAAATATTGTTATTAGCAAAACAGATCAGCAATTCGCTATCAACTGCTTTTAATGCCGGGTTTCTTCAAGACATGGTCGATCAGGACTCTTCAGATTCCTTTATTATCCGGGAGTCGCTTTGATTCTTCAAAAACAGAGTGGTTTTCCGTTGCCTCCTCCACAGTCGGGAATTCAGACTTCCTTGTTAGACCGACTGTCACCCAAGACGAGAAAGTACAACCTACCCTGCTATTTAACCAGCAAATGTGGCGAGAAGAGATAAGATAATAGACGAGCCGGAAATTGTTTACCGATTCCAATATCCGCGCCGATAACCAATACTCTACTTGCGCATCAAATGCCGTAGCTTAAATCTTTTTTTTTTCCAGATCTGCTTTCATTACACTTTAAATTTGTTTGACGTCATTCACTGATCAAAATATGCGATAAAAGGTCAAGAGTCAGCTACGGCTCGGAAGATATGTGAAGACAATGAAAATGCGGGGGAAAAAAATCTCGGTAAACTAAAACAACTCGATTAATTTGTGTCCGCGATTCACAGTCGTAATAATATCGACCTTTGTTTGAAGGACTTGCTTTGCGCAGCTAAGCAAGAAGGAGCAAAAGAAGTTCAAGTGAAAGCAATAATCTGTTGTCTTCATGTCATCAGTAACGGAGAAATTTAATCTATTTCCTTTTCGCTGACATCGTCTTGCAATTTTTTCAACCAATGAAATAAAACAAAGGACACGAGTTTATTCGTTTATAAATATATCTTTCCAGTACATTGACTTTCGTGTTATCGTTATGCAGTGCTAGGCAATTATTCAAGTGGATTATTTCCAATGATATTCAAAAAAATTTTTATTTGGTTTTTATACACGTGTTTCCCGCTTGTATACCACAGGAAAACTGGTAATTGTTTTAGTCATCATAAGCGAAGTGGTAAATTGTGTATACGGGGATGCCCAGAAAAAAAATGGTAACTTCAGAAAGACGTGAGACAACCGTTGAAAACTGGTGACGACTGATGTGACTAAAAATTTCAAGAATTTCTGTATATTTCTTCACTCTCCACGTAAGACGTTCTTTTAAAAGTACGATAACTTAAGGATTTTTTTTCTCTTGTTTCATTTTCTGATCTGGAGGAAGAACCTTGACCCGATTTATTTCGTGATCCTAAGGTTGAAGATGCCTTTGAAGATCTTTCTGGTTGCTACCTGGATCATTTCCTCTTCAGAGGAGAGATTTCTGTTTTCGTGTTGGCCGTTTGTTCATCTTGTTACAGGTGGGAGGGAGGGAATTACCTCTGCTTTTCTTCTATTTTTCAACTTGTTCTCGAGTTATTTTTTGTTCACCTTAAATTTTTGGGTGTTTCTCTTTATAGGTGTAGGTTGCTTTTGCTTGGGTCTGTTGATGTGTAGGGTTTGACTTAATGATGGGTATTATGTTTGATTCACTATTTCATGTGTTTCTATTTAGATGTCTTAGTTCTTTTATTAGGACTGTTCTACTAGTTTCCTTCTTGTAGAGTTGTTTTGAATTTAATTCTGGTAAATTTCAGCTTTAGATGTGTTTGCAGATGTTACCAGTTAGAAGTTAGTTCCCATCATTTGCTTACTTTCTCGATAGGATCTTTTTTTTCATAATATGGCTTTTTTTAATTTTCACATTCTCTATAGTCTCCGGTGTGGTCTTTTCATGAATTTGGACATTTTGTGTTCACTGTGCTGTGTGTTTCTCTACGGCTTGTATTGGTTTCCTCGCATCTTTACATATTGTCGCCCTTGTGTATTGTGTTCAGAGATGACCATATCTTTGGACATTCTGGCCTCTTCAGGGGTTTGGGTATATGTTTCAGCCTTGGCTATTGTATAATCTATTTTTATTTTTGTTGTACATGTAGCACTGTTGAATGATACAATGAAGGTGTTGGTCTATATAGTTTGTGTTTTATTTAAATTCTATTTATGTATTTTATAACTTGTTTTATGGAGATGCTGTTTTTTACTACTTCTGTTGAGCAAAAAAAAAAAAAAAACACTGATACTTATGATTACTCCTTTAGAGGAGTTGAGGTGGGTGGGATATAATTTTCTTTTTAATCCAAAGGTGGGTTTTTGCGTCGCTTCTATTTCGCACGTCAACTACTGGTGTGTTGTTATATATTTTTTACCGTTTTATTGTTTATCTTGTCTAATAAAAACTATTTTTTCTATCAGAATAGCTAAAATATTGTGGTCACTTATTTTCAGCTGATTCCAACACAATGAATGTTGGAAACTTTGCTTGGTCTCTCTTCTTCGCTTTCCCTTTCCAAGCTTTCATGAGGTCTTTTGAAGACCTTATATGCCTGCATAGGAATGATGTATTCTTCGACTTAATTTCAGCTTTGACATTGTTCAATGACAACGCCGAGGACCGATGGTTTCACCGATATTCTCAGGTGTTTTATCTACAATGGTCGACCAGACAACCCGTAAATTCGATATCAAATGCTCAATGCATGTTTTACACCAAAAAAAGCTTATTCCTCAAATATCCCACCAAGTCTATATGCGTATTTGTGCGTCAACATACCCACTGGTTAAAATTGTTGAGATACCGAAGACATTGCTATTATGCGTGTTAAGGTTACCTGCATTTTCTCAGGCATCATTTTTGAATTTAGCAAGTAAAGCTACAATATTTTGTACACACCCAATACATTTTCAGTTAATTACATATGGAAATCAAGTGACAGTTATTTTGTGTTCTGGATTGAATTCTTTAATCCGACCGAACTAATCATAAAAATACTCTTAATGGTAAAATATTTATACATTGAATGAACTGGTTAACGAATCTGTTGATGCCAATCATTTATTTATTATTGTAAAATGTAAAATAATTGTGGCACATAGCAGAAGAGGAACTGGGGAGAGGCTAGTCTTCGCTAACTATCCTCGTCAATCAAAATCCATTCATCCAATACAATTGATTCATTTACCACAAGAACTCATTCATCACCATTCAAACCTACAAATACCACAATACCACATATTCACAGAGGAAACCTACAAAAACACTCCATGATATAAAAAAAATCTCAAAATAATTGATTTTCTAATCACAGCTTAGATGTGGCACAAGGCCGAAAGCATGAGGCACCCAGTGAGGATTGAACTCACTCCTCAGTTGTAATGGTTAGAGAGAGACAAGCTTGCTAACCATTACACCACGTCGAGGTGCCACTATTGATTTTCTAAGCGTAGCTTAGATGTGTTACAAGGTACCCAGTGAGAATCGAAGTCACTATTCATTCGCAACTGTTTTAGCGAGACAAGGTTGCTAACCATTACACCACGTCGAGGTGCCCCTATTTGATGCCAATCAACTTAGTAATGACTGCAAAACACTTGACCCACCCTAATTTGTAGTCAAAAGCACACAAATGCATGCTGGGATATTTGTAACCAACAAAATAGGCCTGTTCTCTGTTTCATCTGACTCCATTCTTGGCCTATTTTGTCTTTGTCTGTCAACCCCAATTCTCACTTTTTCTTTTTAAACTTTTTGCCATATTTATGTTGCTTTGCCTTATTACTGTTAATTTGCTTTGCATATATTGTTTACTCGCTTTATATTACTTTTGCCCCGTTCATTTTTTTTTGTATTATTGTTATTGCAAACTTTATCAAATCTATTTGTCGGACAGTTTTGTTACTTATTTTGCATTTAACTATGGCTATTCACTCTACAGAATCCGTAACAGATAATAGATAATTTTTTGCCCTGTTTTGTTTAATTTTTCTTTCCATTGCTTATTGTAAACTTTGTCAATTCTGTTTGTTGGACAGTTCTGTTACTTATTTTGCATTTAACCATAACTGCTCATTCCATATTTAGTACATGAATAAATATGTTCTTTTTTTTTTATGTGCCATATCCTTTCAGGACATGGGCAATCATGGCTCTCCACAACTTTCTACCTTTTATAGCTCTTTGTGACTAAAAAAAATGAGGGGATGATGAAAATTTCTTGGTTCAACAGAGAAGAAATTCAGAAAAGTTTTGATCTTTGGTCATTTAATCAGATTGTGCGAATAGAGGACCAGCCAAGAGCTTTTGAGCATCCCTTCATATTAATTTAGAAATTTGATTCATTTTTCTGCAAGAAAACATGAAAAAAATCTCTTGATATATGCCAAAAATATATTTTCGGTTTGCTTACAAAAGAATTTATGATAGCTCAATTTTCGCGAGTGTTGATCTTCTTTGTAGCAATCGAAAGGTCGTTTATGGTACCATGAATGAATTTTTAAAAATCCATCATTACATGTGCATTTACAAATGTAATTTGATTAGTCATCTAGAAAATTTGACAATTCTGAACTTAAGCAACTTTCAGTAATATTATTGTATGCTATATAATGAAAATGGCAAAAGAGGGATTGTCAGTGGTCAGGAATTGATGCAAGTATGACTGATAGAAGAAATATATGTATAATGTAAATGAATTGCTAATGATTTTACTATTGAAATGCACTGAAAAAAAAAAAAAAAAAAAGGGAAGAAAGTGATTGTCTTTGGTCAGGAATTGATGCAAACATTACTAATGGAAGTGGATGATTATTATAATTATCTCAGCTGAGCTGATATTCCATATTTTTTGCCTTAGTTCTTTTTCTTATTGCAAACATTATCAAATCTATTTGCCGGACAGTTCTGTTACTTATTTTGCATTTAACCATGGTTATTCACTTTACAGAATCCGTGACAGATAATAGAGGAATGTTTTGTAATGTCTCCAAAGGAATACGCTTTGAAATTGGCCCAATAGACATTATTGCCTTGTCGCTGAAATAGAGATATGTTCGGTTCTATAAAATCTTAAATCAGTGCTTCATCCTCAAATAACGGTTAACGAACTCGCCCAGTAGACTTTGTAAATGATATTTATTGACGTGTGCTAGATAAACAAATCTTAGCAAATACTTTTACAAGATCTGGAAAAACTATGAACTAAGAATTTCATCGTCTATGAATTCACAGTGCTTGATAAAAAAATATTTAAAACTTTTTTTCTCGGTTTGTGTAAAAAAGCAACGTTTCCAGGAAGTAACTCTGTACACAATAAACACCGATATCAAACTCCATACTGTTTCCTATACTACCCATCTCCGTTAGCGAGCCAATTAGTATCACCATTCGGTATGTACATATGACGTCATTTTTTCACCGGCGCCATCTGTCGAGCAGGCGGAGTTGTGATTATCTGAACAAGGCAAAGCCTTTTTTTTTTTTTTAAATTCTAATGAATCATGTTCTAGTACAAAGGAATGACATAAAGCGAGAACAAAGCTCCTTGTTTGTTATTAATAATGAAACTGCGTGTTGAATACTTTGATTATATCACAGGTTTCGCTCACAGACTGATGACATATGCAGGAGAGAAAGGTGGGGGACTTCGAGAAATAACAACCAACGATCTCTCAAAAATCTATAGTACTTTATCAACGTGTGCTTGTTTTATCAATGTCACGTCCTTTTAGGATGTAAGCGTTCATGCCTCCCCGAAGCGTCTTTTTTTTTCAATATACATAAAAGGTGTATCACAGCGACTGTTCTTGGGAAAGATAAGTGATTTTCCGTTTATTTTTCCACTTTTGAATTTAGAGTTCTCTTTGTAGACTGGTTGCCAGCCAAGGATATATGGGCCCTGTCTGTTCAGCACATACAGTTGTGGACAGAATTATTCCCCTTCCTACGATGATCACAAAAAGCTCTAAAACCGAACTTTATGTGCATTTTTTCACAAATGATAAAGTAATATATTTGAAAGAAAGAGTAGTGATGCTTACATTTTTTTTATTTTAATGTCAAATAACGCAAAAAAATACATGAAAAAAAAAAAAAAAACAATTATTGGCCCTCTTGCCTCAGTCATCGCGTAACATTTACTCTAAATTATTGCCTTTGATAGTTTTTGATACTTCCTTAAACGACCACTACACACACCGATACGTATTTTTCTCCACTCTTTAACAATAGCTTCTAGTTCCTCCAAATTCGTGGGACTTCTTTTTCTTTCGTTTTCTTCAAATATGCTCATAAATTTTCAATGGGATTCAGGTCAAGACTTTGTACGAGGTACGCCGATACCTTAATTTTGCTATCTTCTAAGTACTTCGTAAAAATTCGCACCATGTGTTTCGGGTGATTGTCATGTTGGAACGTCCAGTGACGCCCCAAAGAAAGCTTTCGTGCAGGGTTTTATATTTCTTTTAAGAATAATCAAATACTGCTCTTGATCTATGATACCTTGTACCCTCACTAGTTCTCCGGGTCCAGAACCAGCAAAATGTTCCTACTCCCGGGCTTAATTGTAGAGGGGTTAGTTTTTCGTTTGTAAACTCCATTCACTTTCTTCCATATAAAACATGAATGTTAAATAATTCTAGTTTCGTTTCATCTGAGCATAAAACAAAGTTCCGATATTTAACTCCCATGTCCTAGACGGCTTTTAGCATAGGCTAATCTGCATTTTAGGTGTTTAACCTTAAGCAAGGAAAATTTCCTTGGGTGACAAACTCGAAATTCTACTCGATGAAAACCTCTAATGATTGTCTTCGTCGATAAATTCAACCCTGATATCTTTCCATCATTGACAATGTCCGTTGCCGTTAAGTGAGCATCCCTCAAGCCATCTAACATTTTTCATTTCCATTCTCTCGGAAATGGACCGTTTTCTGCCACTCAACACAATGAGTCTCTGTCTATATTTCTGAGATGAGGTATTATGTACAGTATTTACATTATTCGGACTATTGTCCTCATCTTTGTCGCCATATTTATCACAACGTTTCGGCCGTTGTACACTCCGGCCTTCTTCAGGTGGTTGGAATTTCGAACTGAACCCTTTATTTCACTCACTGGAGTAGACTGTTCTAGTTCCACGTTCCATGTTTTATGGATGTCAGTTATCAGTTATCAGTCATCTCCTAATTTCCCTCTGAAATTTCTCCACTGCCTTAACCGGGTATTGAACTCACACTCTTTGGGTCACTGGATCTAACCAAAGCCTTTATCCACTGTGCCATAGTCCTTGAGGACACATCACCTTGTTTGTACGCATCACCCATCTTCAGTTGGAGCTTCTTGTCAAATTCATATTGTCTTCATTATCTTTCAGAATGTTATAGAATCTGGTCAATACTATTACATTTTCAAAAGGTGTTTATATTAAATGTCAAATTAAGAAAAAAAAAACATTACAATTGCCATGGAGCAATATTATTTCATAATTTCCATAAGGGGGTGAGATGAATAATTTTGGACTGCACCAATTTTTATAAAAGTCTATAACTATGAAAATAACAGATCAAAACTTTAATTCGACGTTCTAGATGGCTTCTAGCATAAGCTAATCTCCATTTTAGGTGTTTCGCCTTAAGCAAGAGAGTTTTCCTTCGGCAACAAGCTCGAAGTCTTGCTTGATGAAAGCATCTAGTGACTCTTCGTTGATACATTCAACCTTAATGTCTTTATATCAGTGACAATATCCTTTGTCGTTAAGTGAGCATTCTTCGAGATATCTCTAACAATTCTCAGTTTTGTGCACAATGAGTTTCGTTGCACTTCTTGATAATGCTACAAATTGTTAATCTAGGAACATTTAAACATTTGAAGCTTCTTGTCAAGTTCAGTTATAGTTACAGAATCGGGTCAATACGGTTTCATTTTCATGGAGTGTTTGTATTAAATGTCAAATTAAGGAAAAAAGAAACATTACATTTTCCATAGAGCAAAAAAAAAAATTTCCTTAACTGGGAGTGAATAATTTTTAGAAAAATTTATGACTATAATAGATCGAAAGTTAACGAATTATTCAAAACTAAGCAAGGAATCAACTATTGATGTTAATTCCAATAAGTACTTGCAAATATTCTCTTTTCATTAGAAAATATGCAAATATTCAGTGGAGTGATAATTCTGTCCATTACTGTATGTGGCATAAAAACAATGATTGTCTAAAGTTTCCAGTTTATTCTTACTTAAACGGGGAAAAATTGAATTTGACATACCCGAGATGTTCCCATTCAATGCACAAGCATCGAAAGGATTAGTGAAACAATTAGTTTTCTCGAGAGATTTGTTCTTACTATACATCGAAATGAAAGCCGCTTTGATCTTAGTTATAGATGGTTTTTTTTAACTTTAAATTTTATCATGTCAAAATAAACATCCAGTATATACAACCATGAGTGCTTGAACATTGTATAAATCATTTCACGGATCAGTAATCTAAGGCATTAAAAATATTTTTTAAAAAATAGATGAATAAGTCAACTAACAATAAAAAAAAAAAAAAAATCTTTGAAACAATCCTTGTAAAAATCTGCACCAAATAACCTTTTCTGGAATTACAGTTTCATAATTCAATTATCTAGAAATCGGGATCCGTGTGATTCACTAAAACATGTAATAGTCTCAGATCCACGATGAATTCATTGTTTTACTGGTATTCCAGCTTCATGAATTTAAGCGTGCTACTAGGTTGCCATATCGGTCCCACCCTTTCTACTTTAATAGCTTCTACCGCACTTTCCAAAAGTGGAATTCTCTTCCTCTTGCTTGCTTCACTGACAGCTACAATCATTAAATGTAATGTCAAACGACATCTTCTGATGCCTTGATCCTGATCTCCGTCCTGCTCCATATCCTTTCCTTAAACACTCCTCTTTACGCTTGCTCTCACTCTCTGTAACCATTTACGTGCTAATGGCACTCCCACCTTCTTGCTTGGGGTGAAATGCTTCAAAAAAAAAAAAAAAAAAAAAAAAAATGCTTCAGCGCCCAGTAAGGCTCAAGCTCACCAGTCAGGAGTAATGATCAACTAGACTCACTCGCTAGCCATTATTTAACAGCGGAACACCAATGACGAAGAAGTGAAACTGCATTTTTGATTTTTTTTTTTATAAAAGAAAAATGATGTTAGTTTTTAATTTGAATATTAGATGCATAAGTTGTTTCTTTTAGTAAAAACTCGGCTTGTTGCTCGACTAAAAGTGATATGAAACTGATTTGAAGAAAATATTAATAAAACGTAACAAATTCTAAAGTGGCCCAAAGGAGCAATGAAAGACTCCGCTACATTTGTCACAAAGAAATACATTTTTCATTTATTAAGCATTGCAAATTAACAATTTAGCAGTTTGTAAACGTAACAAAAATAACGATGGCATTACGTATATGATTAACTATCCAATATTTTTGTGAGCGTATAAACCTCGAGAATCAATTTTGCATACAGGAGATTTTAAAAAAAGCATTAAACTTATTAATCTGCCTTTACAAGAGCCAGATCCGACCGAAAATGTTACTGTCCAGTATTCACTTTCCAGACTTGATAAAGTCTGGAATCGTCTACGCAGCCTTGTAGGTGATGAATTTTTTTTTTTACCTTACTACTCCTCCCCACAGACGAACCGTTGCAATCATCTCGCTACTATCACTATTTCCACGGAAAATATTAAAACTAGGTACATTCCTTAGTTCCCAACATTAATCCTCCAAGTTAAGACTCTCCACAACACGTACACTTAGGCGATCCAGCATTAATCCCTTCGTAATCCTTAAGGATTAAGTTCCCCTGATAGCCTCCTCCCAAGAACTGTTTCTTTGTGGAACCGAATCCTAGAAGAACGTTTTCCAGATCACTACAACAGAAAAAATAACCCTAGAACGTACAGTAAGACGGGGGATTATCAACTTGAACTACTAAAAATAGATAAAATTAGTCAGCCCGAAGAGATTAAAGATGAAATACTGCCTGTTCAAATCCGAGCACGTCAAAAACAGTTATGACACTTATGCTTCAAGATTTCAAGTTGATTTTATAAAAGTTTTTTTTTGTTTAATTTTTGTTGAAAGCCCTTTCTTAGGTTCAATTATTTTAGAGCTTACCATTTGTGACTTTATATCTATTCCCTTCAAGCAATGTGATAATGCCAATAAAGCACAATGGATTACAAGAGGAGAGAAAGAGTACAATAAAAGAACAGTTCAGGAAGACAAAATGGCAATTGACGTTGCATTTAACTTTTTGAAGGTTGTTGGTGGGAGGAAATCAAGAAACCGGAAGAGTTCCCCAGGCGGAAAAAGCAACTATAAGGAATATACGGTTGCATCTAGCCTGTCAAACCGTGAAACCTAGTTGCCAGTCTATATAGTAATACGCTTGAATTCATGCATTCGAGGCACAAATGAGGAAAGCAATATTTATTCTATTATATACAAAAATGTGGCACATGGCCGAAGTGGGGATTTGGGAAAAGACGGTCTTCTTCTGTCTTAACTATAACTTAGCTAGCCGCAAATACTGACCCAATCATACAAACAATATTCCTTACACCAAAACAACACATTCAAACGTACCTTTCTTACTACATCCACCATAATACCTTATTGTCTCTATGAAAATACTAACTAGTCCCCATATTTACAATTCATTGTCTATGGGGGGAATAAAAAACAACAATTCTAAAACATAGCCCCAATGAGTATTTACAAATATGAATACGAAACTATTCAACAAAGGAGGAAACTCATTAGAACGATTACCATGAAAATATTTATAGAATAGACACAACAATGTCACGCCGGTGGTAAAGTGGCTTAAGTCGAGATTCCAAGTCCGGACGGATAACATTATCGATCCTCCTTCGGATTTTGCCAAGAATCTGAAGATATATAGTAGGAGCACCAGACCAAATATGGCAGCAATATTCAATGCACGGATGAACGGTAGATTTATACATATCCTATATGGATTCTGACGAGAAAAATTGTCTAGCACAAGACAGTCAACTTTCCTAGCAGTAGACCGAACAAGTGATTCAATATGATCACTTTACTTCAAGTCATTGAGCCCAAGAAGATGCAAAGGGATTACAAGGGGGGAGAGGTTGGTATCAGCCATGCTGATGGAAGGCAGAATAGGTTCTCTATCGTAATTAAATCAAAGTAGTTTTGTTTTGGGTGTTATAACTTTCTCAAATAAGGATAATACATTTAAAAAAAAAATCTGCTGCGTCCCTTCAGGATGTTGGAAATCATGGCTCTCCACAATTACCTATATCTGTAGAACTTAGCAATGTTTGTCTTTCCGCCATCTTACCCATTTCGGACACCTTTTCTTAACTAGAAAGACTATTGGAATAGGATCCCTTCCAAGTTCAGTTAAACATATTTCTGAGCAAAAAATCTTTAAAATTTACTGTTAAAACAGTAACTCTTTGAATGCTTCATCGGTAAATTAATTTTGACATTTTTAAGCTTTCCATATGGATTTTGCTAATCAGAGATCAGTCAGTGTTTCGTCACAAAGAACTTAAAACGTGTAAAGAATATTTTATTGTAATCAACGAATAGCCAACATTTGGTCACCCAACAAGAGGATGAATGACTGCAAGAAAGTTACAGCCATGAGTTAACTCCCTTCGTTTTGGTAATCTAACACCCTCTCCTGAAACCAGTCGAAAGAGATGAAAGATGTTAAAGTGACCCCTTCAAATCTTCAGATCGGTTTTATTCTATACAGCAAATATTTGTGAAACTGATTCTTTTTCCTCGAAGCATGTGGTTCATGCAGTGAAAACAATTTGTTTGTTCATTTTAATGAAGACATCTTGACCGGTGACTTCCCGGAAAGCAACGCTTACCAATACCATGACAACAGTACAGAGTTTAAACCTTCACTGGGCGGCCAACTTTCTGTACCAGATCAAGCAAAGATAATATCAATAATTTTATCAGTTTAAAGCGCGTTAAAACGGAATGGTCTGACTATACCAGTTTGTATAACGAGTGGAGTTTTTATTGCTTAGGTTTAAACTTTTGCTGTATTACAGTTATCTCAATTGAACTGACGATTTATTTAAAAACTCCTGCCTATATTTCTGAGATGAGGTATTTTAACTATTTAAATTATTTACATTGTTCGGAGTGTTGTCCATTTTTGTGATATTCACAATATTTCGGCCATTATATTTGATCTGGGCGGCTTAGTTTTCTCCAGTATCTGTCTCACTTTCCATCTTAGCTCACCCACTTGAGCCTGAGGAATGTTCCTGGATTCGGGAAATGATGTCCAAGTATGGTATTCGCCTGATGGTAGTTGCGAAATTGAGACCCTTGTTCAATACCGACTACTCAGAGATACTCAGCTGGTGTTGACTGATATTGATGACTGCCTTCACAAGGAGGTGAGGGACCTTGTGCATCGCCTTCTGATCTTTCAGTCTGTTTAATATCTGTACTTGTCAGGCCTTGACTGCATCAAATTCGTGTCTGAAGGATTTATCCAGAACATGCTGGATTCTCTTCCAGTTTTCGTCAGTAATTCTGTTAAAGGCCCCGTGCCACTGGGAGATATCGGATTGCAGCTTTTGTTTTATTTAACGGTTGTACTGGATATTTTTTTCCTCCGGCAAGGGCGTATCTCGCTTTTTTTCTTTTTCTTTCTTTTTTTTTTTTTGCGACGAAACTGGGTCTCCTTGAATTGACCGCAATTTTTGCTGCCAAGCCCTGAAAAGACGAGTCGTAAGTCTGCGTCGGTTTTCGATTCGAAAATTCCAATGTATATCACCTGAAGAAGGACGGAGCGTACAATAGCCGAAACGTGAATATGACAAAGAGGACAATAGTCCGAACAATGTAAATTATGTAAATTAAAAAATCCTACATGGAAACCCAAAACTTTCAAAAAAAGTGTCATCAAGGGCAAACTAGTGCCAATACATATTCTACAGTACCAACTTCTGGTGAAAGGACAGCATCGAAATCTTTTATACCGTCGTTAGCGAATGATTCCTACTAGACGCTCTACAAATCTACGTAGGAATGAGCTCAGTTCGATAAATATCTACAACCTCATGCACAACCAATTCAGTTGTGTTCGTCTTTTTTTTTTGGAGGGGGGTACTGTCATTTATTGACCCATGTTAAATATCTTATGTTTCGTTAGAAGGAATCATACTTTGAAATAGTAAGGCTACCTCGAAGAAAGCAAAAATCAGAATCCTTCATGCTGTAACGAGTATAATATAGGGATAATCAATCAGAAGTAATAATTTTAAGTGATTAAAAGTGTATTCATAAAGACTGGGTCTTTTCTTTTAATTCCCCCCAAATAATGTAAAGTTACTTAACGCAAATATTAATTCACCAAGAAATAAATCAAAATTTGTTTCTTTTTTATTATTAAACATCTGGCACGCTTTTAAAATTTAAACTCCAACATTCAGAATGGAAAAATTACCAGAAATCATCAAGTTATTCACATTTCGTAAGTGCGGATGATATTCAAAGTACTTATAAGGAACTTTTCACAATTTCAGAAAATTAAAAATGTTTTTGGATCATTTATTGGAGTGAGCTCGAACGGAATCCCCACACATAGAAATAGCGCACACGAGTCGACCATATTTCGGGTGACTGTAAAAGTCAACCCAACCAGAGTAAAATGCAGGGGCCTCGTTATGGAATGATTTGGTTTTAATTTTACTAAATATAAATTTATCTTGGGGTTAATTAACAGAAAAGTTCGAATACTGGTTTTGTTTCACCCCGGGACCTTCACCCACATTCAAACTGCACCAGCAAATTATATTCAGGAGTCACCTCGCACAGATTTAGAGTTTGGGTTAGTATGCTTGTAATTCACTTTTAAGGGTGACTTAAGCTCCTTTTTCATGTTCTGGAAACGTCACACTATATCAATACAAACGGTTTATACTTATATCAGCGTTTCCCGATTATCTACTCTTCTACAGAGAATGTACGTCATTGTCATGTGTCATAAACCTCAACAGCTATTTAAAAAATCGTCAGATATCCTAACTACTGTCTTTCGCGTTCCTTTTCTCCTCACAATCTAATTTTCTTTATCCTTTTAGCTGAACATATCTTAACCCTAAGAATGAGAAGGGGGGAGAGAGAAAAGAAACCGGCTACATGTTCTGTTATCAAGCTGGATGTTATATACGCTGAATTAACATGTCAAATAGCTATATCTGTTTTTCTATAAAAAGAATGCTAAGAATCTATTGCCCTTCCGCTTTCTGTCGGCCTGCTTTCATGGATGATCAAAGCGTTTAAAAACTGCAAATGACCCACCTCTAACAGAACTAGATATCACACTGCGTTTTCTATTTATTCGTTAGGAGTGTTTGACGATAAAAAAAAGAAAAAAGAAAAAAAAGAAAACATGGAAAACATGCCCGTAAGCTGATGGAGTGTCAAAGGACAATTTTTCTCATGACACCGCGTTTTTAACTATCTTCAATCTCCGTCAATTTTTGTTTTAAAAGGCGATGATTACAATTGGAATAAAAATTGAACATATGAAAGTGAATTTACATTTTCCTTCTACTTGAGAATTAACAAAAATAATAAACACTATTAGATTTTTTTTATTTAAACTATATTATTTAAACTAATCGACTAATTGCCAGCTGATACAAATTTGATAAAATGGTTAATAAGGATTTCCTTATACTGTACACATATTTTAATGTTTACAAATAAAATTGTTTTCATATATATTTCCTGATAGATTGGTAAAACAAATACTGTATTAGTTCGATATGGAAATATAAAATTCTTGTAAATCAACAGTCTAATAAATAGGGTTTAATATTTTTGTTATAAATTATCAAGAGCAAGAAACATTCACTTTCATGTGTTTAGGTTTTATTCAAATTATAATCACCGCTTTTTTTTTTTTTTAGGAGTGAAAGTAGTTAAATCACCGGTGTAATAGGAAAAACCGTCCTCTTGAAACTTGTTTTATTGCCGGCAAGTTTGTCTATCTTTACCAAATGGAAAAAGAATATTACCCACACGATTTCAATTAGTTTAACTGATTTCAGTTAAATATTTCCCAATGAAAACAAATCAAAATTAGTAAGAGGAACCGCTAGGATCTGGCAATATTTGATCAAGCTGAACTCATCCAGTGACAGTGTGAGTGAGCCTATATTAGTGACTACGTTTGAGAGAGAAAAAAAAAAACCGTAACATAAAATCGAGTACGTCCCAAAGGTGTGAGACTTGAGTCCCAGGAGAGGAATTTCATTTGTAAGTACATATGCACCACCGATTCTACGGCTACCGATGATCTGATAGCTCTTTTAATCCGGGCATTAATTACAAGCAAGTATCTGAATGTCCTGCGATTTCCAAACTAATTTATCAGTTAGCCACAGGGGGGGGGCGTTATGCATGGTGCACGGTCACTCAATTGATAGTCGATGCTGCTGCAGAGATACGAAAGATACATAATTAGTGAATCAGACGCGTACTATTGAATTGTTATTACTTGACTTCTGCTGATCCGGAAAAAAAACGGATAATCCGGTAGGATTCTGGAATCAAGAATGAACTAAAACAATTAGTGAACGAAAATAATGGGGAAAGCTTACTAATTTGAGACAGTAACTGACATAATTATGCTACACAAAAATGCCAAATCTTTGGTTAGATACCCAGACGGAGAAACTAGTTTCTTAGACATCAAAGCTGGCGTCCTTCAGGGTTACAATCTTGCACCTTCTTTGTTATCACGCTTCACTACGTATTGAGAAATTCCCTCGATAAACATCACCTAGGTTTTAGTTTATCACCAAGACTCAAGTAGATACCTTGCAAAAAAATTGATAGATATTGTCGCTGCAAATGACTTGGGTATTATTGCAGGCATCATTAGTAATGTCACAGTTTTCCTAAATCAAGAAAATGCTGCCAACGATGTTGGGTTATGCCAATGTCTCTAAAACTAAATTCATAGGCTTCAATCAGCAAAGCTCAATGCAAATTATCTCGGGTGAATCAATAAAATCTTTCGAATCTTTTACATACTTAAGCGAAATAAATTTTACTGAAATGTGAAAATTCGCATAGCTAAAGTCTGGGCTACCTTGAAGAAAATGGATGTAATCTGGAAATCTACCAGAAAACCTCAAGCGGAGACTTTTTTCGAGCTAATGTAGAGGCAGTGTTAATATATAATGCTACTGCTTGGACCTTAACTAAAGCCCCGGAGTCTAAGATTGATGAAACCAACATTCGGATATTGGAAGCTATGCTTTACATGTCTTGGAGACAACATCCAACTATATCACAGCCCGAGGGACCCATCCCAGATATCTTCTATAAAGAATGTACTTTTCAGGACACTGCTGGCGTGGAAAACGAACTCATGAGTGGTCTATTGCTCTGGACACCTAGCCATGCAGCAAGACATGTTGGCCGCTCACAAATCACCTTCATTGGCCAGCTATGCTATGCCACCTTAACGACCTTCCGACATTGATACAGGATGGTGATAGACCAAATAAACAATTATGTTACCATTCAGAAGTGGGGAGAAATTGGGATTGTGACAATAAGGGGAGGAATATGACCCGGAAAATTATGAAATATTCTTCCTTACCATTCAAAAAGACGAAAAATGCGAATGTTATCTCATGAAATTATTTTAGTCGACTGTACAGAAAAGATGATTTTGATAAATGAATTCGGTTAAAAAAAAAACAAAAAAAAAACGACTACTTGAATGGTAAATGTTAATCCCTTTTCTAAAAAGTGAACATTCGATATTCAGTGATTAAGTTGCCAATGCTACCTTTGATTGAAATTTATAGAATCTTTCTCTTAAAACAAGTTTTCTTCAAAATACGTTTCCAGTGTTATAATCTTTCGCCCTTTCCAGTATTGATGGGGGCTTCCTAAATTTTTATTCGAAATATTGTAGAACGTCAACATCTTTATTATGTCATTTTCTCTTTGAGCTTCGCGTGCTATCCATTTTATTTGCTGCTGCTGTTTAAAGACTTTAACTGATTCCTGTTAATTGGTTTAGTTCTTCGTGATTCTGAAGCGTCATTGTACGAGGCTCTAAGATAGATGATCCTAACTAAAATCTACAGACTTGATTCGTTCGAAACCATTTTAACCACTAATTTGAGAAAGTGATTATATACAACTAATTAGTTAAAACGAGTTTGGTACCATGCACGGCATCTATATGAAAGTCTCAATCTGACGAGACTTAAGAACATGACGAGTTTTTACGTTAATGTTTTGGTTTTGTAGCAATTTGATGCGTTGGGCGAAACTATACTTAGCAGAGCATATTCTTTGTTCAATTTCCTTATCTCCTATAATTAATTTGTTATAACATCCATATGACGAGGTATTTTAAGTGTTTGGTATTTATTTATTCTACATTCTAATTTTTAGGATGAATTCAGGGTATGTGCCATATCTGCTTTCATCGAAATTTCTGATCAGAGTTTCCGTTTTGAAAGGTTTATCTTGGGGGGCCCATTTCTTACTCTATTTAGAATACTTTCCGTTCAAGATCATCTTTATCCCCCTCACCATCAGTCAGCACATTATTCTCTGGAGAAAAGCAGAACAGCTTTATTTTCTTAGTACATTCATTTGGGATGTGGTATGGAATACTGAAATGATCATCTCTTCACATCTGTGCTTGTATACGCGCAGAGTATCGTCTAGGACGTGATTAAATAGATTGCGGGGTCTCATTTTCTCCTTGTACTTCTGATGAAGTTTCAGATTCTTCGGTATTGAGGTACTCGCCAGCCATGTATGACATTGTAGTTTCTCTATTAGATCTTGGCATCCACTTGAGTCACAGCTAGGAAAGCTGTTTCTCATAAATTAGAAAATATTCCTATTGATGGTGTGTGATCAATATAGCAAGTAAACAATTTTCTGTTGGAGAAACAAGAAATTTCTTAGAGTGGTTTCATGACATATGGCATAATTACATCTCTTCCTAGAACAAAAGCTAATTTGGGTTATGAGGAGTTCATTTTCACAGAATGGTGAAAACGTAGTTTTAAAAAAGGCTTTCATCATAATGTATCTAACTGAGGTACCTCTGTATCTGTAAGGGCCTTTAAGACCACATTTTTTGTTTGTGTGGTCTATTAATGTGCAATATACTTCACTATTCGCTTCTGATTACAGATTTCGTGAAATTGAGAAACTTGTAAAATTCGGATGAATTATATAACATCTTCGAAAATTCAATCTCATTGTCAAGTGATGCATTATTATTCTTTAGCGTTTTATAGCTTACTCGATTTACTCATCAGGAGGTTCATTATTGTTTACGTTTAATGACCGGTTTATATCGCCCTATGTTCTATTTTAGCTTGCCTCTTCCAGCTTAGAGTGACAACGACTGAAATGTAACTTCTGTTAAAACCAGGACATTACTTCTTTGGTTTCTGTTGTAAGGTGTCGTCATGAATTTTCATTTTTCTTCACATTTCCAACACGTTGTCTCTGTTGTTCGGCTTCGTTATTTTGCTTATTGTAGTGATCTACCGCAAAGGGCAAAGAGATCCAGGGTCGTATGTACTTTTTTCTTTTTTTGGAACGGTAGAGAAATAGAAAAAAAACCCAAACTTTTGACTGATACACGTGTCGGACAGTCAGTGAGAAGAAACTGATTGCAAGCATTGGTTGCGAGGAAGTTTAAACCTGTTTTGATATACTTACCTATTTTCTGAACGATATCGGTTTGTCAATACATTAACTAGTTTATTTTATTTTAGTCCCCCTCCCACGCTTCCATTTTCTTCGCTTATTTCTCTGTCAATCTTTTCTAATAAGGATTGTCGTCTTACCAGAGAATCTTTTTCTGTTTAATTATTCTTGGAATATGATGTGTTTCTGCTACAGATACGATTTCATCATTTGATTATTCTATGTTATTTTGGTCAAGATTTAAGGACATCAATTTGCATTCTAGTTTATTACGATTCTATCCTCACATTTTTTTTATTTTTACGGGCTTTCAGATTATAGCCAAATGTATTTTCTGGTTTATGTGACAGGAGGGGAGCTATTTTCTTGGCTGGTGTTGTCAGTTTTGTTACAAGAAATATATATTTGGTCGAAGTTGTCACATATTGCCCAAGTCAAGAATCCGAGATGCTAAAGTTAATCTTTTTGTTTACATTATCTGAACTATGCTATATATTCAGAGGTTTCAAACTATATGTTTAGCATTGGCTAATCTTTATAATGTAGTAGATAAATTTGTTAAAGTCTATTTCATAGAAATCAAATGCAAGTTACAAAACTTCTTTTAATTCAAAGAAATCTCATAATTTTACTTATCTAGTTCATAAAAGAAAAATGCTATTTAAATTCTATTTTAGCCAAAAAGTACGGTTGGCTTGAGAAAAACCAGAATTATTTTTTTAAAATAACCACATTTGCATACTCGTCTTGCGGTGAGGACGAAAGTTGAGGTGAGGAAATTTAAAAACTCAACTGAGACATTTCTTTTAAATGTGGTTAATGAGAATTTCGTCATTACTGTTCAAATTCTCAAATGCGAATGACGGAAATTTCTGCTAGTTCAGGAGTTAATTTACGCTTATTGGTACTTTCCCCTATTCTTGTGCAAATGAAGCCACAACGAAACCCGCTGATAATTTATTTTTTTCTTTTACTAGATCGATATCCGATCATATCTAACCTTCTTTTCTGTGCGTATTCACCTAAATTTATGTAGGTTTTTAAAACGGTATTATCTTCCTATGTCTTAAATATTATCTCGTCGAGAAAAACGTTCACTCAATATTACCAATGCGAGGCGAGCTTCTCTCTAAAAATATTTAGAAATGTACAAACAGGGTGAGTGGAAAATTAAAAGTATTATTAATAAAATAAATAAACCTATGAACTTCTACAGATATTACTTTGGGGAAAAAAACAACAAACAAAAACGCAGAGAAACTGATGGAAGGTATTCAAATTAAGCAAGCCGACATTACCCATGATCCTTTACGCTACTCTCCTACCCGTCACTATAACAGCGGGAAGGAGGTTTTTCTTTTCATTCCTCTGTATTGAAAACGTCTATTTCCTTATCTATTTTCTCTTCTGATTCGGCTGAACTGGGATGAAGGCAGCTTCCGGAGACAGACTGTTGCCTAGCAACCAATTCGTCCTGGAGTCGTGCTTTGCCATTAGCTTAGCGAATTCACTGTCCGGCACGTGATTCTCGTCTGGCCAATAGACTTTGGCCAAAATCGAGCACAACGCAAGGAGATTAATGAAACATCAAGAATTGTGCTCCACGGGGAATTTTCTGCGGTAATTTTACAACACCGTCTATACAAATGACAACGACACTGATGCTCATGAATACGCGACTACCCACCCCTTTTGTAAGGGGAGATTTTATTTTTATTTGTTTATTCCCTATATTGTCGCTACCTTCTGTTTTCTTTCGTATCTCGCTTCTTATATTTTAAGTTTTTACCTTTCGACACTCGCCAGATTTTATTTTTTGTCTTCAGCTATTTCAAAAGGTTAACGGCATTTGCGTTTTTATTTTATGCTTCAATCTTAATTAACAAGTCCTTTCTCCAGTCCAAGTATTCTCAATAAGATATCAATTTTATTAGTAAAAGGAAGAAAACTTTCTCATCCAATCTTTATTATTATTTAGTAGTTACATTAAAGTATACAATCATTTTTTTTTCTTTTAAACCGTTTCCGCATTCAACGACTCTCACTTAATGAAAAGAAAAAAGAAAAAACGAGGCTAGAGTTGCTGCCAATTTTGTGGATGCTTTTTCCCTACTGAGCACCGAATAAAAAAGCCGGAAAGTCACATATGAAAGCCAGTAAGACAAGAAATCTCAGCCCATCTTGGAGCAACGTGTCGGTACAATCCTGATCACGTCACCAAAATCAGGCATATCCAGTATTCCGCTTTTCAGACGATGCCTGTTTATTTGTTCGCTTGTCTTGTGTTTGTTTAGAAGCCAAACGAAGCAGAAATAGTGAATGAAGTCTGGCTTTGTGGGTGGATCGGGAAGGTGGTGACAATGATGACGGATAGAGAATCGAATAAAAAGAAAGTGGCCACCTACCCAGCCATCTCGTCAACAACCAACAATCTTTACATTCGTAGATTCTATGTGCATACACGAAAAAAAATTATTCAAACGTTCTAGCAGACCTCTCCTACCGTCAGATTTTTTTTTGTTTCTTTCTTCAGTTTTTATAAACTTGATCCCATTCCTTGTTTTGTCTGTCTTTCTATAGTGTTTCTCTTTCTCTATTTGTTGTAATTTTTCTTTTCTCCGCAATCTGATTTTTCATTACCGATAGTACATTTCTTCCTCACGTTAGATATTGAAAATCTCTACCGACAGAGTTCTTATTTCTTTTTATCTTTCTTCACTTTTCTCTATTGCTCTCGTCAATTCGACATTTTCCTCTTTAAAACTCGGATTTTCTATTTAGTAGGGTTTTTTTTGTAACTTTTTAGCACTTTATCTTCCTCCACCCCTTACATTTTTTCCATCTATATCCATTTTGAAACATGTCTACCTTTACCCTGTAGTTATCTACCATTAACCTTGCCTTCTTTCTTCTCATTCTCTTTGATAACATTTCAATCAGCATTTGCTCCAATCCCTTTCCTTCTCAAATTATCTATCTTCCTGCCATTTCAAATTTTATTGTTGTATTTTTCTTTCGTTTTCCTTTACTTATTTCCTCTAGATGACGATTTTTCTTTTTGAATTATTTTTTTTTAAACTCCATATTCGTTACCTTTTCTTTATCCTTCCATTTTTATTTCCCAGTCATCCTGTAACTCTTCAGTACCATTTCGAAACAGGTTTCTTTTTTTTTTCTTTTTCCTCATTCCGCCTTTTCACAACTCTTTTCTTTCTTTCTCATTCGTCCGATTCCTGCATCTCAGTCTGGTTCGTTTTCCAGAGTCCTCCGCTCTTTTATACTTCCGAAAGAGAATTCGTCACAGGGGAGTCTCCCGTTCTGAATATGGACTTGATGAGTGTCTACACAAGGCAAAAGACACATACACTCAAATTCGCTGTCGTCATCACTATTTACAAGGTATACATCGTATATAATAACCAACGGCAGATGAAGCAATATTTTTATTTTCCCTTTCGTCATTCATTCAGCCATTTATTCATTTATGAACGAAATCAGAGACGTGTTTTCTTTTTCACAGAAGAGATAGAAAAATGCATATATACACAGAAATACAAATAAACACGTTAAAACCAATCAGTGAAGACGTTCAACTTTCCGTCGAAAAGGATTAACCGAACAAAGATATTTAGTTTGGCAGTGCGATAAAGACAGTGATTTTTTTCACCTTTTGTATTACAAGTCAAATACCAGTTCTACGATCAGAGAAAAGTCATAGAAATACTTACCTCTCTAAAATTTCTGTACAAAGATTTTCAGAAAGACTATCTTCTAAAATTTTTTCTGTCTATATTTTACATATTTCTTATTTTAAGTTCACTTGAATTTCCTACTCCGGACAAAACTACATATAACTGGCGATGACAAAAACTTAAATAATTTTCTAATGTTTATTATTATTAATACAACTACGAATTCTTACGATGCTCCACTTGTTTAAATAATTCGATACAATTTTAAGAAAAAAATTAAATCGTTTTTCCATCATGCTTTTTCCGTTCCATTTTATTAATTAGTCAGTTTTGTGCCATGCGTGATATACGTTTAGACGACCATGTATCTTTCGATATATGACTGATGAGGCAGATTTTTCCCCCCAGTAGGTAGCCATTTATTGCTGCGGTAGACTAGTTGCCATCCAAGACTATAGAACTCGGTCTGTCCTGTTATTTATCCATAGCTGGGGGGAGAAGAGGATTCATACCTTTTCCCATGTGTATTAGCACGTAAGTGAATGTAATGGATTCGATTAGCTTTCCTCAGTCAGAACCGCTGTCCATTACTCCACCGTGCCTAATTGGTAGTAATATCAAATAATGAACGACTTTTTACGACAAAAAAGTAGCAATTTTAACTTACGAATGAAATGTGACTAAGCAGATATAAATTCTTTCGATGTATTAAAAACTAACAGAAATATTGCTTATATATGCGAATTTAAATTTAAGAATTTAGAAAAAAAAATAAAATTGTTTAATCTTTATTCGACACCTTAATTTGGCATAATCTTTCTTCGTATACGCAACCCATCTCCATAGTTTGTTTATATTTATTTTGCGCGCAATTTTAATTTTCTTCTAAAAATCACAATTTTTTTATAATCCCTTCACAAAGTCACTTTTAAAAACAAAATTAGGGAACCCGAACTATGCAATATTTTGAATACGTCGCAGTACGCGTGCTGGAAAAAAAAGCAACATACCGTGCCCCGTTTAAGTTTTAATTACACGGTATCAATTGCAATTGCGACGAAGAGCGAAATTAAAGTTAAACCTTTAATAAAGAATTGTTTTTTTTTTTTTAACCTTTCACTCTGGATCGAATACAGGAACATATACGCAAGACAAAGAAAAAAATGAAAGCGGAGTAGGACCGATATTAGACCAAGATATTAAGTGTTCTGGGACGCTCTATTATGTGAAAGAATTTTTGTTAAACTGAAAAGAAAGACTTTCAACATGGTCGTATATGCACCGACGGTACAAAGTACAGAAGACATTGAATTTTTTTTTTTTTTTTTACTGTACGCCTGACAATGCCAAGGCTCAATATAAATCACAAAACATTACAATTGTTATGGGAGAGCTGAATGCCAAAATAGACAATGAAATAGATGGTGAAATAGTTGGCAAATTCGAACTAAGAACTCATAATGAAGGCGGAGTAAAATAGATCCAATGGTGCACGGTGAATGATCTGGTAGTAGCCCACTTTTGGTTTCAAGAACATCCAAGTCGTATATGGACATGGAGAAGTCCAGAAGAAACGAAATATCAAATCGGCTCTATTATGAATAAGAGATTCAGGAATGCAGTTATACACTGCAAAACCTATCCAAGTGCCAACTGCGGAAATTGAAGAGAGACAAGGCAGCACCAAAATTGCAATTCGACAGACTCTTGAATAACCGAATGTGAAGGAGAAATATATGTACAGTGTTAAAAACAGATGCAATAGAGAATGGAGACTCAAAGTAGGGAACATTAAGAGAAGGTTTAGTTCCATCATCAATTGAGATCACCCACCAAAAAAAGATAAAAGTATGAAGGAAACAGATACATCTCGTTAGAAAAACAAAAAGAGAGGACTGAATTGTTACGTAATATCAATCCTCCTATGTGGTAGTTAATACCGGACAATCTCTTCACATCACAAATAAAGAAACAGAACAGAAATGTTCTACGGAAAAATGCTGAGACTACTATAGACCGAACTTGTGAGCAAGGACGAAGTTTAGGGGAAAATGCAAACAGAAAGGACATTTTGTATTTAACATGAAGAGAAAGTTGAAATTTTTACGGTACATGAGGAAAGTGTGTTAGAATTGTTCATATTCACACGACAGAGAAAAAAAAAAGACCAAAAATCTATCATGTTGTCATATAGGAAGAAGATGAGTAACTACCGACACCCATGTTCGAGCTTGCGACTATAGACTTAAGTATATGTTTTCCGCCAGTTGTATAAAGAGCGCTGTCAGACTACTGACTGGGTGACTATTGAGTGGAACTATCCAGTCGAATTAGTGTGAATTATTGTAAGTCGATGATTTGGGTTTTGATTTAGGTTTTACCGGACGTTAAGCCGAGCCGCGCTACTAACAAGGTATTCACTGAAATGGTTAATTATCTTTGGTTGACTTACATCTTTGTTCTTAAGTATTTAGTTGCGGTTGTAATTAAATACTGTTTTATTTTAACATTGAAGTCTTGAGATATAGTTCATTATTAACGGCCAACGTACATCACAAAACATGTAGAGACAAGAGAGATGCATAATTAGTTGGTCAGGGGTGTATTATCAAATTGTTATTACGTGACTTCCGTTGATCCAGACAACGGTTAAACCTGGTATCGCTCTAGAACCAAGGTAGCATGAAATATTCGCGATGGAATTATTTCCGCAAAACGGTCACCTTAGTACGCTACTGTAAGGTTTTGGTGCACCAACAAAGTTTATAGATCAATTCCAGCCAGCATTTTGTTTTTTCCTTCAGCAAAGTGTCGGCGATAAAATAAAGCACTTTCATTAATTTCTTTTATCGATATGCCTGCCAGCGTCTAACGTATAGATGTAGTTGATGAGACTTTTTTCTAGGCGAGGTTTGATCTTTGGCAAGTAACTTGTTATAGTAAAGATGGGTATACGAAAGATATTGACACTGTAGTGAAATTACAAATTATTAGTTCACTGATCTCAATAAAAAAAGAGCATTCTTTTTCTTCTATTAACTATAACCTATACAAATCCTATAAAATTTTTGTTAATTATTCTCCTCTCTCCGTCCGAAACGAGGAAGAAATGGTAAATTCATCTCTCTGAACTCTCAAGGCCATGAATTCTGGGAATTAATTTCCCAGAACTGATCTCTATCTCTGCAAAGTCGAGATACCTGGAGTTAATTTTCGTCCGTGAAGATGATTTTTTCTTTAAGGTAAAATTTACAAACGAAGAAAAATTAAAAATTCCTATGTTAAATACAGAGGTGCTTATATATAACCGCGGCTATCAATTGGCAGTACGTCGCCGCGTATTGCATCCCAATTTCAACTTTCTAATCTTAGTTTCTAGAATCAGCAACACCATAGAGTAGAAGTCCTAAAGTAACATCAAATTCAGTTGGGAATGGGGGTATCCCAGTTGGCCCTTTAGTCCTCGCATGTGACTCCACTTATTTCGATGTTTGTGACCATGATGATTCTAGCTCAATAAATTCAGCTGCTATGGTTTATAAAGTAGACGACTTCGGTTCACTTTACTTCAGAACTGTTCGAGACTACATTATCCGCCTTATATACAGAGATATAAACATTAACTCCTAAGCAGACAATCTCATCAGGTGTATAAGAAATGTTCTACTCTATTGGCATTTTACTAATTGGATTTGGTTTGTGCAGTAGTTTCAGTTGGGGTCTCTCGATGCCATGATGACGTCTACGGTTATACTTCTTGAGATTTAATCCAAAACTTTCATGCATATTCCTTGTTACAGTTTCCTTAGCTTGATTCATATTTAACCTCAACTGATCCATGCCAATACCCAAAGCAAACAAAAAAAAATCAAACCCAGTTCTTTCAAAGCAGATCCCGGGTTACAAGCTTTGTGACCATAATCGCTTCGGGAGTTAGACTCATCAAAAATCTTATGTGTGTGTGTGTGTGTGTGTGTGTGTGTGTGTGTGTGTAAAATCCTTGGTATTCTTAAGAACTTCAGGTCTTATCCCCAAATTTCGGTAAAATTATTTGACGGCTGCCTGAAAGATGAATGTTTGCCCAATTATGTGGAATGTATCAACTACTTGCCATGTTTGCACGAACATTGGTGAGCATTTATTCCTGTTGCACTATTGCCCCACCATCCTCCTCTCTCAAGACATTTTTCGAACGTACATTTCGAGTTGGACTTGGTTGTTCGTAGCATGCTGTACAGTGTATAACTACAAAATATCAGGAAATATGGGAAGGGATTTTACAAACAATTTTTACCTTGATCTAAAAATATACGCCGACATGACCTGTGTTGATAGTGCTGCAAATGAAGTAATTTGTTATTGTCATGTAGAGGCTTTTTATATCATATCCTTTCATTAGGAGCTGTAAATCCTTAAGTATTCTATCTAGATTGTTGTTTTTCTTTTGTTTGTTTTTTTTATTAGGCTGATAACTAAGATTTCAGATTTATATTTCTCTTCAATGTTCACATTTTCCATGCTGAGTTATTGTCCTTGAATCTGCACCTGTCGTCGTGATTTTTCTTCTCTCCCTCCTCCTCTATTTAGTTTTATGATTATACCCCCCCCACGTCTCACAAGTATTCTAAAAGGCGTCAAATAGCTACTACCCTTGTATTTGTAATTTCCGGACACTGAAGAGCAGGAACAAGAGAAAAAAATTATATGGTTGATGCATCTCCAACGCCATTTTGTTAACTATTTTCTTCCTTTTTTTTTTTTTTCTTTATTCAATCATTTCCCTGTTGGTTTAACTTTGTTGAATGTAATCTCGTTTGTTTTATTTTTACAAATGCTCCCACCGGACCTTCGACTATTCTCTTGTTCAGTGGTCGATTCAGACTTATTTGCTTTGGCCATTTGGTGACTAAATTAAATTACAAATGACAGAATAATTGAATCATTTTTTTTCTCTTTTTAACGGATTTACCACCGTTCTTTGCGACCGTTTCGCCTTCACTCACGATTTTTACAGAAATGTTTCAACGTCTTTTTTCTCGCTCTCTACTTTTCGAAATTTTTGTTACAAAGGCTTCGTTTTTCGAACTGCCACTATCTTCATGGCACCACGCGTTCGTTTCCTTGGGACGATTTTTAAGACATTTTATTAATGTTTAATTCTCACGTTTGATTGTTCACGTTGCTTTTACACCAATGACAACTTCTACAGCAGCTATTATTATTAATAATACCAGTTATTAATATGATGCTTACGGGAAACATCTGCCAAAGAACACAGCATATATTGGTGATTAACTAATTCAAACAACGAAACTAGCCATACGTTTTCTACTGCTTATCAACCCATTACAGGTTATTTAAAGCCAGAAAATTGTTTTAGATTGTTTTTGTAGATAATGACTTAGTCATAAGAATCTTAGTAATTAATCCATCGTTGGCGGGAGAAGAGGGAGATTCATACCTTTCTCAAGGGTATTTGCAGGTAAGTGAATATAACGAACCGACAATGGAATTGGAACTCTGCTTTCCGATTACCAATTCTGAGTCATTATCCATTACACCGGCCGCACATCCAAGCTTACAGCATTTGATGTTCCCAAGCGGTTTTATCTTGGGAACCACAACATGAAACTGTTTGAAAGAAACCGAAGAGGAGACAGGTAATTTCCAACTAAGTACAATCAATGAGTTTTATATTTCGCTCTTTAGCCCCCTCTCGATCATACATGCTGTAATTCTTCATGTATAATACGCATTTCTTCTAAAAAAAAAAAAAACAAAGCAAAATTAAGGGTGCGCATTATGCACAGCTACAAAAAATCCTTTAAAAACACACCGTTTCATTGATCGATTTCAGTTGCGACATGATAATTTGACACTAACATTCGGCGATTGCGATCTCAAAAGGATGTAAAATATAATCCTATGTACCTAACAATACTTACAAATGTAAAATAAAATAATCATCATAAAAGGAAATAATATTCTATGTTTGAAACCATTTTAAATAAGAGTAGGAAACGCTAGCCGTAATGCATTTGGAGAGGTACAATTTATAGGGTTTGATTACCAAACAAGAAGTGCGTATTATGCAGGAGTAAAAGCATTTTCCTCACTTTCATCACAATTTTATGGGTGCGTATTATGGATGAAGGTGTATTATACATGGGGAATTGCGGTATTTGAAATAGGCATTGCTTTTCATATATCAACGGTATTAGACTGCGTATTGTAATTATAGGCTATTATGTCATAGTAAGACAACCTACTAAATGAAAATAGTGAGATAATGGTAGCTTACAAATATAGAAAGTATTTATTAGAAAAAATATGAACCTGGATGAGAGCACCAAAGGAGACCCCCCACCAATATTTTCTTCCCATTGCCTTCCCGCGTGTGTATAAATGATGTCTGGTAAAGCAATTGATCTTTTCACTGAAGAAACTATTTACTGGTGGAAACGGCGGTAGCAGAAAGGGTTGGTGCGTTTATATATATATATATATATATATATATATACACACACAGACAGAGGAATCGAAATTGCATGTTTACTCTTATGTCTACACGATTTATATCCATGTAAACAATGAGATTTGTTTAACATTGATTTTTATACAAATGATTTATGTCGTAAATATGAATTCTGTTAAATTAGATTCCAGTTTTGTTCTCATAATCTTCAGTTATTACCATCCTCTCTTCCATTCCTATCACACACCTCATGCAGAATTAACATTACAACTGTGATCCACTGAAGTGGCTCTCTTGCCTTGTGCCAAGCGAATCAAATGAAAAAGTCAAAACCATTTTAAAAATCAAAAGAGTTTCAAATTCTCTATCCTAAAATGATTAATAAGTCCGCCTAACTCATTTTTTCCGGCTCTTAAAAATGTACTTATCTTCAGGTTCTGCTCTTACGTTTTTCTTCAATAGAGGAATTTTTTTTGGTCTCAAGAAGTTCAGATAAAAAATAAAAATTGAAAACGAGAGTTTAAAAGTAACTGAATTAGGAATAATGAGTTTCTATTGACAGACTAATAGATATATATATATATATATATATTTACTAACGTGTTGGGCATGTTTCACCTATGTACCGGCGTTATCTGTCAAAGTTTTCCTAATAGTCTTATACATTTACTAGGTGTCGCAATTACAATGAACTTCACTGCATGGGAGCGAAAGCACAAATGACTTATCTTCGAAACTTCATCTTCCTCGTCAGGATAAAAAAAAAATCTATTAAGTGACTTAACAGACACTACATTATGTCAAAAGTCATACAAAATATTACAAAATTAGGCAAGAAGCCTAATTTTTGTAATAATGAACACTTCATTTGCAAAAAAAATTGCTCACCTTTTTTAAGCTGTAATATATATATATATATATATATATATATATATATATATATATATATATTACACACAAAACTAATTTACGCGTAAGTTGATACTTCCTTATGCTTCGGATGATAGGGTTGTGTATACGCGCACTATAAAAAATATTAGACACACCAATAGTATATATATTTACCTAAATGTATATTTTAAAATATCCAATTTCATAAAGTATTATTTTTATTTTGATATCACCTGAAGTGACATTTAAATATAATTTTAATCTGAAGATAAAGTCGTTAAAATGATTTTTCTACATACTTTGGCTTTCATTCTGGTGAAGATTAACGCAATTTTGTTTTGTTTGTTTTACGGCATATCAACCTCAATGGGTCATTTAATGCCGACGACTTTTTTTTCCCGATAATATTTTTGTTTTGTTAGAAATCCATTTCTATCAATATCTTTTTCCTCAGAAATATATAGCTGGTAATAGTATTTTTCCAAAAAACGTATAGCTGGTTAGAGTATTTTTCAAAAACGTATAGCTGGCATATCAAAAAAAAAAAAAAAAAAAAAAAACGTATTGCTGGTAATATCTTTTCCTTCAAAAATTTATTTCTGGTAATAATTTTTTTTTTTTTTTATTTATTCTTCTACAGTTCCATTGAAGTAGCTAATGTGTATTTGTGATCATTGTTTTCCTGTTTGGTTCACTGGATTACTTTGTGTTTAAAGGTTTATTTAAGTTTTCCTTTCAAAAACGCATTGCTGGCAACATTTGGTTTTCAAAAATATATTGATGGTAATAATTTTTTACAAAGAATTTTGGTATTAAAACCCATTTTTACACTTTCACAGTGTTCTGATCCCAGTTACAATTGCATTGAATAAGGTTTTGTTAAAAACGTATAGCTGATAATATTAGTTTTCAAAAATGTATAGCTGGTAATATTATTTTATCAAAAACGTATAGCTGGTAAAACTATTTTCCCCAAAAAGTTTTTTTTTTTTTCAAAGACGGCCTTTCTGTTGGACGCAGTTTACCATCATACCCATGAGCGCGGGTGCAGTTTACGGTCATACCCAGGACGTGGGCTAGACTGGAAGTTCAGTATTTGTCCATAGCTGGGACCCTAACAGGTGCTGCCACCCCGGGTCAGGGTGGACCTGGGAACACCAGCAATTAAGCGGTGGTTCGACGCTCCTCAAAACCTCCTCCTCAGAGGTCTTGCTGTTGGATGCAGTTTAACGTCATACCCAGGATGGGCTAACGCAATTTTACTTTCATTTTTAGATCAAAATGGAATTTATTGTTCAATTTTAAAAGCGTGAACCATTTACTTGATTTGTATATCTTACATTCACCAAATTAAACATTACCAAAATATACAATTTACATAATTTAAAATACTGCATCTTATTTAATACAACTCACATTTTGTTTTTCTTTCCAAAAGGTTTTTCCTTTTTAGACATCGGCGAATCCCGTATTTCCCTTGCAAAAGGGCGTGCAAAAACAATCACAAGAGATAATATCAAAATAGCAACAAGAAGAAAAGTAAGCGACATTTACACTATTTACATTGTTCGTACTGTTGTCCTCATTTTCGTTACCATATTCCCTCTGTACGCTCCAGCCTTCTTCAGGTGATTGGAATTTCGAACTGAACCCTTTATTTTGTCCACGAGGATAAATTGTTTTGGTTCCACGTGTCAAGCCTCTTCTGGGTGTCTCAGTATCAGTCATCGCCCTTTAACCCAACCCTCTAAATTTATGCCCTTTAACCCAACCCTCTAAATTTATGCCCTTTAACCCAACCCTCTAAATTTATGCCCATTTAACCCAACCCTCTAAATTTATGCCCATTTAACCCAACCCTCTAAATTTATGCCCTTTAACCCAACCCTCTAAATTTATGCCCTTTAACCCAACCCTCTAAATTTATGCCCTTTAACCCAACCCTCTAAATTTATGCCCTTTAACCCAACCCTCTAAATTTATGCCCTTTAACCCAACCTCTAAATTTATGCCCTTTTAACCCAACCCTCTAAATTTATGCCCTTTAACCCAACCCTCTAAATTTATGCCCTTTAACCCAACCCTCTAAATTTATGCCCTTTAACCCAACCCTCTAAATTTATGCCCTTTAACCCAACCCTCTAAATTTATGCCCTTTAACCCAACCCTCTAAATTTATGTTCACCTCTGCCGTAGCCAGGTATTGAACTCACAACTTCCTGTGTCAAGCTACTGGATTCAACCAATGTTTTTTATCCATAGTGAATAAAAGCGTTGACAATGTTTAATTGGTTGAATCCAATGACTTACTCCAAAGAGTTAGTTCAATATCTGGCGTCAGGAGAGGTGAACAAGAAACTTGAATTAAAGAGAGATGACTGATAATGGCACATCCAGAAGAGGCATGGCACGTGGAATTAGAACAATCTAGCCTGGTGAACGAAATAAAGAGTTCAGTTCGAAATTCCAATCACCTGAGGAAGGCCGGAGCATACAACGGCCGAGACGTCGTGAATATGACAACGAAGATGAGGACAACAGTCCGAACGATGTAAATATTGTAAACAATTACAATACCTCATCTCAGAAATATAGACATACAGTAAGCGACATTTTTCGACAGATTAAGATGTAAATTCATTCATTAATCCATGGTCTAAAATTCAAAATTACAAGCAGTAGAATTTATGTAAAATTGGGAATACTTTTATACAAGATTTAAGGACTTGATATTAAATATATGCCTGACCAATGGCCAAGACGTGTATTTTGTCAAGAAATGATTGATGATGTGAGAGAACTTTGCACAATTAATCAAATAAGACCGAACCATTTTCAGCGTACTCATGGGTGAATGTTTCCATGTATGGATACAGATAATGGCGTGCGTATGCTAAGCCTGTTTCGTATGTGTTGAAATATCAACGAAATTTGGCCGTCAGATTTTGGCTCACACTCCACAAGTAACACCCAGAAAAATCTTAGTCCAGATACAGGGGAAGGCTGGATGGAGTTATAGAGGTACACATACATTCAACAATCACAAACTCATATATATATATATATATATATATATATATCTTATGTGTTGACACTGACCACAGAATAGAGTTACACCAGGATACATCCATTATCTATTGACATCAGCAGCATATAATGTCGTCACTCCTTAACCGTGAGTAATGTTTTCCATAATACCCTCAGCGGATGCCTGGAACACCTAATAGTACCGAATCGTTTTATTCATACAAACCTATAAAGTTATAATTCTTTGTTTTAAGTTTGCGCTACTTGCTTAAACTTGTAGCATTTTAATTCTAC
Source organism: Acanthosepion pharaonis (assembly GCA_903632075.3). Classification (NCBI taxonomy): domain Eukaryota; kingdom Metazoa; phylum Mollusca; class Cephalopoda; order Sepiida; family Sepiidae; genus Acanthosepion; species Acanthosepion pharaonis. Next base: position 1,073,833 of record CAHIKZ030005207.1, on the reverse strand, counting down.
ATCATTTCAAATAGCTTGATATTTCTCTGGCTTGTGATTGGTAATTATTAATGTGTTTTCAAATACGTCCGAATTGTATCGACCTAGTTTCTGACTTGCACGAAAATCTGTGTTTTTTGAGCCTATTGCGTGACATGTGGAGAAAAAGATAGAAACAAGTCATATAGAGTGTTTGGAAAAGAAAGATGTAAATTTATTATCGTGTAGGAAGTGGGGAATGGAACTGATTTTCTTATGAGGAAGCGTATAAAACACGAAATACGGCCCCAAACAGGATACGCATTGCTGCCAGCAAGGTCCACGCCACTCTCGCTTGTGAAATTCATGACCTCATTCTAAAAGCGACAGCGCTTACAAACTTCAAAGAAACTGCTTCAGACTACGGCAACAGCGACCACAGTAAGGAACAAATTCTATCTCTTGTATCCTCTTTACTGTGAACCACGCACACACGTGTTGACTTTTTCACACAAACACATAAACTTCCATTTTTTCTCACATACGTACGCAAAGAAAATTTATTTCAGAATTTTATTAACCCAAACAAAAAGACATTACCTTCTAATCTATGACCAATTGTTTGTATTCTTGTTATATTAATGTTCATTTGTTGAAACTACGTTGTCTTTACTGAATTTTATTCTTTCAATGAAAATCATTTTATTATTCTAAACGATTGAATTACGCGCAGCCCCACAACAATATTTTATGTTATTGTATCAAATCCCAGCACTCCAAATTTTGACATTCCCTGCTCTTATTGTTCAACTTTTCAAACAATTTTTTAATGTTGAAAACAACTTCAATAACTGTAAATAAATATATTTTTTAAATTTTTCACAGACTCTTCCTGAAAGTAAATATAAAGACAAGGTTGACCGAACGGCTCTCAGGTAGTCTAATATAAAATCCCAGTACGTGTTCAATTCATTTGAGATTCTTCTTACCATTATCAAGCGAATTACGTTACGATATAAATCAAGAATTTATTTTAAAGTAAACCAATTAAAACTAAAATACTGTTCTTGAACGCATAGACAAGCGACTTCCTGTATCAAATTTTCTTGTGTCGAACACGGAATGTAAAACAAGTTCTTAATACGTTTTCTGTAATACCCATGTTTTTTTTTAATTCGCTATTGAAATTGAGACTCCGCTCTTAGACTTCATCAAACAGTGCCGTCTGGTAAAGTTTCATGCTCTGCGGACAAAGAAATTCTAACCGAACGCTGCTGGTTTGAGTAAAAATCAAAAATCCAGTTTGTACCCTTCCTTAAAATAGTCATACTATACTTTGCAACATGGTTTCAGTCAACTCAAAAGTGCCAACTCGCTCGTACAAATCTCTAAGCTTTTCCCCTAGAGGGTTAAGCGAAGAGAACAGACATCAAAAGACTCACAAACAACTAAAATTACATGGCAGCTTCTCAAAATCAATATACTGATGCCGCATTTTTTTTCCTGGAAACACTGAGTAATTACACTAAATGTATCAGATACATGTTCACTTCTATGAATAAGATTGTTACTATGATAAAAAAAAAAATTACTCACGTTTACATGCTATAGCTGTTGAAGTAAAAAAATATAAACTTACTGTTTAAAATATTAAGTGTTCGTAGTTTATTTACTATATTAATTGGGACTACGGCTATTTACTCTCGCCGTTAAACGTACAAAATTGATTAGGTAGATTTTATGCATGTCTTCCATCCCGATCTTATAAAGCTGGTAAAAATTCAAAACTATCTTATTTTCAATTTAATATTGTGAAACAAAAAATAAATGAACGAAAGCAAAACGCAGAAGTTGTGAAAGAGACTCAATTTGAATTTCACACAAGAGATAAAACATTACGAGAAGGAAAGAAATGTGAAACAAGAGGAATCAATTGGTCATTTGTATGCATAAGCATTATAGAATTGTAATATTTATCTTGTGTCAAGCAGAAGCAGAAAAATATTTCTAATAATCATTTCCAACAATAAAAAGGTAATAATTACTAATAAATATAGCTACAAACATAAGAAATGTCTTAAAATCATTCAATATAAATTATTTAAAATATGTTTTTTAAAGTAGATGGAAAGAGGCCAGCCAGTTTATGAATAAAAAGAAAATCAAGACAAATTCAAACGTGGAATTATGTAAAGCGATTAGCAATGAAAATTCGTTAATCTGCATATAAACAGTTATATATTTGAATTTTTCTGCAATGATCCTAAAATGTGTGTGTGCGCGCATGCACACACACAAAAAAAAAAAAAAAAAACACAAAAAATTAACTGTAAAATTTAAGAAACCTATACGAGAACGGGGGGTGGGAAAAAGAAAAAAAAAGAAAAAAGACCAAAAGGCAGATATCTGCCTAAACTTTAACCAACAGTGGTTTTTGTCTAGGTTACTAGGATCAAGCAAACACACCTCAAAAGAGACAAAGTTCAATGTTCCAGCAATAGTCAGGCGACCAGAAAGATATATATATATATATCATGTCTTCATTCAACAATGTTTGGTTGAATAGTGTAGACATGTTGTCTATTTTAAATTCTCTCAAATTCACGGATCATTTTTTAATGTTAAACTCATTAAGTAATGCGCTGTAGGGTTCGTTTTTTATTTCTTTTATAGTACTTTCAATCACATCCAAGATCACCTTCAAGGATGAATTGCTAAGACAAAAAATTAATTTAATTAATATTTGTAATTTTTTTTTTTCAATTACAATTGAAGTATTTCAAAATATTGCTGTTATAGACATTTTAAAACATTGTTGCTTTACTAATTTATCATATTTAGTGTTGATTGTATTTTTCTTATATATGAATAATCAATTACATTAAATTTTTCTGCTAGCAATTCATTCTAGATGAGATAGAGTAGCTGGGGCGGGGGGGGGAAGAACCGAAAAAAACTACTGCACCTTCCGTAATGAGTTTCACATTAATTGATCCATGAATTTGAGAGTATTAAAATAAAAGTAGATATGTCTAGATTATTAAACCATATATATATATATATATATATATATATATATATATAACGTCATTATAACGTTTCACAGCTCATCAGTGTTGCCTCTAGCTAGAATCGAAACCCGACTGAATTGGTGTCAGTCGGAGATTCTAACCATTAAGCCGTCGGCGCACGGTAGGGATGAGCGTATTTATTTTTACAAATACGCCTAGTGACCGACAGTGACTGAATTCGCATCTGCGAAGAGTCTCGCTATATAGCTATAATAGTCACTATGTGTGTGTGTATATATATATATATATATATATATATACACACCCAAAAATATTTTTAATATACAAGTAATAAAAAAATGTCATATTTTGAGGAGGAAAATGGTGATTAAATGTGAATTTCATATTGAATAATTGAAATATCGCATGTTTTCTTTAGCTCAGAGAAATAGAATTTGCTGTGGATAGCGAAATATTTAAAAATGTCAAATTTTACTTCAGTTTCTGTCATTCTTTTTATTATAACATTTTATAATATTTTGCTAAATTTTTACTATTACACACGCCTCTCTTATTGACCTAATGCGCATGACCCATTACATTCTTACTTCACCGTCATTGGCCAATTGACTAAAAGAGTCTAAAATAATAATCGGGTATTAGGCAAGGGTAAAAGGAAAAATAGTTCTAATGTCTTGTAATTAAAAAAAAAAAAAAAAAATGTTGCCTCCGAAATATCGTATTTTTTTTGTAACAAAATATGAAAAAATATTTTGTTTCAGATTTCAAAGTTAATATAAAGAAAATTAATTCTTTGTTCCAATTGTCATTAAATTATTTTTTTTTTTAACTTTCGGAAACATTTGAGAAAATCTCTTCGGATTTAGTCTCATTGTTATCCAACCATTTTTTTCAAGCTTAACATTTCATATGGACAATTCGAAGAATGAATTAACAGACAATTGAAGAAATACTCGCTGCTATAATATCAATAGACAAGAATAGTTTAACCCCTTTATTCGAGCTATTAACATTTTCATTATGGAATGAAAGATATTCAGTGGCCAGACTCACTGCTGAAAATTCTCATAATTACACGCCCATTTTACGAATAATTGGAAGAACTACAGATATCTTGTGCTAAATTTCATTTATAATATAGAATATATGATGTCCTGTTATGAAAAGGATGGTAAAGACAAACTGGATTTTGTTAACATGTATAAGAAAAACGAATGTAAGCAAGAAATATCCAGACTGATCTACTGTGAATACCAGAAAATTTTATCAAAAAGAAAGGCGTAGAATTATTATTATAATTCAAAATGTGTCTCATTACTTTACATTATTTGATAAGGATGAATTTATACAAAGACCTTCAGAGTTCTACATTCAACATGTAAGATTTGTACAAGAAATCTGGAAATTAAAAGACTGTCAACTCTGTTTAAGTAAATACGTAAATCTTAGATTTCCCTAAAATTTCCGCCTTTACATACAGCCATATTAATTTCGATAGCATCGAAAAAAAGATATTGTCACCAAATGAAAAATATTCCTTTTTAATGTTTCCTGTTAAATGAAAGAAAAAAAAAAAACATTTTCCAAATTACTGTTGTACATAAATTTTAGCAAAAGAACAAAGAAAAAAATATTTACTTACCTTCATCGATGTCTTCAGTTGGTAGATCTACATATTTCAAATTAACAGGTCAAATTCTTTTGTTATAGGTACCATGTAACCCAATACCGTCACATGTTACTTAGAATAGACACAGGCATTGTCGCCTTGCCTTTAGAGACATAAAAATATGATAATCATTAGACCAGCCCACCAAAATTTCAGAGTCACTCAAGATTTTAGCGCTGCCGTATTTTTCCGAGTTTTTTTTTTTTCTCCACACACCAAGTAATCTTTAATTTGTCAAGAATGCTAGTATATTCCGGAGTGTATATTTGGATACTCCTCAAAACAGATTCTCATGATATGTTTCTACGTGTTTTTCTAACAAAAGCTAGAAATAAATTTTGCACATTGCATCACCGAATATAACGCTTTAAGTTTAAACGCTATTTAAAAAGGCCATTTCATCTCCTGTAATAAAAAAATCTTGCAAGTGGATAAGTTTTGAGCTTTAGTACAAACTTATAATAAATCGCTATTTGCCACTATTTTTTAAAATTTTTCATGGGGTTTTTCAACCGATTTGACGAACATATTCTGAAAGGTTTTAAATAATTTTAAGTTTTTTTCGATCGTACATGATTCAACAAATTATTAACGTTAAAATATATTTCGCAAAGATTAAATGGAACAGGTGCATTAGTAAGACTTCTATGTACATCAGGGCAACATGTAGATCTGAAACACGTGAAATAATATTAAGAAAACTGTGACTTAAAAATTACATAATTTTTTAAAACGTTCAAATGATTCAGAAAAGGACAACATATTACGTATCAGTAAGCATTTTTTCATTAGTTCAAGGATTTATTGTGAATTCAGCTTTGAGACAAAACAGGCGTACAAGTCTAGAAGTGGCGCCGTCCCCTAAACTGAATTTTACATATATATATATATATATATATATATATATATATATATATATATATATATATATATATATACAAATTCAGTACAAATTCGTTCTGCCGACCCACTTTAAAATTAACACCTGTACGCCTGTAGGTGACAATATCTTTTCTTCCATTAAACTATTTGCAAAAATACGCAAGGAGTAGGAAGTTCGACAAGAAATATTCATATTTATTATTGAAAGGGTACTTACCTTCATCGATGAATCCAGTTTGTCGATTTCATAATCCTTTATCCAGTTTTTAATATTTATAAACTTACCTTCTCATTCCTTTGGACGTTAGAAAATTGATTGTCAGCCGAAAAAGTTTATTACGGACAACGTAGCGTGATGATCATACCAAATATAAAACGCTGGTGAAGTTCTGAAAATACAATCCGAAATAGAATTATGCGGCTAATTTTCATAGACATATTCTCTTAAATCGTTAAAGCATTTAAGTAGATGAGGTGTAGAGAGAAAGGGAGAGACGGGGGGTGAGAGAAAGGGAGAGACGGGGGTGAGAGAAAGGGAGAGACAGGGGGGTGAGAGAAAGGGAGAGACGGGGGGGAGAGAAAGGGAGAGACAGGGGGGGGAGAAAAGGAGAGACAGGGGGGTGAGAGAAAGGGAGAGACAGGGGGGAGAGAAAAGGAGAGACGGGGGGTGAGAGAAAGGAGACAGGGGGTGAGAGAGAGAGACGGGGGGGTGAGAGAGAGAGAGAGAGACGGGGGGGGGTGAGAGAAGAGAGAGAGAGAGGGGGGGGTTGGAGAGAGAGAGTCGGGGGGGGGGGAGAGAGACTGGGGGGGGTGAGAGAGAGAGACTGGGGGGTTGGAGAGAGAGAGACGGGGGGGTTTGAGAGAGAGACTGGGGGTTTGAGAGAGAGACTGGGGGTTTGGAGAGAGACTGGGGGTTTGGAGAGAGAGACTGGGGGTTTGGAGAGACTGGGGGGGGTTTGGAGAGAGAGAGAGACGAGGGGTTTGAGAGAGAGAGAGACGGGGTTAGAGAGAGAGAGAGAGACGGGGTGGAGAGAAAAAATACTTCGACATGATGTAATGGTTTGCAAGTTTGACTCGCTAGATGAATTACGATTACGGAGTAAGTTTGATCCTCCTTACCTTCGCCCCACACCTAAACTTTGCTTAGTAAAAAAAAAAAAAAAAAAAAAACGCGTACACTTGGGGGCACAAAAAGGGAGGGTGGAAGATAATTGAACATCAATGCCCCGCATAAATGCCAACATCACTGGCGGCAACAAAATGTTTGTAGCGTTACCACTTTGTGTGTGTGTGTGTGTATAAAAAATGAATAAAAAGAGTTAATTAAAATTTGAATGCAACATTTCAAGTTGGTCTACATACATTAAATTGCTGGTCAGAGCAGCAAGTTATATATGAAAAACCGTTCGAATGAAACCATTTATCAAAGCATTTCGGATTCTGGCACAGATTTCGTTATTGTTTCATACCTTCGACTACATATTCTTTACGCAATGTCATACTTTCAAGGTAAACTTTTGTTTTCTGGCTATGTAGTTTGTAGATAATCTATTGTAGATATTATATTTTGATCTATTGACCTATTTTAGGACATTGTTAACAACAGACAATGGTTGATCGATTCGTTTTATACACCGGTTATTTAAAGCAGTAATTCTTTTTACAGATAATGGTTTACTGATACAAGTCTTACTAATTAACCCATAACTAAGGTAGAATAAGTTATTTTAGAATAGGGGAAAATAGACATTTGTGCGTAAGGGAATATAATGAACCTAACTGGAATTGGAACTCGGCACTCCGATTAACAATTCCGAGCCATTATTTATTACACTATCCGCACAGCTAAGCGGTCACCCTTCTAGATACTGACTAGGTTCGGCGTTTCTTAACTTCGGTGATCGTGCGAGAACTGATGTTTTAACATGATGTGGCCATAAGTAACAAAATTCAGATTACCCAGTAATTAAACAGCAATGCTAAATATAAATGAACAGGAGACAAAATCACAAGACACGAATTTCAACTTAGGGACATTTTGTAATTAACATTGATACTGAACGTATCCATTTTAAAATCATTGTTTTCGGATGAGAAAAAAACATCATGCTAAAATATAGCAATTTCATAGCCAACGAAAATGAATTTGACAATTCTAAGAGAAAAAACTAAAATTTAAGACAAATCCTTAAATATATAATGATTTCGGTTAAAATTTATAGTGCTTTTCAACAAATAGACACTTCATTTAAATAGATTCGTTCTGTACCTAGCCCACGACCTTTTACCCAGTTGAAGCTGTCTAATATCGGTTTTGGTAAGGAAAGACTTTGAAGATATTTCGTTCTGAAAACTTCTCGAAGTAGAAACAACTCAAAAATGGATTATTTCTAACCAACACTTCCTATTATCTTAAGTTCTAAGCAGGATAAACACAAAGTAAATTCTAAAAATAAGAACGATCAAGCGATATTTAATTTGTTAAAACTTAAAAAATTTAACACGAAGTCGTCATGAAAGGAGACCACTCCAAATATCTAAATCGAACATTTGATATTGGAATAAACGTCTTGTTAATTCAATGTTTAATAAAAGTTCTAATCCTAACTGAGAACAATGACAAACACCACAACTTAAGAAATTGATTCAACAATTTTATTTTTAGAGAGGCAAAAATTAAATTTCGTTCGTTGCACGAGGTGTCATGTGAGAAACAGAAGATAGCCAAACCAATGCACAAACTGTTTTGAAAATACACAGAACACGAGTTTTATTTTTTTGCAAAAACTCATTGCTACATTTCTTTCAACTCTGAAACCCGTTTTTAAAAAATAATTCTAAATTTCTAATTTAGAACTATTTTTAAAATTTTTAAAATTACAGTTTACTTAGACATCAAATTTAAATTAAAATAATTTTTTTATACAAAGTGCTTTAAAGCCTCTTTTTATAAAAAAAAAAAAAAAAAAAACTTTAACGAAAAAGATTAAAAGTCAGTTAAATTTTCGAGTTACTATTTTGCCCATGAAGGTCTCAATTATATATTTAAAAAAAACAAAAAAAAAAACAGAAAATAAATGTAGATTAATATTACATTTGTCAGATTTTCTAAATGTATAGGGTGGCCCGAAAGTCATGTCACCCCTACCGCTCTTCCGAACTGTAGGAGCTGAAATAGAAAATTATTATGCAGAGGTGACACGACTTTCGTACCACCCAGTACAAAGCGGGGGCGGTAGGAAATGCTACTTAGAAAACTATGTAAACTATAATTTTTGAATAGATTATACGCGACTGCTTTCTTCAATAGTTTGGACGAATGAAACCGGGAGTTCTTTGAGAGAGAACCACAGTTCCTCGAATTTTATGGACTGGCACTACAGAATCACACTAAAACTAACAAATGACAGGAACCAAATCTCTTAAGGACTTTCATCAACAGCAACTACTAAAATGGATATCACTTGTAACTCGAAGAGAAAATAAGAATATAATCAGGATGATTATATCCCACACGACTTCAAATAAAAAAGATTCCATCAGTGATGGAAAGAGGGATAACAGTTACTACACTTGAGCAACCTATTTCCCCGAAAAATTTGTTTTAATAAATTCCAACAAATAGCACTAGCTGTTCGGTCAATGAAAACCGAATGCTTCTGTAAAAGGAAACTGCTAATATTACCGTTACTATATTTGTAACACAACTTACAATATTCTCTAATTACTAACATTTTACAGAAAAAAAAACACTGAACTTTTAATGATTCTACATAGCCTTTTTATTTTACTGATCGAAGATTGAACCCACACACTTTCTTTTTAATATTTAGCTCTAATTTAACAAAAAGCATGTGTGCACTTGTCCATTTCCAAATCAGATGATTTAGTAATTGTTGCTAATATGCTTTTTTAAACACAAGATTCAAAATAATGTCTGCATCAGATATAATTTAGATACGCTGATTCAAAGTCTATTTTAAGCAAAGGTCAGGGTGAAGTCATTTTGATGTCCCGATTTCAAAAATTTCAACTTAATTTAACAGATATAAAATTACTATAGATACACAAGGGAAATGTTGACCCGCAGCAATTCAGATAAAGACATTTTTTTAAAAATTACACAGTATTTTTCAATATGATATCAGTTAAATTATTGAAGCGAAATTCTTTCATTTGATATCAGTGACTACGCTCCTCTCTACAAGTTAGCATCTTTTCGGCTCACTCACCACAAATAATGTAAAGTTAATTCAAAATTTGTTTAGCTTGCCTCGAGAATGGAAAATTACCAAGAATCATGAAGTTATTAACATTTCGTAAGAAAAGATGATATTCCGGATACTAATAAGGAATTTTTAACAATTTAAAAAAAAAAAAATCTGTTTCTGACTTGTTTATCGGGTTATCGCCAACGAAGTCCCCACACTCAGAAATAGCACACCCGAGTCATCTACATTAGGCGAGATCGCAAAGGTCAACCCAATCGGAGTGCAATGGAAAGGCTTTGCTTTGGGAAAGTTTGGATGCATTTTAGTAAATATAAGTTCACTTTATTTTAGGGTGAATTAATATTTTGAAGTGAATTAACAGAAAAGATCTCCATGTCATATCCAATTTCCGTACTGGTTAAAGATGCTTATTAGCTTTCCTTTGTCAAATTTCCAGTAAGTCATTGCTGCTGTGCGATATTCCTTTATATCGTCAATCTACTTTGTAGCAATCACCCGACCTCCAACAAATTTGTCATATGAAATTTACCAACGATAATCTTTTATCTCTTTATCTTCAGTTCCATAGTTTTAGCACGACTTTACATCGAATACCCACCACAAACTTGGTGCAAATACAAAATCTATATAAATCAGCCATTCTAGATTGCTTATAAAGAGACGGTTATTCAATACAGTGTCTAAAAGATGTGATATCGCTTTTAACTGACGTTGCACCAGTAATGTTTAGACAAAAATTCTTGAGCCGCGAAGCTAATTCTTGATGGGTTTTTCCCTAATGAAACTATTTGGCACTGTGCCACTCACGTGAATTTACTGTAGATAAATTTGGCTTGAATGACTCATTTTGTGATAAGTTTTATTCGTTATCAAACAGTAATCCTCTACCTTGAGATGCCCTTGAGCCTTATATTGGTTAAAAAAAGTAAAAGAAACCGGGTTGGTATTCACTGTATACTATTGAAATTTTGTTATCTTTTCAAACTGTTGGTTTGTATTGCTGGTAATTTTTAAAAAATTCATTTCTATATTTTCATGTTTTGACCGCAGTTTGGAGGTTCACTATTTTCCAAAAGCCGGAACCCTAACAGGTGCCACTACCTCGGATCAGGGGATAACAGCATTTAAGAGGTGGTTTCACGCTCCTCAAAATCTTCTGATCAGAGGCCTTACTACCGGGTGTAGTTTATCGTCATATCCAGGACGACAAAGTCTGTCGAGTTGCTTTACTTATGTGCTGTGTCTCTTCAGGACGTGGGCGATAATGCCTCTTCATACCTTCTTGCCTTTACTGAACTGTTAAAGGAATATGATAGTTTTATAAATCTATTTTGGGAAAGTAAGATTTATTACGTCAAAAGTACCGAAAGAGCAACGTACAAGGGGGCGAAAAGTATTAAAATTTATGATTATTAGTGAAGAGTAAACTAAACAGAATACAGAAAGATGAATGAAGGTAGTTCGGTGTATAACTAAGCTTTTTCGTACGCATGCGCTTATTTAGAGTTATGACATCGTACATTTCAGTGATGTTGACGGATTTGAGATCGAAATCTTTGCGAGAGAAGATGCGAAGAAACGACATGCTGAAAACAAATTAAAAATATAAACTAAAATTTAATTCACTTAATCGTTTCGTCCTTTTAAGAAGCATACAAATAAATGTACATTGTACTTATTGAATTTACATTCTCAATGCAGATCATATATATATATATATATATATATATATATATATATATATACACGAGTCCACGTATGCTTCATACGTTACAAAGTCTCCGTGCGTCATTGCCACCTGATGAATATTAATGTTTTTCGTACTTATTTCATTGGTAATCGGTACCCTTTCATTTGTTTTATTGACCAACTTATCTAATCTCTCTCTCTCATATATATATATATATATATATATATATATATATATATATATATATATAGAGAGAGAATATTTATAGAAGAGATTTCGATCTGAAGAGCTGAACACCTCGTTGTTCACGAAATAAATTATAATCGAAATGGATAATTAAAGTCTTCTTATTAACATTATAATACTCTGTAGTCTACATTGCGCTCTCCCTGGATTTACAGCCTTCTCGGAATTATCCTTCCAGTCACCAACTATATATATATATATATATATATATATATATATATATATATATATATATATCTTATATATATATGTATAAATTTTAGATGGGGTCTATCTGTAAAAGGACAATATGAATAAAGACAAAAGGAAAACTTACCTTAACTGACCCGTTCCGTCCTCATAGACTCTCAAGGTAAATGTAAGGATTTTATTTTATGACAAATATTTGACAAACAAAAAAAAATTGTTTTTTTAAAATATTTTTTGGTATAGGAATGCTCATGAATATCCATCATGGTTAACGCAAAACTTAGGCAAGTTTATGAACCTGAGGTGATACAAAACTTAGGTGATTTTTTTTTTTTCGTTATATTGTCCACGGGCTAACAGTTACCATATATTTGAAGAGGATAACGTTATAGTGATCGAGGAAGCAGCCCCGAGGGAGTGTCCCACAAATCAGCAACCCTTAAGAAACTGTTAAATTCCTTCATTCCAATGGAATACGAAGAAAATGAAGTCGACACTTTGTACGTGGCACAGCGAGTCCTTGCTGTGAATGTCTGAACTTGTAGAACTAATTAATGCAGTGATCGGCTAGCTATGTTATGTCTGTGTGAAAAGGGTTACAAGGTGGAAAGTAATTTACTGATATATTGTTTCAGTTTAAATATTAAAACTGTACACCGCATCACGAATGACGCGGTGCGAGACACCAAAAAAATTCACTGCATAACCACTGTCAAGAAGAGAAAATTGATGTGTTATGACCATGTCATAAGCGCCAACAATCTTTCCACTGCTATCCTACAATGTACCACCTTAGAAAATTTTTTTTGAAAACTAAGTGGACTGAAAGATCATTCACAGAGGCTCATACTGGTATGCAACTAAGATATATGGAGGAACTTGGTCATGGTACTGATGGTTATGTCCAAGAACTATGGTCCGTGCTGAAATGGCTGTGACATGGAAACACGTGAAAAATTCCTAGCCGCTGATCTTTGTAAAAGAAAAATATGAATAAACACACACTGCTTAGAGGTGATTGCGTTTTCTTTTTGTGTGGTCGTAAAACTAAAGTCATTTTTAACATCAATTCATCTTTTTTTTAATTTCAGCTTAAAACGAGCACCATGGATTAAATCAACAGTTTTTTTTTCTAAAGTCACTCTGGTAACCCTTTTACTGTGAGCGAAGTGTTTCCATGACACCATACATTTAATCAAGGACCACAGTACCCGTATAAACAAGTAATTTCTAACCTGACTCTGAATAATAGCTATTCATTGCATTTTCTGATAAAAAAAAAAAAAACTACAACATACGACCGTATAGAAAAGGCTAGCGAAAGTAAGATTATTTAGTCATCTTAAAAACATTAAACTTCACAATAAATTACATGATGTGCGCTTGGCGTATAAAGGGATCTGAATATTGCAATGAATGTATATATGATCCTATAAATTTCATATCTGTAGCGTCTACAAACGAAAGTGGTGTTTATGAGAAAAATTAATTTTATTCTTTTCATTCTCCTCGATCTAATAATCCTTTATCCGAAAACCTCCCAAAATCCCCCCAAAACCCAAAGTTTTTCAGGTGCTGATGACTTGCAAAAAGCACCCTGGAAGATTCTAAAAAGGACGCACAGCTGTTCTAAGTGACCCTTACTTGCCCTTGGTCGGGGTTCACCAAGCAAGCTACGTAGGTGCCAGCTTTTTGTTAGCGATTGTCACAGCAACACCTTAGTTCGTGGATTAGTTTTTGGGTGTTTCCTTCTCTGTAAAGATATTTAAAATATTAAAAAAGTTCAGCTTTTATATCAGTCAGTTATGTGCCATGCGTAATACACGCTTAGGTGATCATGTATTTTTCGATACATGACTGACGAGGCTGATTTTTTCCCCGCAGTAGGTTGCCATTTCTTTCTGCGGTAGATCAGTTGCCATCCAGAGCTATAGAACTGTTTGCCCTGCTATTTACCCATAGCTTAGGGGAGGGGAAGAGGATCCATCACTTTCCCAAAGGTATTAGCACGTAAGTGAATGTAATGGATTTGATTGGAATTCTAACTCGGCTCTTAGATTTATATACTTTTCTGTAATTAGCAATTTTTTTTGTATACGTATAGAAAGTACAAAAATCTTTTACGTGAAATCTTAATTTCCCCAGTTAAATATTAAGCATTATATGACTAACATCATTACTTGTATCTGTATATAAAATTTATTTAATTTTATGTAAAACTACTTTGAGGATGTATGTTATTTATATAAGATTACCTTCACGGTAAATATAAAAGGATATTGTATTTATGCTTGGGTTACATTCCCAAGGTGCCCCGTTTTATAGATACTATTTAACAATTAAAGAGCCTATCCAAAATCCGACAAATTTTGAAAACCAAAACATTTCAGGTCCCAAGAATTTAGCATAAAGGATTCCCAGCCTGTAATTAAATTAAATTTCAAACTACATAAAAAAAAAAAAAGAATTCATAATTGTCATCGACACACATCAATACATGTAATTTGTATTTACTCAACCCCCAACGAGGTCAGGTTGTGACACAAGGTCGGTTTAATGTGGGGCATCAATACGTGTAATTATTTAAACGCAACAAAAACAAAAGACAAGGCACCAGGGTTACAAAGAAAATATCTAATTCTTACTTTGCTTAAAATAAGGCTATAACGTTATGTGAAATCACTGCATATAAAATACAAATTTCTATTATACACTAATCTGTTCAAACTTGTGTCTTCATCTTTGCTATTACATTTTCAATGTTTCAACAGTTCTACTTTTTCCGGCTTTATTCTGGCGTTGCTTTATTCAGTTACGTTCTTGGAAATTTCAAACAGCCCATTGAAGTTTTTCGAAGTCCACGTGAGTTAATTTTTGTTCCACTGTCTATGCTAGGTGACTATATACAAGAGGATCAGAGACTTTAACGGCTAAAATGTTGTGACGAAAACAATCAGAATTACGATAACAGTTCGTATAATTTATCCCAGAAATTCAAACAAAATCACACGATATTTCGTACTCAAAATTTTGCGGCTTGATCTACTTGCCAAAATCAATTTTTTTTTAAAGATCTTGATAGACTGAAACCTTTTAGTACATGTAGAAAAAAATGAAATACCTTTAATTCCAAATGGACGGAACGGTTACTTTATTTTTCTTTTAGAAAAATTTACTGGAGCCTTTTATTAAATATTCAAATGAAACTTTACCCTAAAATGCAAAAAGCCTAAATTAAGGCGTCGGAGTAAACCCTCTTAATATTTAGAAGAGGAAAGTTGGAATAAGGATGTACCGGGTGGGTTTTTCTCCAACAGTCAATAATTGTCACAGCTTGTCTATTTGAAACTCGATGGTATTACGCTAATGTAGGTCAACTCCAAATTCAAAACCTTGCAAGGCAACAGGAAGCCACAGCAATTTGCAATATTAAAGAAAAGTTGTGAAGTGTCCTGACTGAAATGAACATTGCATTAAAAAAAATAACACTTAACAGGTAAAAATATTTTATCGTCGGTATCAAATAAAAATATTTCTAACAGGAACAACTTATATATTTAATTTTATTTCAATGAGAACAAGTCCTTTTGCAAACAAAACACTATCTATTTTCACCTTGGAAATACTGACAAAGAATAACAAATATTTAGTCACGTAGACGAAATAAAATCTGACGCTAACATATGGTTTTGCTAACATTTAAAAAAAAAAAAGCTCCGAATTTTCTCTGAAATTTTGGTTTATTTGACAATAGCCTTAAGCTAATTCTTATTAAAATAAGAATTAATTTCTATATACAAATATTTTTAGGTATTTTAAAAACATCACTTTTACTCGTCCCTCATAGATTACTCTAACCACCATTGGTGAAAACAAATTTTTGGAGAGATTCGTGCCCAAGTCGATTAGTAAATTTAAGGATGAATTAATTGAATTTTGTAAACGTAATCTTTAATTGTTACTTAAAACAATGAACATTTATTTATGCACGGTAGCCCGCAATGTTATGTCAACAACGATAATTTTATACTGTAATTCCGAGCGAAAAAATTATATTTGAAGTATCAGCAGTGCAATAATCAAGATATTGGTATTTATGTTTAAAAATTATATTTGAAGTATCAGCAGTGCAATAATCAAGATATTGGTATTTATGTTTAAAAATTATATTTGAAGTATAACAATAATCAAGATATTGGTATTTATGTTTAAAAATTATATTTGAAGTTCAGCAGTATAATCAAGATATTGGTATTTATGTTTAAAAATTATATTTGAAGTATCAGCAGTGCAATAATCAAGATATTGGTATTTATGTTTAAAATTATATTTTATCAGCAGTTAATCAAGATATTGGTATTTATGTTTAAAAATTATATTTGAAGTATCAGCAGTGCAATAATCAAGATATTGGTATTTATGTTTAAAAATTATTTTAAACTTTATATAACCAATAGTTAAAGTTTTTTTTTTATTCTATACGCTTTTATGAAACTTAAAGGAAATTAATTTTACTTTTATACTTTATTTGAAGTAACCTTTTCTTTACTTAAATACTTTTGAGTACATTAAATTGCTTCTTTTTCTTTTTAAAATTATTTTCTTGCCCATTTGATTTCATGAAATATTTAATTTCGTCCAATGGAATTTGTTTTAATTATTCTAAATTTAGGAGTTACGGAATTATATATCATTAATCTTCTGATAGGGAAAGTATTCAAACAATGGCGGTAATTCAAAATGATTTCATTGAGCATTCATACAAAAATATCTAATATTTGATAAGTGAAATATTTTTCAAACCTATTTAATAAAAACTTTAATTTCAAAAACACTAAAAAATGTTTTTAGTTATATGCAGATTTTTTCCTGTCCAGATTGAAAGGGAATATATTTTATTAAATTATGCAAGCACTCTCAGAAATGTATTTGAGTTTTTAATTATTTTTACTAAGGTTACAAGTGATACTGTATTAAGTTTTTATTGAAATAAGATTGTGGTTTTTCTTTAGATAACTTCAAAAACAAATTTACGAAAACCAAACCAACACCTCCAACCAACAAATTAAAAAGTACAAGCGGAATATCGAACAGGGTGGTTGAAACAGACCCCTAAAACTATTTCCATGGAGTTTTCTAATAAAATGATCAAGTATACAATTCATTCTTTAATGAACTTTAACATCTACGGAGTATCAAGATGTGTATAGACACATTTGATACTGGAAACAAGAATTAAACAGAAAACAAAATTGGTCCTCCCAAACAATACTAATAAGCTGAGCTACATAATTTTTTTAAAATCTCATTACTGCGATTATTTTTGCAAAATCAAACATTGAACCAGAGTTTCCATTTTTTTTTACAATCCCTACCACCACAAAAAAGAACAATCTTCTGAAAATTTCATATGGAAAACAAAAAAAACTATTGGTCTCATTCCAGAAAGAAAATGTACAAGTAAAACAAAGAAAACTGCGTATTTAAAAGAATATATATATATATATATATATATATATATATATATATAGGATAGTTTATGCAGCAGAAAAAATATGAGAGGATTAGATAACTATAGGATGAGGAATGTTTAAAATTTCTTACCACCACTATCAGCCAGAAGTACTTTTTATTTTGCGGTGCCCAGTTTGCCATCATCGTATCAAAAAAAGAATAAAAGACTCCTGCTGAGACCAAATACAAAGCTACCATTATAAATGCTGATATTCAGTACATTTCAGCAAGCCTTGACAATTTGGAAAATCAACACCAGATTGCTCTTGTTTCAGGTATTCAGAATAGCGTAACAAAGGATCGACAAACCGAAATAGTTACGCTTTCTTCTGCAATTATGATCTTGAGAAAGTCATGAAACCATTCCTCCCTACATTATTTCTTGGTTAAATAGCAGGGTAGACGGATCTCCTGAGAATTAGCTAACAGCAAGTCAAGAAAATCTACTCTGAATACGAAGCTGTGAGGAGCGATAGGAATGGAGGCATTCTATACAATCCGTTGTACATTACTTGTACCACCAAGTAAATGAGAATTGCAATGAACAGAAAGAACATAGCACTCGACAATGCCATCGATTGAACTAGAAAATGAATTATAATAAATAAAGCCTGGATATTGAGAAGTATCCTATTTTACATTGATGTTGCTTAAAGTTTAGCCGGCTAAAATAGGGGTATTTAATAAGATTTTGAGTTATCTTAACTCTCGGGATGTAGTAGTTTTAAATGTGACTAAAGTAGACGAAGTTAAAAAAGAAAGATATCTAAGAAATATATTTTCATCTTCGCAATAAATATAAAGCAACAAAAGTGAGTATAATATATATTCGCGTATCATGGGGATTTTGAAGCAAATTTTAAGGAGGTCACATCATACATGAGATAGAAAATTAGCGTCTCTATTGCTGTAGTCAAATTAGCTTCAAAATTAGGTCTTAAAAGGTCGCATGATACGCGGGTATATACTGTAAATTAGTCCACCTCATAAATAGTACAGGACAGAAAAATAAAAAGTATTACTCACAGTCATTTATCAACCAAAACTCCAAGAGGAATCTTTTTGGATTCTTGTCGTTAATCGTTTTCATTTAGCTGCATATCATCTACACAATAGGTCGACCAAATTGTGTGTGACACGAATGAAGGAAAAATGGCGTCATTCGTCGTTTGAATATTTAAATCTTTTTGGTGTTATGCAAGGGAGATAATATACTATTTCCGGAATGGTGAGAATAATAATAATAAAAAAATTGTAACAGAAAATGCATTTTTGTAAATAAGAATAAAAATTTCACTGTTGAAATATATCTTGCATTTATTTCTATAAAACGAAGAAAATATATTTTTTGTGTTGCTTTATTTTAGGAGAAGGATCAAGTGAAAATGACGTGAACACGCAATACAGATATACACAAAGAGCTTTGGAAATGTTCGACTGAACAACCTATTATATCTACAGTAGTCCAATTTTGCCAGTAATACTTGCCATTTTTATAGATACCACTTGTTCACCCAACAGTCAAAGCAGAAAATTGTATGAATGTAAATGCAAATGATGAGGATTTGTAGGAAAGGTAACGGTTGACTCTGACTTGAAGAAACTAAGATTGTAGCAATCGAGGAAGTAAGCTCTCAGGAGTCTGTCGGACAAATTAGCGGTTCTTAGGAAGAAACTGTGTGAATGGAATTTCCTTCTTACCAATGGAATATTACGAAGAGAATAGGGATGATTTGTTTCAAATATATGTGGCGGGTCCAAGCTAAGAACGTTTGAATTGGTGAAACTCAGTTGGAAAAAATTAACTAATTTGTGTCATCCTCAAACCAGATGATAGCTAATGAAATAAATTTGAGTTATTAAAACGATAAAAAGTGACACGATAAAGCAAGAATAAAAATTAACAACACGATTAACAAAAACACAACAAAACCAATACATGATACACGCTTAGGCGATCATGTATCTTTCGATACATGACTGACGAGGCATATTTTTTTCCGCAGTATGTTACCATTTATTTATGCGGTAGAACAGTTGCCGTCTAAGGCTATAGAACTAGGTCTGTCCTTCTATTTACCTATAGCTAGAAGGAAGAAGATGATTCATGCCTTTCCAAGGGTATTAGCATGTAAGTGAATGTAATGGATTCGACTGGAATTCGAACTCAGCTCTCCGATTCCTCAATCCGAGCCGATATCCTTTCTCACCGGGGCCGAAAAATGTGCTCTGGCAAAGTGGACAATTTGTATAGGTGTGTGACTACAACTTGTTCGGCAATAGCTGAAGATTTGCTACAAAACCAGTAATATGCCCGTTTATACAAAACGAGTAATATACGCGGTTATACAACCATGAAATATTCTCAGTTTAGAGGAAGCCGAATTCAGAATTTCATTTGAAGGTGCTAGAATCTTTTTAAATTAAATCCAACCAACCATCTCTTTATAAGCAAGAGTGGTTGATAAGCTTAATGGTAATTAGTCAGTAAATATTATTTTTATATAAACCTTGGTCTTTGGTGCTTATTTTGAGTCGTTGAAAATCCAAGTCAATGACAGCGAAACTAGCAGAAATATCTGACCTTCGTTGGGTTTCTAAATATCTAACACGCATAAAGTCGTAGGATTTCACTTCAATTTGCATCAATTATTTTTAAAAGATGCTGATAATTCTTCATTTCGTCCAAGAATTGTTTCTATTAGAATTATTGCCTACAAGCAATTAAGAAAACGGTTCTGATTTACCTTTATCAAAAATTCGCAAGAATAAAAACATAAATAATTTTTTCCAGCTTAACCAAGAAGAACTTAAAAAAAAAATTTAGATTTAGAAATTTGCGTTGGGGTGAGAAATTTTCAGCACACTCGATTATGTATATACTATGCATAATAATGGATGCATAATTAAGATCAAAATAATTACACTGGCAACAGTCTGCGAGTTCAGCATCTATCTCTCTCTCTCTCTCTCTCTCTCTCTCTCTCCGTATGTTTTAAAACGCCCTAGAAATGTTTACTGTATTTGAATGCATCACGTAACGAAGATAAAAATATATAGGTTAGTGTATATATATTTTTCGGCTATCCGAATGTGGATTCAGATGACTACTACTACACACAAAAAGACAATGGTTAAAAGATTTAACATAGAAAGAAAAAAATTAATTCCTTTAAATAATATGTGGAAATAACCATTCTTCGCCTAATGAAGGTCACAAGACCCGAAACGTGTGTAGCAAAACATATAGAATAAAGTATATAAAAAATCCACATTATAATAAAAATGTTAAAATCTTTTTCTCCCTTTATATATATATATATATATATATAGATGTGTGTGTGTGTGTGTGTGTGTTCATAGATGTGTTTAAACATTTATGTGGATGATATGAATGTGATTACACTATAGGTAATTTTTTATCATTTTTATTACTCTTATTGTTTATTTTTTCACCTTTTT
This sequence comes from Acanthosepion pharaonis, assembly GCA_903632075.3. Lineage (NCBI taxonomy): Eukaryota > Metazoa > Mollusca > Cephalopoda > Sepiida > Sepiidae > Acanthosepion > Acanthosepion pharaonis. The sequence continues at coordinate 1,052,959 of CAHIKZ030005207.1, read as the reverse complement.
TAAATATTATATTTTTATATTATTATTATTATGATAAAAGTGATGATGATGTTTAAATGTGTGGCAACATACATCGCATTTCCGTGATTTTTATTACTGGTTGTGTGCTTAAAGGTCTACCATAAAAACTGCCCCTACCTTCCCTTACTCCTAAAAACAAATTCTTTTTTTCTAATTTTTTCGCTCTTTTCAATAGTTTAAGCCTCCCAAATAAATTTTTAAAGTCAAGTTAAAATCGTTACTTCATTATTTTTTGTCTGCTTTTTTATCAAATTGTCTGGCAGAATTTATATCATTTAATAAAATGGAGTCGGTCTGATGAGGCAGATATATATATATATATATATATATATATATATATATATATATATATATATATATATATATATATATATATATATATATATATATATATATATACGTGTGTGTGTGTGTGTGTGTGTGTGTGTGTGTGTGTGAAGAAATTTGGGGGATTTTAGAATAATTATATATAGTAATTCATCAAGACTAGAATAATCCTCAACAGAATGCAGAAAGCACTGGACGGCCGTTTCGTCCTAATTCGGACTCCCCAGCAGTGCAAATGCACTACCGACAATCAAACTCGGACCGTTTCGATACAAAGCAAACGTCATACCAAGTCGGTAGCGAAGAAGAAACTGATTAGACTCGATATAGCGCGGCTACTCACTCAATTCCGTAGTGATACTCCTCCTCCAAGTATGGGAATACCCACGGAACAGCGCCCCAAGAGGCCCGTGTAGAGTTGGAATGACGCTTACGTTGTATCAAAACGGTCCGGGTTCGATTCTCGGTCGGGTGATGTAGATGACTCCCAAATAAGACAAAACGGCCGCATAGTGCTTTTTTGCATTCTGTTGAGGATTAATCTCGTCTCGATGAATTATATATATATATATATATATATATATATATATATATATATATATATATATGATTGTTGAAATTAAATTATAACCGATTATATGGCTAATTAAGACTTTTACTTATTATTTATTTATTATTTATATTGTTTTCAATATAAATTTATACACTGAGCTCTCATCATGGAGAACTTTTTTAATATTTTTATATTAAAAGACCTAATTGAAATAATCCCTACCACCTACGTATTTGGTATTATATATATATATATATATATATATACATACATACATATATATATATATATATATATATATATATATATATATATATATAATATATATATATATATATATATATAGAGAGAGAGAGAGAGAGAGAGATAGGTTCATAAGTGTGAGCATAAGTTAAGCCAGTGTTGACCAAAGTTTTTTCATTGCATTTTTGGACTTGTGTAAAGTGAGCTGTAAGTAAAATAACAATCATATATGCGCGTGTTATTTGTGCATTCATTTGCTTCTTACATTTTGTGAACAGACTGCAGAAATGTCTGAGAAATTACTTTAATATTTATTCCATATGATACTATTAATTTGTACAGCTAAGAAAAATATCTTACAATAAGAACAAATTCTCTCTGATTCTCGTGGGACGTTTATAGCAAAGTGCAGTAATGATATCCTATGTACACACAGGTACCTAGATCCTTAGACCAGTTTACACTGTGCCTATAATTGGGCATTGACATCGGTATAGTGTGGTATGGAGCAAAACAGATGCCCTGTGGTAGTCCTGAATGCGATATGTTGCGTTTTATAAGACGTGAATTTCCTGAGAAGTTGTTTTCGCTATTAAATATATATGGTCTGCACTTTTGCTTTTTTTTTTTTAAATCCTGCTTTGAATAGATTACTATTAGGTTGGTGCAAAAATAATGACGTAATAATGTCGTTTTTGACCTTAAAAATACGTCAAAAAACGACATTATTACGTCATTATTTTTGCCCCAACCTAATATTTTGTGTAACATATAACCAAAAAATACTAAAATATATAAATGGATATTTTGAAAAATAATGCATGTTGTGCTCTTGAAGGCTGAATAAAATCATCAGCATGCGGCCCATGGTTTACGCACCACTCCTGAGTTAAGCCTTTAAGGTGATTTTCCAAGCGTAGCTTAGATGCGGCACTAGGCTAAAAGTATGGGGTAACCCCTGAGGATCGAACTCACTAATCAGTCGTAATTGTTTCCACGAGACAAGCTTGCGAACCATAAAACCACGTCGAGGTGTCGAAATGATGTTTCTAAGCGTAGCTTAGATTTGGCACAAGGTCGAACGTATGGGTGAGCTAGTGAGGATCGAACGTACTATTCAGTCGTAATTAATCTAGCAAGACAAGCTTGTTAACATCACGTTGAAGTGCACGAGTTAAGCCTTTAAGTGTATCCAATATTATGCTAATACAAACTTACATCTCGTTTTACAAAAATATTTCGATAATCAGGCGGCAACTATTCTTCTTATGTGTAATGTATTGAAAAATTCAAAATGATGCAAGGATGAAAGTTCATGAAACGAGATAAATGTAGAAAATACTATCGTTAATGCAGTAAATCATTTTTATTCACGCAACCGATGGACAATATTGCTAAACTGACATTTTTTTTTCATCATCTTAAATTGCAAACACCATAGAAGCACAGAAACAAATATAATATGCCAGAAGGTTTTAGGGTTTATGAATATCACTCATTAAGACAATGTCTACAATTATCAAAGAAAGAAAATACACAAAATACCGAGCATAAAAAATAATTCTTTTTGTAATTGTGCCAAAACCAGGAAAAATAAATGTCCAAATTCCTTATTCGGGTTTTCCCCTCTCTTCTTTTTCCCCCTGCATCTTGCTCTCTTTCATATCTTTTGTGTTCTTTTTACGGATTCTGATTTTACTTCGTGGTTTTTATCTGCCCGAGTTTGGCCGAAGAAATACAGTGCTTCTCCACGGCGCCAGTTTGTCTGCAAAAATGGTACTCTTTCTTCATTCGCTTCATTCCGAGCCAGCGGATTAAAAAGCGTCTTTATATTCGCCTCACTGGTCGCTCCGAGAATCTTTTTGCATCAAACAGGGCAAATGCTCCTGTTGTGGGGGTTCTTCGACTTACTTACACCCCCAACCCGGTAGTTGTACGTTACGATGGAATCTTGTTCAAGGACACTAAATAACCACCGTTCCAGCAAATTACCAAATCGCTTCGAAGGATGCGCTTCTTCTCCAGACCATAGCTTATTGGCTTTGATGTCCAAGCTGAGTGAAAGAAGGGTCACCACCTCGTCATTCTATAGGACAAGTTGGCTCCTCTCTCTCTCTCTCTCTCTCTCTCTCTCTCTCTCACAAATTTTTCTCACTTGATCCATTACCCTCTTTACTTTGAGCCTCTTTTCTCTGAAATATTCATACTTTCTTACATCATTCACTGAGTAAGATGTACTTTCTTTCTTTTACTCATAAACACGCACCGACACATAATCTTTCTCTTTCCCATCCTTTTTTTCTGACAGATGCACACACTTTTCATGACCTTATTCTGTTTTCAATTCACATGTACTCTTTCTGTTTTACAGTCTCACAATTTCTTTCACTCTTATAGAAAAGAACCATAAACGTTTTCTTTCTCTTTTTTCCTCCTTTTAGTTCTATAGCTCCGCCGTTTCCCCAACTACCCCACTAAAGCAGCAATAGTCCATCGGTCTCTATCTCACAAAGCTGCTATATAACTTAATCTAGCGTATTCAGCTTCCAAATGATCAAAGTCTTTCGAGGACTGTTAACTTTATTGTTCATTCACTGCCAGGTTTTCACCGCTGGGCGCATACAAACTTTTCAAGACACGCCCAAGACTTTAATCTATTCATGATAAGACTGTGTATGGGGAGGAAGAAGTATCGTCTCCGAAATGAAAGGCTACGAAGTGAAGCTCCCATACAATTGGTCGACGAACAGTGACAATACAAACAACAAATAAAGAGAGATACCATGTATCAGTTGAAGTTCAAGTCAATGATGTCGGTTGGCGAGACATAAACTAGGATCAGCGTTCAAAAAGGTGGGACGCCCAATGATTGTCATACATTCCCTCTTCATTTATTTTGTCATATATATATATATATATATATATATATATATATATATATATATATATATATATATATATAGGGTGCGATGGAAAAATCGCCGGCTTAATTACGCAAAAAAAAACAAGATTGATATCTCATTTTAACAGATATATTTACCAAAATTATGCAAAAATATCTTGAAATACTACAAAGTAAATGTATTCAATAAAATCGCCATTGGCTTCAATCACGACGACTTCGGTATCTCCGGCAACTCTTCCGGATGGTCTTGTTTAAGTTGGTGAATGCTGCCATAAATCTTGCCTTCAATTCATCTTTGGTGTACCAAGGAGTTTTGTTGGTTTCCCTCTCAACTGTGGCCCACACATAATAATCAAGGGGGTTGCAGTCTGGGAAGTTAGGTGGCCAGATATAAGAGGTGATGTGGACCTGGAAATTGTCTGACAGCCATGATTGGGTTTTCCTGCGTGTGTGGCATGGCGCAGAATCCTGTTACCAGACATAGGGTCTTCCAGCAGCCACCCTTTTGACCCAGAGCAGCACTACAACCTCAAGGTACTTGATGTAGTCTTTTGTGTTGAGTCTGATGCCCTCACCAACAAATTAGAAAGTTCTTTTTCTTATCAGAACTATCGAAGTGAGTTTTCCGAGTTGCTCTAACTTTATAAGCATCATTAGACTTATACAATTTTTTTCGAATAGTTTGCACTGTCCTCAGTTGTCCCAAAGACTATGAAATATTCGTATTGCAGCGTCCGACGCGAATGCCAAGCAGTATAGCATGCTGTTTCCAAACTTCTGGTAGAAGGAATTGCATCATGGTGTTCTTTTTCTCACAGATGGTGCCCAACTAACCGTACTATAGTCAGCAGTCGATAAAATTAAAAACATACAATGCGCACGCGCAAAATTAAAAATATAAAATGGCGACAATTTTCCCACCATACCCAGCATATATATATATATATATATATATATATATATATATATATATATATATATATATATATATATATATAATGAAATGGATTTAGTCCGTCAATAATTTAATATATTTTCTGTTTATACGTTATTTTTATATGTACAATTGATTAAAATAAATCCTCAGTTAAACAGTATTAATTACATTTACAGTCCTGAATGTTCGACAAATTTCGTAGAAAATATGCGGTTTCCGACAGGAACAGAACCTGAATTCCTATACGGAAACCGTCATTTGACGTGATGTGCTGTACCATTCAGGATATTTTCTACGAAATTTCTCGAACATTCAGGCCCGTAAATATAATTAATACTGTTTAATTAAAATCTTACCATTTACTTAAATGAATTGTATCTATAAAAAAACATAACATAAATATATATATATATATATATATATATATATATATATATATATATATATATATATATATATATGCAGATATTTAGAAAAATAGCGAAAAAACACGTTAAGTAAATCATCCGGAGTTTTTAGTATTTTTGTTTTTATTTTTAAAAACAGTGCTCCATACAGAAGTAGAGCTTAAATTATAATTATTTTTTTAAAAATATGATTCCTTCGCTACATAAGAGTTTTCATGTTTCAAAAACGAGAGCCGAAACCCTCAATATAATTATTAAAATTAAATTTCATCCTCAGGCGAAAAATATTCGATTGAGGATGAAACAGGGCTCGTTTTTGAAACATGAAAACTCTTATGTAGCGAAGGAATCATATTTTTTTTTAATAATTATAATATATATGGGGTGGAGATTATTACGTTTATCAGATAGTATTTCTGTTCTTCTATTTCTGTAAGTCTTTTACTCCAATTGCATATTCTTATTTTCTTTTCTTTATTTTTTCACACTTTCTTTCTCTCTTTCTTTCTTCTAGTCTTTCTTTTTTCCCTTCCATAAAAACATTTCAATTTCTTTTTGCATTTTTCTTTCTCAACAAAATTTCCATTTTTTTTTCTTCTATCTTCCATAAACTTTTTATTTTCTTCATTTCTTTCTTTTCGATATTGTCTGTTTCATATATTTCTTCCGATTCTTTTCGCAATTTCATTTTCTACTTTCTCTCTCTTTCCATCTTGCTTGCCCACTTGAGTTTCCATTATACAATTGGGCTCCTTTACATATTGGAATTTAACTAACAATGCCAATACACGCGATATGCAAAGTGCCATGCCTCTTCTGGATGTCCCAGTTATTTCCCTTTAATTCAATTCTCCAAGTTTTGTTCTTGAGAACACATGGCCCAGTGGATAAAGATGTTGGTTAGATCCATTGACTCGACCCAAAGGGCTGTGAGTTCAATACAAGGCCACAGCAGTGGTGAAATGAAACTGAGTTAAAGGAAAATAACTGAGATGTCCGGAAGAGGCATGGAACGTGGAACTAGAACAATCTACCGCGGTGGATGAAATAAAGAGTTCGGTCCGAAATTCCAATCACCTGAAGAAGGCCGGAGTGTACAACAACCGAAATGTTGTGAATATGGCAATGAAGATGGGGGTAATAGTCTGAATAATGTAAATAATACAAGTAACCATAAAACCCCATCTCAGTGATATAGACAGATAAGGCTAGCTACGTTGAAAAATTTTGTGACACAAGATAAAATAGTTTTTCGTTCCTTTCCACAGTGTATAAATTAGTATATGAAAGCTCATATCCTTCCTTAAAATAATTATCAAGAATAATGTTTAATACTGAAAATAAAAAAGTATCTTTCTTTGACACTTCGGTGGCAAAAATGAAACAAAAAGCTTGCTAATTTTACAGTGAATATTGTTGATGTAAATACTTATACGTTTATAGATATATACATATGAACAAAGATACAGAAATATGTATCTGTAATTATCGTCAGATAATTAGTCAGAAAACAATACAGCCAAAATTATACATATATATATACTAATATATATATATATATATATATATATATATATATATATATATATATATATTAAACTAAGTATAGTTTACCTTTTGTCTTTTCATTCGTTTTTCTCTCTTCTACATACTCCATCTGAAAATATTTACACACACACACACAGAGCACACACGTTATATATATATATATATATATATATATATATATATATATATATATATATATATATATATATATATATATATATTGTGTTTGTAAAATATTCTCAGATGGAGTGTCTGTAAGACAGAAAAAAAATGAATGGACAGACGAAGGTAAACTATACTTAGTTTAGTGTATATATATATATATATATATATATATATATATATATATATATATATATATAAAAAAGACAAGAGAAAATTTAGTTTAGCCGACGCGTTTCGTCATTCAACGGACGTTATCAAGGCAAATGTGATGGTTTTATTTTACATATTTCACTCTGGTCTTATATATATATATATATATATATATATATATATATATATATATATATATATATATATATATATATAAACAAAATTGGCACACCTTCATTTAACCTATTAGTTAGTACAAAAGCTAAATATAAGTTTCTAAATTTAATAGACAAACATTTTCCGAAAGCCAATCCCTATCGTAAAATTTTTATTAGAAATTTATTAAAACTTAGCAATAGTTGTACTAAGAATCTGGAGAAAATAATAAAGTTGCACAACAATAAAAGACAACCAATTTAACAATAATAACCATGATGCTAGTACTAATTCTAATTTAGTTAAGGATAGCAACCATTGTAATTGTAGGAATCCTAACCAATGCCCATTGTCTAACAAATGCTTGACTAAACCCCTTGTGTATAGGTTTTCTATTTCAATAGAAAATCCGAGGATCGAAAAATTTTATATTGTCAGCACAATCTTTCAAAGATCGTTAGTATACCCACCTCTCCTCTTTTACTAATGCTACTTATCAACATAGAACTTCGCTTCCAAAATATTTTTGTAATTTAAAAGAAATAAAGCCCCTAAAGTTGAATGGAAAATTTTAAAACTAGCTAGAAACTGTAGATTCTTATATGAACCTTGTTGCTTGTGTTTACAGGAGAATACAGATAAGCACATTTTTAAATAGCGATGAGTTGTTAAATCAAAGACATTAACTAACCATTAATTGCAAGCACATTTTGCCATTGCTAAACTTCAAAATTTAATAATCAGTTCTTTTATAATGCATAACCTTGTAACCTATCCTGAGTCAGATTTCTAGAAGGTATATAGCATGTGCACATTCCCTTAACAATACTGGTTATATTTTATATAGTGAAATTTACGTTCGGCTGATATTTTAATATTTCTATTATTTTTATTTTATTAATATTACATATAAAAACTCTTTAGTTAACTGTCATAATCTATTTAAGTTTAATTTTATATAATTTATTATCTTATTGTTTTATCATTTATATGATTTAATTATGTGATCTTTGTACCTTTATGCTTTGGTTCGTTCATTTACTTATTTATTTATTTAGTTTGATTTATTATCCATTTCTCTGTTTCATGATTTTGTTTCCGTTTTTTCCTTCTTTTATTTCTTAAAGGTTTTTTTTTATTTACATACATATAATTATTGTTAAATTATATTGCCTCTCCGGCTAAAGTGTCAACCGTCCGTGTAATGTTACATTGTATCTAATTTTGTCTACAGCAGACCATTTGTATACGTTGTATTTGAATTTGTATTAATATCTTACGGAACATAGAGGATTTTGATTGGTTGTCCCATTATCAACATATTTTGTTTTGCTTCCTTACATTTCTATACCATCTTTATTTTATCGTTCTCCCTTCCCCTTTCTCTTTGGAGAAGGGATTATAACTTGTCTTTCTTTCCTTCTAGCTCTTCTTATTCTTTTTATGAGACTATTTTTTCTCCTTCTTTCTTCTTCTTTTCTTTTTTAGATTATATCTTGTGTCTTTCTTTCATTTTTCTTTTAGAGATAACTATATCTTATGTTTTTCTTGCTTTTCTTTTTTTTCCGCGGGAAAAGCAAGTTAATATCAAAAATTGCAAGAACTTTTACTTACCACTGCCTGATGAGATGTTGGGCATCGAAACATGGATGTATATACATCCAAATTGACGGCGTATCTATGAGTCCTCCTCTAAGTTCTACATTCGCCTAATTCTACATGTCACACATCGAAAGCACAATATTTAATACCCACATAAAAAAAAAACTATTTACACCAGATACGTCGATGACATCTTTATAACAGCACAAAAACATGATTCAATTAATAAACTTAAACAAATCCTTGAAGTAAACTCTATCTTAAAATTTATCGTTGAAATAAATATTAATAACAAAATACCATTTCTAGACGTACTAATAGACTCCAACAACAAAGACACATTTAAGACATCAGTATTTAAAAAGCCAACAAGTAAAAACTCCTGCTAACTTAACTTCCATAGCGAATGCACTGATAAATATAAAATAGCCTCAATCAAAAACTTACTCAATAGAGCCTTTCACATCCCCTTGTAAATGCTATTTTCTTAAGTGTTGGGGTTACCAATGTAAATGGTGTTTTGTTGAAAAGATTAATGTGGCTGCGTGTTGAAGAGCATTTAACATTTGTGTTTCAACGATAATATATATATATATATATATATTAAAATCAACAACAAATACAAGGTAATTTTTGTAATGTGTGAATAAGGAGAAAAAAGTAGTTTCCCTTTACCTGTTAGGTGAATATGGTGATAATTAAACAAGCGAGTTCTGTGTTAAAATAGAATGTGTATTCAGAAGATCGTACAGTTGTGTGTTTTGTAACTAACAGAGTTGTTGCAACTTGGCTTGTTCACAAAGAACTGATGGTGAATGATATTCAAGTTCTGCGTCTGTATCTGTGTGCGTGCGGAGTGAGTAGAATGAATAATCTGTGTAGACCCGTGTGAGTAGTTGAGTTCTACTGTCTTCAACTGTCTTCAACTCTACTGTCTTCAACTCTACTGTCTTCAACTCTACTGGTTAATTTGGGAATGAATCCGGACTTATATTACTATCGGTAGGCTCCCAGCACGAACGCGGGATAAATTTTGAAAGAACACGAAAAATATCTGATTTGATGAAAAATTAACCAATCGGTGATTTTATAACAAAAGCATGTTTGTGAGTTAACGGTAGGAAAAATTCAGTGTGGTGATCAGTAAATTGTCCTGTGATATTTAGTATTTATTATTTGACCAATCACAGTTGAGAAAAATGTACGCGTGGCAAACATAGTAGTAATCACTACGCCCTCATCTAGAACAATGTTTTACAAAGAACAAACACTTATAAACAACAATTTCCCTAATAAACTAGTCGACCAACATATAAAACACTACCTATTAAATATGCATAATAACAACAAAGAAAAAACGACTAACAACAATAACATTATTAAGCTCTTCTATAAAAATCAAATGTACAGCAACTATAAACTCGATTAACTAGAAATAACAAAGACCATCCACAAATACAAAAAACCTGTCCAACAATATAAATAAAACTAATAATATACTACACTAAATTTAAAACCTCCAACATAATTGTCCGTAATAATATTACCCCTACCAAACCGTTCCTAAACAAAACCAATGTAAGCTATAGATTTACTTGCCCGTTTAGAGAATACTTCTCACATAATAACCCTAGCACATACATCGGACACACAATCACAACTCTCTCACGTAGGCTCACATACCACCTCAACGACACTAGCGTCATAAAAAAAAAACAGCTGCAAAAAACGATTACAAATTCTGGAAGCAATCCTCATCAAAAACCAATAGCCCAACATAAATAAAATAGCATTTAATACTGGAAGAAACATATTAAACATATTTAATATCTAATCATCCAATAAAAAACATATCCCCTCCTTACCAATAATGAATTAACCCAGTAATATCGTCTAATATCATCTGTAAAAGTAAAACAACCAATAACATATTTCCAAATAAAAACAAAGGCCATGATGATAGCTGAAGACAACCGAAAGCGCTTGGCAGAAAGCTATCGACTGGGATCCTACTTTAGCAACCTGGACCAAACATTATGAAACTTGCGAGGAAGCAAGAAAAAATGAGAAAAAAATCATAAAGTAGAAGAGTTCCGTAGTCTTTAATAACACATACCTTAATAGTGACATGCTGCCAAAATATACACACACACACATTTTTTATATATATATATATATATATATATATATATATACAAAGTCTGACGTAGATTAATTACGACCGAGTTGTCGGTTCAATCTTCACTGTGTGCTCCATATTTGCTACATTGTTCCATATCTGGGTTACACTTACTGAATCATTATAAATTTATAGTGATATATAAGTCAAAGCTAAGTCAAAATTACAAAGAACGAACATTATCTATGAGTTCAAGTGCCCCTTTAAGGAACTGTGTTCCTGATCAAACCGGACTCATAAATAATTACATCGGTTACACAACTACATGCTTATCCAGACGCATTACGTTACACCTATCTGATCACAGCTCCATTATAACCCATTTAAACACACACACAAACTTACCAGACTCCATTAGAAACATACTAGTAGAAAACACAAATATAATAACTGCATCCACCTGTCAAAAAAGATTAAAAATAATGGAAGCTTTAATAATAAAAAAGAAAAAGCCAATTCTTAACAATATTAACTACGAACAAGGCCACAATGTGCTAAGCGTATTGGTAAATTAAAACATCCCCACAACACACTAAAACATACACATAATGCACACACACAATTAAGCTGATATATGAACTGAATTATATATATATATATATAATATATATATATTAGTCAGTTCATATCTCTCTCACTATATATATATATATATATATATATATATATATATATAACGAGTGTGAGATATCAATTGGAGCATAGCTAGGTAGCTAGCAAGAGAGATAGCTAGATAGATAGATAGATAAAATCAGATAATAAGTAATCAAAAGATAAATGTCGAAAAAATTAACAATATTGGGCAATAAATGATTCTCACACATTATTATTATTATTATTATTATTATTATTATTATCATTATTATCGCTTGAGTAAATAAAATTAATTCTCACTTGGTGCATCCCATTTGTTAAATATCGATAATATGCTTTCTATAAAATTAACAGGTCTTTTACTCTCTTGACTCGGACCGAAAACATACGGAGTAAAATGAACAACCTGAATTGTGTATTTATTTAGTTATAAATAACTTGATGTCATTCCGTATTTTGATCTAATATAATTTCCTATTGGACAGCACCTTCAATGTTATTTGTGCATGATTCGGGGATGAAAAATGGTAAGCAAAAAAAAAAAAAAAAAAAAAGACACAGACGAGACAAATAAGAAAAATAAATCTCCCCAAAATAGCTTTCGGAAACAATAAACTTAAAACAATAATAGAAAAAAAATCGCTCCTAGTAGAAGTCTGTCAAAGGATTTTTGTGTCAAAGAACATTAAGAAAGAAATCTGAAATGCAAGTCAAAAATGAAAAAGAAGAGCAAAATTAACAAAAAAATAAACATTATTAAATGAGCATCAATAAAAAGTATTGGTTGAAAGAAAGCAAGAAAGAAAGAATATTAAATGTGAACAAATAAAAAATTATTGTAAGAAAGAAAGAAACTGAATAAAAAGTATTCAGTGAAAATGAAAGAAAGGAAAGAATGAAAGAAAAAATTAACTCCTAAAGTATCAGGAAAGAAAAGTGGAGAGAATGAAAACTGACGAACGAAAATGGCGATATGCTTAGGACAACAAAAAGTGAAAATGGAGACAAAAAGATTGTAATGATAAAAAAGTGAATAATGAAAAAAAAAATGGACGAAAAGGTAGACAACTCGTAATGAAAGAAAGCAGACAAGAAAAAGAATGAACAAAATGAATTCGAACAGACCAGAAAAAAAAATTAAAATTAACATTTGAATATTCGTAGGTATTTTCTACATTTAGCGTAGTTTGGCACAAGGACAATTGCCTTTAAAGTTAGAAATTTCACATCTCATTCTTGATCTTAACTCGGAAAAAACACCGTCGACGATATGAAATACTCAAATATCCCAGTCACTGAAAAAGGTTGATATCTCAGCGGGACCCGGCATATGCTAAATACATCCCGTTGCAAAGAAGCAGATCCCTTCAAGAGAAGTCACTGGGTGGGTACTTGCAAATTCGAGTATAAAACACAACGAATGATTACATATAGACTCAAATATAAAATCACCAATGATTAACTATGAACAAAAATATAAACAAAACCAATGTTTACTTATGGATTCGATTATAAAAAAGAAGACCAATGTTTACCAATGGACTCAACAAGCAACGTTTGCCTAAAGATTCAACTATAATAAATGATCAATGTTTATATATGAGCTCAAGTATAAACACAGATAGTATTTACCAATCGACTAGAGTATAAAAAAAAACCAATGTTTACCCATAGACTCAAGTATAAAACAGGACCCATAATCACTTGTAGACTCAAGTATAAAACACGGCCAGTGTTTGCGTATAGACTCAAGTATAAAATACAACCAATGTTTGCCTATAGACTCAAGTATAAAATATAATTACTGTTTACCTGTGAACACAAGAATAACAAAATAAACTAATTTCGACATCAAATAATGCAATAAGGATTGCTCTATCGTCAAATGCACCAACCCTAACCAACCCAAGTAGCAGTAAAATAAAATTATACTATTTGAAAGAAAGAACAAAAACAGCGGATGGTAGATTTTTGCGCAATTATGAGAAAAAGGAGGAAAAAAAATGAAGGAAATGTTTTCGATAAAGATAACCACCGAAAAAGAGATAAGAGAGGAAAAAAATAAACGAATCAAGAAGAAAAGAGAAATAAAAACAAAGTAAAAACGATTAGATTTTTAGATTTTCTTGTCTTTGTTTATTCATTTTGTAAATTTCAAGATCACTGCTTTTCTGACCGTCGAAAGACTCTTGTGAAATAATCTTGATTTGTTTGAAATCCCGATGCCTTGTTGCTCCGAGTTTTGTCAGCTATCAAGAAAGGGTGGCCTCATTGACATGTCACATGATAGGGTTGAATCTTCCGAGCAAAAGTCATTTGCAGACAACAGATATGGAAAGCAACCCATCAGTGAAAATACTCACCTTTCTCTTTGACAACGGCAAAATTACTCGACAGCTCTTGAGTATTCTTCTGTCAGATTGATGATGGGATATTCAAGCGTCGAGAGGAGTGAAAGGGAAAATATATTATCTAATTTCAAGCAGAAATTTTTCATCTAAAATACAAAAAACAAAACAAAAGACAATTTTGTACCAGCCCAAATGTCTGCATCGCGTAAAGTCGCTCAGACTTACAGAATGTTGGGTTTAATTCATTTACACATCTCATTATATCTATTTCCAACATTATTTTGCGTTTTTTGTTATTATTATTAGTAGTAGTAGTACTAGTATTTGGCTTGACAAGTTAAGCTAATTTTTATCTCTCTCAAGTTCCCCATCCTTGTTAAATTCTTTTCCATACTCGTTTTTTTTTTCCATCTTTTTCTCTCAGAAATTCTTCCTCCCCCTCTCATCCAATTGACTTTTTGATACATTTCCTTCTTTCATTTTTCATGACTTTCTCTTCTTATTTTTTTACTATTCTATATCTCTTAACTCTCTCTCTCTCTCTCTCTCTCTCTCTCTATATATATATATATATATATATATATATATATATAATATATAATTTAAAAGAACCTTTCAGCCAGCCCTTCGCCAAAAAAATCGTTGGCAAAAATTATTATTTTATTTATAACCGGAACAACGAAAAGAATTTAAAAAAAAGGCCTAAATGGAAGAATACAACGTCAATGCTAAAAAGTTGGGGGGGGTTAAAAATTATATAATTTTTCGCCAACGAATTTTTCTGAAGTGATGTTCGAATGAATCATTAGAAATCCCCCACAAATTTCAGCATTAAGATGGTGATATCTGTCCTATTTTAAGCAATAAGATTTTGCAGTATCAAATCATTGTTCATATATATATATATATATATATATATATATATATATATATATTATAAAATATAATATATATATATATAATATATATTATATATAATATATATATTATATATATATAAGTGTCCCAAAATAATGTATACACTATTTGAATCGTTATAACTTTTATGTATTTTGACTTGTAAATAAGATTAATACAAGAGAAAGAATACACATTTAAAGAATTTGAGAGTAAAATATACAAAAAAAAAACTTAGAAAATTAACTTTAATGAGATAAAAGCTACTTGGGGCAACGGCAAAAGGTTCATATAATGATGTGTTCACATCAAGTGCTCAAACTGGTTGCCATTATGTGCAATACACTTTTCATATATGGAGGAATAGACCTACAAACTTTCAGAATCATTTCCTCTGGTATTTGGGCAAACTCTTCTTCAATTGCTACTCTCATTTCAGCAATTGTTTCAGGTTTCCTGCTGTAAACTTTTTGTCTTTTAGAACCCCCCAAAAAAAATAAATCCAAGGGTATCAAATCTGGTGTCTAGGTGGGTATTCAACTATCCCTTTTCTTTTAATTCATCTGTTTTGCATATTTTCACCCATATATGTTCTCACATTAAGGTAATGTATTATTAGCTATTAACATTTAAAGAGTGCATACATTATTTCGGGACTATATATATATATATATATATATATATATATATATATATATATATACTGCTAACCAAATTCTTAAGGACAATGAAATAAATAAAAATATACCCTTTACGTTGCTAGACCCAACCAATTATTTGAGTCGAGCTTCGAAAAATGAAAGTAAGAAAAGGAAATATAAAAATTAAAATTTATTTTAGAATTTGATAGGGAACATTTGAACACTGGGAAATTAGCCTGAATACTAACTGATCAAAAGTTGAGGACCATACCTTAAAGAAGTCCTAAATAGAGTAGAAAATGCCTAAATAAGACGTCTCAGTAGAATTTTGTACGACCTTCATTGTAAATAAATTTAAAAATTCGTGTTGACATGGTCGATATCAGCGTCCGCAGAAGAATCGTTGGATGCACCATTTAGAACTGATGTCCATTTCTATAAACTTTTCTTGCTATCCACCACCAAACGTTTTCAGGCGAACATTCTGGATGGTCCAAAAGAATTACGTTATTCGCCATTAAAAAGTCCTTTATCCTCCGAGCATTATAGATTGCATTGTTGTCCTGCTGAAAGATCCCGGATATTTCCACACAATCGAGAGTCTTCAGTCCTTAAGGATGGTCCCTCTTTCTCCCCCAACATACCAATGTAGCCAGCCACCTTTTGACGCCTCTGTATAATCTGAATCTCCATTGCTCTTTGGAAGGCACCGTCTATGAGAAAAAGATCACCACGACGTTCTGCCAGAAATTTGAAAACGGTATGCTATACTGCTTGGCATTCGCACCGGAAGCTCTAATACCAACATTTCAGTGTGTGTGGGTCTTAATCTAATTCCAAAAGAGTTGGATTATATATTCAGTCACCATCATGGTGGTTGGAAAGATCACTAATGATGACGACGTTCTGTCACCATTCATCTTCCTACGGGGCCTGAGACTCAACACGGAAGCCTATATTAAATGCATTGAGGAAGTAGTGTCATCCTGGATCAAGTGCGTGGCTGCTGGAAGACTCTATGCTTGACAACAAGACTGCGCCCCATGCCACACAAACAGGAGAACCCGATCATAGCGGTCAGACAATTTCTGCATTACATCACACCTTACATCTTGCCACCTAACTCCCAGACTGCAACTCCCTTGATTATTATGTGGGGGTGCAATTGAGCGTAAGACCAACGAAATTCCGTGTAACACCAAAGATTTACTGAAGGTAAGGATTATAGCAGCATTCACTAACTTAAACAAAGAAACCGTCCAGAAAAGTTGCAGGAGATTCCGAAGTTGTCTGGAAGCCATGGTTGAAACCAATGGCGATTTTATTGATTAAATTTACTCTTTATCATTTCAAGATATTTTTGTGTAATTTTGGTAAATATATCTATTAAAATGAGATATTGGTGTTATTTTCACTTTTTCGTAATTTAGACGACACACTCTTATTTGTTTTATATTTTGTAGACTGCACAGAATGGTAGTGTCAGTTGGGCACCGTCTGTGAGGAAAAGAGCAACATGACGCTCAAACCCTCAGTCACGATGACTTGCGACTTCGTGCTAGCACAATCATCGACGGTTCCCAAAGTATTGCATCTATCCGATTTCACTTACAAGGCTTACGTCAACGCGTGGTTTGGCTTTCAGGAACTTTCCAAATGTGCCGCACGTTAGAACCACCTCCCCCAGACCGATAATATCAAGAAGTCACCTTTCTGACAAATCGACCATTGTGAGATTCGAACCCAGGTCTCATGATCAGAAAGCGAACGTTCTAACCCCACGGGCATAATGAATGCATCTTGAAAAGATCCAACTCGTAAGGTAAGCGAAGTTGGATTTCCGCATATGATCTTTATTTTTGCATTTTTTACATTGCTACTCATCTTCTGAATTTCCTATATATATATATATATATATATATATATATATATATATATATATATATATATTATTATTATTATTATTATTATTATTATTATTATTATTATTATTATCATGCGAAATCCTCTCCGACCATTATTAGATTTGCTGGTCGGGTGATAATGGTCATATCTAATCTCACCACGAATTGTTCCGAGCAACGCTGCCACATTTTACTCCCAATGATATCAGGTACCACAAGACGTCTTACGAAGCAGGAAGATTCTTGGAGATAGTCATTAGTGCGCCAAACACAATAGGAGGCTTCTGCTTGGTACATTTCCGCAATTTGCCTTTGCCATGTCTTCGTACCTCTACTTTTGTCAGCTCCGCCTTCATAAAGTTAAAATCCCAATGTAGCGACACGCCTATCAGGATCTGTTCATAGCTGTTCTTTTGCACAAGTATGATATCAAAGCGATTGCTCTCCGAGCACTGCCAGTCAAGATGTTTATATCCAAAATGGGCTTCACTTGTTCGTTTTCGGCTATTGACTCGTACTTCTCTCGATGCCATGCTTCCTGCATAATTCCCAATGTATTCCGAGGGATTCTTCAAGTGGGTTAACACTGTGGCTCTGACGGTCTCCAATTGAGGGTGTTTCCAAATACGTAGATTCCATGTCGCTACTGGCTTCAGGCATTCATACACCAACGCCATTTCATAGACCGAATCAACAAATGATGGTTTCTTTTTTATTAGTCGTACAAACGTGGTAGCATTGATTCCAGGAGTTAGTGGGTTGAAGAATTTTAGGGGAACGCATGTCCACACGTTGATTTAGCAGTCTCCAATGTATGGCCTAGTCTTTCTAAGGAATCTGGGTGCAGAAAGCATGCCAATGCTTCATAATCCTTACGGTTCACTGTTGCCTTGGCGCCGTTTTGATCTGGATCTTCAAAACTTAAACAAAGGCAATCTGTGTTAGAATACCACGCTCACCAGCCATACTGATCAATCGCTCGCCATCCTGACCCCACCTCAGCATTCTGTAACACAAGGCTCTTTGGCTGCCTCATCCTTCAAACTTAAAAAAAAGATCTATCTCAAAATTTGGCAATGATAATCCTGCATTACTCCCGCTAATGATTAGAGATGCACAGTGTGTCAACCGTAAGGGACATGTTCAACTTGTTAGGTTAGGCAAGTGACAACAAAATCCGTGGTACTGAACGAGATATTTACTTTGGTGTATTTTAATTCACTAAAAATGTGCATCTTAACAACTCCAATCAATTAAGATTAGAAGGCATGAGAGCAATGCCTGATGTAGCATTCATTATTATTATTATTTATTTAGGTACCTCCACGAGATCGCTAAAAAAAGAGCATAGCATGATGAAAAAGACACCAAACTTGACGAAAACAAAATTTTATCGTCTAAATGTTTGTTATTCATTAAGAGGAAAGGTCAAAGTATTTTGGGGGTATTTTTTTCCATTTTTTAATCGTTCCTAGCACGTCCGAAATTTTCGTTAAAAATCTAGTTTTTTTTGAGTCAGCAAAATTGACTATTTTTTTCCATTTTAAAAAAAACTGAAATCTGACTTTGAAATTTTTTTAAATATCAATTATCATTTTTCAAAACTTATTTTAAGAAAATCAGAAATTATAATGTTTATTTAAAATATTTTGAACCAAACTTAACTTAGCTTTTGTGCCAAAAAAGATGTAATTTGAAAATAAAACAAAAGCAGGTCATAAACTTTCGCGTCTCTTGACATGTGATGAATGATATATTTACGAATTCCATGAGGCTAATTTGTTCTACGGAAGGAGAAAAGTGAAATAATTTACATTTACGTGAACAAATTATTTACCCCGTTATTTTTAACGAAAACTTTCAGCGGTCTAATTTTTTTTTTTTTTTTGTACTTAGCTTTCACCTTTACGTTTATGATGCTTTATGGGAAATATATTCTAAAGAAATTAAAATAAAACTGTTAAGAGTGACATTAAATTTCATATTTCTTAAGAAAGGTATCTAATTAATTTATAGGTACCTTTCTTATGAAATTTTATCAGAATTGTACATAAAATACTATAATTTTATGTACATTTATTACATTCTACTGTTATTTGTATTTGCATTCATTTTATTATTAATTTTGATATTTCATTTATGGAAAAATGTCGTAACTGAGATTAATATAAAAATAAGATCATATAAATTTCATAAGATGATACTGATACTTGTAGGTAACCTTCTCAGTTGAAATTGAAAAAATCAAATTAACTTCTCCACACGTGTTTCGCAAAAAGTAAAGGCCTTAACAGCGGAGAACAATGCTTAACTCAAATAACGCAACTTAATTATATTCTGCTTGGTCTTCCGTATTTTATAATTACAGCTCGATTATAAGCACAAAATTACATTTCTTAATTACTGGGGATCCTCTGATTAGTCAAAATGATACAATTTACAACGCGCTAAAAAAGATCTATCTCATAAGGACACTTATGAAAAGCCTGTGCGGCTTTTAACTAATTTTATAATATTTTAACAACTTAAATGTAAAATCTATTATAATTAATGAAATAACAAATAATTGTATTAAAAATTCATTTTCATCGAAAAAATTTTTTGCTTTCAGAAAATATTGTCCATATTCATAAAAACAACTAAAAGCAAATAAAAGCATTTGAAATTAAATAATATCGTTGTTTTATTGAGTTTTGTATGTTACAATTCAGAGCTGATTTTCAGGTACTGCGTATCCAATTAAAAACAAAAAAAAAACATGATTTGCATTCCTCAAAGCCCTGTGCTTTTAATTATTGTAATCACTAAAACCGATGCGATCGAATTTCTAGCGTTTTCATAAGTTATGGGGGGGGGGTAATAAATATTTTAAAAAAATATTTCTACCATGACTTTCATAAAAAAAAACATATTTATAATAATTTCGATCATCTGTGAATAGTTCCTGAAAGTTTCATTAACATCCGATAATTATATCTATTTTTGCATGATTTTTCAAATTAATGTGTGTCATACCAAAAAAACGTGCTAAAAATTGTCTGTGTTATTTACTAGTTCCGCTGATACAAATAGAAACAAGGTTTTTTTTAATCAAAATTTAGAATTTTCTAAAAAGAAGGAAAATTTTTTTAAAATAATTAAAAAAAACTTTGGTCTTTCCTCTAAATAATAACATAAGCATTTAGACAATAAAATTTTGTTTTCGGCAAGGTTGGCGTCTTTTTCATCAAGCTATGCTCTTTTTTTAGCGATTTCGTGGAGGTACCTATATTTATTTATTTATTTCCTTTGATTTCTGGTATGTAATCATGTCTTTCCGAGTCCCGACCAGATGCCTTAGGTCAAAGAAGGGCATCATGACATTTTCCACTGAGCAATATTGAAAAAAATCACACATATTTTACATAGATAAAGTTCTCCGTAAGATGTAGGCTTTAATCGTGCGAACAATTGTTTGTATTTCTTTAAGGCATGAGCTGCCAGGAATTCCTTCAATGAGTCTATTGGCTCTTTTCCAATCAATCCGAAGGCTACAATTACAACTGGAATTGTTGATGTTCTCATGTGCCACATTTTTGAGATTTCGATTTCAAGGTATTTGTATTTTGATAGCTTTTTGAAGATCTTCAGACATATATGGCAGTCTACAGGGACTGCCATACAAATAAGGCACCTTTTGTCTCTAATCACAATGCCTGGGCGATTAGCTTTGATTGTTCTGTTTGTGTCTATTGTGATGTTCTATAAAACTGTTACAGGTCCTATCTCCGTAACCAAGTTGGGGAGGGGGGGGTCATATCAATTTCTTTCAGTTCTCTATCTGTAAAAGTTATTGGCCCAATCTGTCATGCTGAGTTTTATATTTAGTGGTTGTCAGTGCCGTGCAATCTGATACAAGATGGTCAATTGTTGCTGGATATTTATCACAGCATTTTGGGCTAACACAATTTTTCAGTATGTGCGCTTGATAATTTCTAGTATTGGTCCTGTGCAGCAAGAATAAAATATTCGGTTTCAAATTTTAACTCTGCACTACGTAGCTACTGATACGTACGAGGTTGGTCTACATCAGCTTGTTTGGTACGAGCAGAGTATTGACCATGAAGCGGTTTATCCTGCCATTGTTTCTGTATCCAGTTGGTTGCATTTGCCTTTGCTTTCTTTTTTAATTATTATTATTATTATTATTATTATTATTATTTTTCTCTGTTGTATACAGATTACTTTACCAGGTTCCAACCAGAGACCTCAAATCAGAAATGGCATCAAGACATTTTCACTGAAGATTTTTATAAAAATAAAACAAAAAAGGCAATCTAGGAACACTCACATTCGACATAAATAAATCCCTTCGTAAGATGTGAGCTGTACCAGTGAGAATAGTTTTTTCGTGTTTCTTTAAAGCATGGGCTACCAACGAACCCTTCAAGGAGTCTATCAGAACCTTTTCCAATTAAACCCAATCGCACCAACCGCAGTCATCATCATCATCATCATCATCATCATCATCATCATCATCGTCTGATTCCTGCTTTGCTGTTTGATGGAGTGAGGGAAATATTTCCCTTAGAAAGTCATTAAGTAGATTAGATTGAGTGAGTTTTTCTGAATATCTGCGTGGCGCTCATGGGCAGAAATATCAGATAGTAATGGGTTTCTGGAATTTTTGAATCCATGTATATTTCTTTTTAATCATTCATTGTGCTCATATTGTTACTGGGATAGTGTTTGTACTGAAATGCCACATTATTGCAATTTCTATTACCAGACACTAATATTTGGAAATCTAGTCAAATTCTTTTGCTAAGATGTTTTTTAGCCAACAGTTTGTCTATGCGACATCATGCGTATTTTTTTAATGTTTTTTTTATTATATATCTGATCAGTTGTCTTCTCTTGTGTGATCGGTATGTAATGGCGAAGTACCTGATCACTGCGACATTTTACTTTCTAACTATGGCGGTGTTAGCTTTCATATACTTTTTTCTGAGTGGGTGAGATTATAATGTTGGCATATCTTCCAATTCTAGTTCGTATTAAATTAATTTGGGGGCTAGAATAGATGATCCAGATATTAAATGGTCAATAGGTTCCTCATCGTTTGTACAAAAGCAGCATTTTGAATCTTAACTATTCATTAAGATATATACTCGGTAGCAAAATATTGGCAGGTTTTATATCCTGAGCAGCTTGGGTAAATCCTTCTGATTCTGGTTTCAGCCTAGAACTACACGAACACCGACGCGTTATATTTTTGTCAAAATCAAGATCCGATGCTTACATTGGCTATCGGCTATCGGCCACGTAAGGGATTTTCTCCCTATTTGTTTTTCATGTTACTTAGTTCATTATTATTTCTTTGATGTTTTTGACTTCTTTTTACATTTCACCTCCTATTTCATCTTTGTATATTCGTATTCTCTGTTATAACTGTTCGCTTTTTTTATAATTGAATGTAGCTTATTAATATTAATACTTGATCTCTTTTTGCGTAACTTATGAGATGTTATTAGCTTCGTTTGAACTTAATGGATATCAAGCTATATCCAGCAGCCTTAAATATCCAGTAATTTTCTGATTGTTCATGCTATGCAATGATGTCTTCTGCAACATGCAAAAATCCCTGCCAATGGCCAAAATTCTCTGACACTAATCCTAATGCTCCAATTACAATAGGCACAAACTATATCTTTTGGCAATTCCATATTCTCCTGATTTCGTACTTTAAGTCTGAATAGTTCTTTGTCTTTCTTTCTCGATTTCTCTAGTGTCAAACGGACGAGCAACGTCACTGAAGAAACAAACTCAGTTTGCTTTGCTGAGAACAACTATATCTGATCGCGAATGACAATTTCTGTTTGAATTTTCATGCTCCATAAAATCTATACTTTTTCACCATCGAATATCCTCTCCGGCGTATGATTACGCCATTTTCTGGGCGATCAAATACACATTTTTGACAAAGTTTCCAGTATAAAACCCGCAGATACCATGTTTTTAATTTTTTAAACCTATTACCATTATTATTTAATAATCAGGATTCGTTCATGCCTTTCTTTCGTATAAATTCTTCCCTGGTAAATTAAACATATTTTTTTCTTTTAGATTTCTTTTTGTTCTGTTGTATTCCAGTCTGTGACGTGGAAGTCCCTTCTTATACCGACTGATGACTGACTTATTTGAAGTCGTTTGACAATGCAAAATTGGGTAAGTTCATTTTGCATATCTCACTACACTTTTTTCTTCTCAAATCTCCATTCTTATATTTACTTACTCTCTTTTCTGCCATTTTCATTTTTTTTTCTTTCAACAACATCCTTTTCTTTTTATTTGACCAAACTTCTAACTTGCACATTTTTCACTCATCCATCCCTCTATATACTGTCTACTTATCTTTATCTCTTACTTTCTTTTTCTTTTTTGTTTTTAGATTATTATTATTATTATTATTATTATTATTTCCTTTGATTTCTGTTGTCTACTCATTTCCTTTCTAAGGTCAGAAATGGCATAATGATATTTTCCAGATTAATTTTCAAAATAAATAAATAAATAAAATAACCCATGATCGCATACATTTTGACATATATAATTCCTTTCGTAAGACATGAGCTGTACTTGTGAGTACAATATTTCTTTAAGTCATGTGATACCAGGGATCCCTTTAATTAATCTATCAGGACATTTTCCAATCAAACTGAGGGCTCCAACTACAACTAGAATTACTGATGTCCTCATATGCCACACTTTTGAGATTTGCACTTCAAGATCCTTGTATTTTGATAATCTTTTGAAGATCTTCGAAGATACATTACAATTACATGACAGCCATGTTAATAAGTAAGCACATTCTGTTTTTGTGGTTTTTGTTCACTATGCCTGGGCGATTACCTTTGGTTATTCTGTCTATATTGTGAAGACCCATAAAATTGTTACCGGGACTATCTCTGTAAACAGGTCTGGGTGATGTTCATACTAATTTCTTGCAGTTTCCTTCCCGTAAAATTGCATATTTTCCAATGCAGATATTGACGCACTGTCATTCTGAGCTTTATATTCAGTAGATGCTAATACGGTGCTACCACAAAGATGATCAATTGTTTCTAAATATTTATCACAGAATCTGCATTACGGGCTGTTGGTGTTATTATTATTATTATTATTATTATTATTATTTAATAATTAGTTTTCGTCCAAGTCTTTCTTTCGTGTAAATTCTTCTCTGGTAAATTAAACAGATTTTTTTAGATTTCATTTTTTCGTCTCTTCTCAAATCTCGCTTGTTATATTTACTTCAAACTTGCTCACTTTCACTCATCCTCCTCTTCATATGTTCACATTTATCTGTCTTTCTTTCTTTCTTTCTTTCTTTCTTTATTTATTTCTGTCTTTCGTTCTTTCTTTCTTTCTTTCTTTATTTCTGTCTTTCTTTCTTTCTTTCTTTCTTTCTTTCTTTTTTTTGTCGTTCATTTTTTTTCTGGATTTTTTTCTTTCTTTTTAGAAGGGATTATCAATTTATTTTTATTTTTATTTATGCATAAATGAAGATTTTTCGAGTGAATACTGAAAAGATAGTGGCCTGACAAAAATAAAACTTATTTTAAAAAAAACTGGGTATTTAGTAATTTCCTCAGATTTTAGGCATTTTTACCGTCCAACCTCGTGCATGTCAATCAACTTCTATCTATCTATCTATCTATCTATCTATCTATCTATGTACATATATATATATATATATATATATATATATATCTGTCTCTCTGTCTTTCTCTGTCTCTGCCTCTCTGTCCCTGTCTCTCTCTCTCTGTATATATATATATATATATATATATATATATATATAGTCTAAAAGTTTGAAGCAATTGGTAATTTCTTAAATTGACCCCAAATGTAATTGTTTTGTACTCTGAATAAGAGAAAATTATTATACATGGTTAAAAAAGTGAGATGATTTTTATTAGAAATTTTATTATGGTAAAAAGAAAAAAAAGCATTTTATGATCAAATTTTGCTCTCGTCAAAATATCCTCATTTAGCCTTGATTACTGCAGCAAAAATTTTTGGCATTCGGTGCAAAGGTTTCCCAAAGTATAATTTTAATAATTGATTCCATTCTTTTTACAATAACTCTAAGAGCTTTTCTTCATTTTTTGGATGGAAAGATTTCAGTCTTCTGTCAAGTTCATCGCATGCTAATTCTGGGGGTGACTTCAAACTTTTGAACCGTAATGTATATATATATGTATACATATATTTGTCAATGTATGTACATGTGTATATATATATATATATATATATATATATATATATATATATATGTATATATGTATTTATCTACGTATATACAGAGATATATATGTTTGTGCATTGAAATTTGTTTTTCTCATTGTTTTTCTCTTGCTGAATTTGTATGTTTATAAAAAATGGTTCTTCAGTTTGATCTCCCAATGAACTGGATTCTTTTCTAATTAAGATCTTTGAAAATTATTTATTTACGAAGGAGTTTAAAATGAGTAGGCTGCAGTGATACTGAAGGGAATGAAGAGAATTAGCAGAAAGGAGACAAATTAAGGCAAAATGTCGAGTTGAAAAAAGGGCAGAAAAATTGCACTGTAGAGACTGAACAGAAAAAGGTAAAAGATTAAAAAGTAAAGAGTGAAGTAAAAGTAATTAAAAAAAAGTTCTTCAGACGGTGAGAAAAAAAGGGAGTCATATTTGAAGAGCATGAATTAGAAAAAAACAGAAATGTTTAAAAATAGAAAACAAAATGAAGGATTATGCAAATATCACTGCCATAAACTATATTTTTTGTCTCCAGTTAATTTGATTTTCATTTTGCGTTTTGCATCACGTGACTTTCATATTGAAGAAGGCGAAAATAAATAACACAGGAAACGGTAAATAAGTCAGCCATGACTTACAATCTATAAAGATGAATTTAATTAAAGAAAATACCCGTAAAATAACAAGGAATTCGTCATTAGTCCTAAAAATTTCTTTCGTTTTCTTTCTGATTACCTTTCCTTTTATTTTTCCTCTCTTAACCCAAATCTTTCTTATATATATATATATATATATATATATATATATATTTAATGAAAAACAGACCACTTTAAGGTACCATTACAATAATTTATTTCACCAAAATCCTTTTTAAAGGACTCCAGATCATCAGGTAACAATTCCAACAACGAAATGAAAGGAAAAATAGGATTCCTTTTTAAAGGACTTCGGATCATCAGGTTCCTTTTTAAAGGACTCCCGATCATCAGTTCTTCGTAACTTTTATATATATATATATATATATATATATATATATATTTTTAAACAAACATGCCTTGATAAAATCGAACTGACGAAACACGACGGCAATGACTAAGAAATAATTTTCTAATTGTCTTTTTTATCCATATATATATATATATGTGTGTGTGTTTAAATATAGGTGTGTGCGTTTTCACAATTTAATTAAGTTAGCGAGTTCCACGTGGGCACTAAATAGCAGATTAAAATAGATCACCTCAGACAGGTGATCAAATCAGCACAATTTTTCAACTTTTATGTCTTACATCTGACAACTTAAGGAATAACGAAACAGCTGCCTTTTCAATTACTCAAATATTCACAAATTCATCTAATCGTAATATATATATATATATATATATATATATATATATATAAAAATACAATTTTAAAGTATGATATATTTAAGGATAAAAGTGCTCAATATCAGGAATAGTGTGCTTGTAAATATAAATTGTAAATATACTGTGTCTTTCATTCTTGAATGCAATCTTCAGGCCGGTTATATATATATATATATATATATATATATATATATATATATATATATATATATATATATATATATATATATGCTACAGGTAATAAATCCGTTGGTATATAATCCAAGTGGATCCTAATAATATAAAAAATTAAAAATGATCCACAAAAAGAGCTCAATGATTTTGGATTTCCCTGTTATGTAATATATATATATATATATATATATATATATATATATATATATATATATATATAGATAGATAGATAGATAGATAGATAGATAGATAGATTGAGAGAGAGAAAGAGTGTGAGAGAGAAAATAAGGGAAAGATTGAGAAACAAGTGGATAATGAAAAGTTCTTGGTTGTTATGACTTCCAAAAGATGTAAAAATCTGAACCAATGACGAAATAAGATTTTTTACTGAAATACCTTCATGGCTACGCCGAGAACGTTTTAGTACTGTTCTTGTAGTACTTATTAAGGCCTATGTTTATGTCGGACCAAAGACAATGTCTTCTAACTGATTTCCATAAAAAAAAAATTGAATGGTTACAGTTGATAAATAAAAAACAACCTTAAACGTGCCTAATCAAATGTTTTGCTCCCCAAAACAAAAATATTAAGTTTGTTGGCACAAAAAATTAGTCAAACTAAACTAAAAATGTTGGAAAATGGAAAAGTTAAGATAAAAATTGACGAAATGCCGAAAACCTGTATAAATATATTGCTTACCAAAAGCAGTCGTCATTCTTATTTCATTTTTTCTTTTTTTTTGTATCCCTCTCTGGGTTAGTGCTACCCAGTCCTCAGTCTAACCATGACAGAGTTCAACTGCGATTACGCGGCCTTGTGGATGATAAATTATTTTCCACAGACGAAACGCTATTGCCATAGCAAATATTGAGGCGCGCTTCATTCTTTTGTTCCACTAGGTAAAACCTTCACAGCTAGGACCCGACATGTCAAGTTACACAGTGTCAACCCATCCTCATTCCTTTTATATGCGTTTGGTAAGCTGTCAATTTGGAGAAAAGACTAGAACAGAATAACAGCTATCTTATGACGAGTGTGGACATTTGAAGTATTTAATAAATCCTATACAAGTTGTCATAGATTACATAATCATTAAAAATCAGTTATAATCAGAGGTACGACGCAGAAGATCAGGCAAACTCACCATGAGTAATTCTTATGACATCTAATTGTCATCATCTAGTGTGATGCATTCTCGTGTGATGCATTAGGGTACAGGAGAGAAAAAGGTAGAGGCAAAAAGTCTTTACTACTGAATAGTATCATCACACACACACACACACACACATATATATATATATATATATATATATATATATATATATATATATAGGTAGAGAGAAAAAGAACTTAATTCGTGGAATGACCACAGCGTGTAGAACGCGTCACAATTTTCGCTTTAAGACGCGGATCCGATGAATCATTTCTTGCCGAGCAGTAACAGAAGTTGTACGTGTTCATATTACAATGTTGAGTGAAACCAATCCGAAGCAGTGAAAATTGATAAAGGTCTTAGTGAAATGTTATCCCTATTAAAAATGTCTGACGGTTAACATGCTATGATGAAATCGGGTGTTTCTGAGTGGCACATGTGATTTAAGAAAGAGAAAAAGGACATACACAATAACGCAAGAATCGGTTAGCCAAAAAGACGAAAAACATATGCAAATGTGAATAGAGTGCGAACCATGTTGCTCCCAGATCGATGGTTAAGGGTGCAACTGATAACAGAAGTGATTATGAACGGGAAAGCAGTGCAGTGAATTCTAACAGAGAAGTTAGAAACCCAAAGTCCTGATTAAGAAGTCTATTATAATAATGTATTATCTACCTTATTCACGAGATTACCTTATTCTGCGATTTTTGGCTAGTTCTAAAATCGAAAAATGTCGTGAAAGGACAAAAAATTGATGATATCTTTGTCATCCAGCAAGATGAAAGCGATTACTGATTGAAAATAAAATTGAGAAAAATACTTTTGAAGAGACAGAGCAATAAAAGAAGAATTAAGAAGACAGAAGATAAGAAAATGTCATTGCATTTACATTTTTTGAAGATCAAAGTTGACTGGCAAGCAAGAAGCTGGAAGAGAGTTTCAAAACGGTAACATCTAGCCATTTCAACTATAAAATGATGAGAACTTGCTGCCAATCTAGTACTGCACTTAAATTCATAAAGTCTAGGTACTATAGAGGGATGTTAATCAGAACAATTTCCATGTAAGTATTTATAGAAAATGCACAGGGAAGCTATATTACGACGGTGGAAAGTGACTGAAACCGAGATGCCAATAACATTGCAGATTCTTCTTTGGATTTTACCAAGAATCTCTAAATATACCATCCTGGGTATGACGATAAACTGCATCCGCTTGCTGGGTAAGACGATAAACTACGTCCAACAGCAAGGCCTTTAATCAGGAGGTTTTGAGGAGTGTGGAACGACATCTTAATTGCTGATGTTCTCAAGACCATCCTGACCTGGGTGGTAGCACCTGTTAGTGTCCCAGATATAGGCAAATAGTTAACTCAGACTACGTCCGCGTCCTGGGTATGACGATAAACTACGTCCAACAGCAAGGCCTCTTATACGTTTTTGAAAAAATAATGTTGCCAGCTATACGTTTTTTGAAAAATAATGTTACCAGCTTTTTTTGAGGAAAAATATTACCAGAAATAGATTTTTGACAAAACAAAAATATTACCAGGAAAAAAAAAGTTGTCGTCATTAAATGATCCATTGAGGTTGATATGCCGTAAAATAAAACAAACCAAACTCTAAGAATATAGCAGGAGCACCAGACCAGATATCGCAGCGATATTCAAAACAAATACGAATGGTGAACTTATGAATATGTAAGATAGATTCTGGCGAGAAAAATGAACATATTATAGCAGCAGATCTAGCAATTGATGTAATATAATCATTTCTTAATATTAATTTTGGTATGCGGCACTCAGTGAGCATCGCAGGTACTACTAAGAATTAATGGCCAAAACAGAAGAGCCTTGGTAAACATTAGCTAACACTGAGGCAACTTGTAGGAAAGCCAGGAATGCTAAAAACTGCATACTGATGCACACATGAAGAACACTGTAGGAAATCCATTTTCATCTGAAATATAAAAGCTTTTTACATTAGAAAAATAATTTCAGTAACTTTCTAAGAAAAGCCATCATTTACATTTAGATAAAAGACTTGAACAATGATTGTACAAAGCAGAAAACATCAAAGAAAAGAGAGTAGTACTACTCCTCATACACTTACTACTACTACTACTACTAATACTACTAATAATAATAATAAAAAGAAACTATTGTATCCCTGCATCAACCATCAGTTTTCGCTGATCGTTTTAGAAATTATAATATGCTCCAACATGACTTGGCAACAGGTAATCGTGATTTGTGTTAAAAAAAAAGCCACGCGTTTCACGTGGTCAAATGAAGGCAAAACAAGTAATTTGCTTACGTGCTTTAAGTATACGACAGGATTTCATGAATTAAAGCATGTAACTCTTATAAAGCAACCAGATGTTGAGGAAGTTAAAAAAATATACTTTACTCAGATACTGCTGCCTTTCTTTTCTTTGCAGTTGACTTGATATATAGAAACCCTATTCCCAGTTTAACCCTTCACTTACCACACATTCTATATGGAAATAATGTGAAAAAAATCAACTAGAATGACTGAAATCTGAGTTACATTCCAGCATTTTTACCACGAAAATAGAGAATATCACCGGCTAATGCGCATTGAATTACCGATAGGTAAGATCTAAAATCTAAATAAAGTACTAAGATGCAGAAAAAATTCGTTCGCGTTCTGAATTGTTATGTGAATATCAAACATTTTATCTGGCTGTAAATGCTAAACAATTTCCTCACCTGGAAAAGATACTTGGAGTAACTGAGTTGAAGGATGGTAAAAATATTGCGCGGATTACCCTACCTTGTCTGTCAGTACGACCGCTATGTAGCTTTCTATTTAAATAAATTGCTGTGGCCTTGTTCGGGCCACAAAGAGAAGAACTGAGTTAAGAAATATATTGACAGAAAAAGAGTAATACAATCATATACCAACGAGCAAGAATGTTAAGTCCGATTGTCAGAGCTGATTGCTGGACCACTCTTGATTTTCTAACAGCAATACCTGCTTTTATTTGTAATTGGGAGAGTCCATCTGTGTATGGGTAATTTACCATGACATAAACACTCTCTTTATGCGCTGAGATGTAGTAGTGACAACATGGACATTGTCTCCGCCGGGTGAGATTTATTTCCTCCGGCAAACCGACTATTTAATTTCAAACAAACCACATGGATATTACTTATACGCGCCACTTATTTCCGATATCTGTACGCACGTAAAGTTAATTTTTCTTTCTCTTCTTTTGTGAGCTATGTTGTTCTTTATATAAATATGTGTATAACCCCCCCCCATGTAGGAAATTCGTTACTTTCGAAAATATTGACTTCATTTACTTTGAAAGTTCACATTCTAATCAGCAACAGGTCGTAACTCTTCTCATTGAAAACTGGTGACCAACAGCAACCGCCTCCATTACAATCATGTAGTAGGCATTTGCTACAATACCATGGGCGGAGCATGAGAGCAACGAGGAAGTTTTAATGAAAATGGAAACAAAATAAACAGTTATACTTAGAATCATAAAGAGACAGTTAAAATTTCTGGGTCACAAAAAGAAGAAAGAAGGTTTAGAGATTCTGGCACTCACAGGACATACTGAAGGCAATAGGGGAATATACAACAGCGGGTCAACTACATAACTAGAGAGCAGAAATGGCGACTGGGAGAGATATTGAAAGGAAAAACATTGCTAAGATCAACGAAATATATGAATTTTTGGAGAGCCATGATCGCCCACGTCCTGGAGGGACACGACACATAAAAGATAATCTTAAAATACTAAAATTTCAAACATTGCAATGATCAGAAAGGAAAAAATATGTTCATATAACTCTAAGAAACCAAAAAGAAACATGTTCTAAGAATAGTTTAATAAATCATCACGTTATATAAAAACCAATGCTTTTTTCTTTTTGTTTGTTTATTTGTAAATTAATTTCTTGGATTTCTGGCACGCTAAAAGGTAGCAGTGGAAATTTCTACTGCGAACACACAGACACAAAATAGACTGTACTGTGTTTATACATTCATTCAGGAGAGGCAACTACTGCTGCTAGTATTACTACTAATACTACTGATTATTATATATCAATTTCATTGAAATATTGTATTAGAAATATTTTTGAAATAACATGAAAACTTGTAAAATATCGTCGGAGAAACAAATTTCGTTCGATACTACAACATCCGCATTGATGGCAAACTCAGAAGAAAAATTGAAAGAACACATGAATAAGATAGTAGTGAGAAGAAAGGAGTATTAACTGTAAGAAGGCAGAATGCATGGTCGTCAGCAAAAGAGACAACCCAAAATGTGAACTATATATTGGGAACGTTAAAATACATGCAAGTACAGAAATTTAACTGTCTAGGTCGTGTCGCAACAGACGAGTGAAAATGTGATGCAAAAATCTGAACAGGCTTAAGAATAGTGAAAGATGCCTTCCAGAAACTAAGCAACTGATTCTGCTGACGAATTCGGGGAATAACGTGGACTGAACATATCAGCAATGAAGAAGTTTTCAGGAAAAAACCATCTGGCACTAACAGGACATACTGAAAAAAAAAAGCAAGAGAGAAACAGTGAGTAACTTACCTTAGGGATTTGTGTGAATGGATAGCAGAAAAGTCAAAAGTTCGAGTAACAAAAGACAGGAAGTTGTGGAGAGACATGAACGTCAACGTCCTGAAGCGACATCATTTTTTATCATAGGTAATGCATTCAAAGTAAAATAAAATACTAGAAGATTTAAAGAAACAATACATTTTAGAATTATTTGAATTTAATTTTTGCCTTAAAATATTAAATGTAATGGACTAGAACTTGCTTTTACGATTGGTGATCCGTTCCAATGTGAACTTGATTCTATGAAATTGAGAGAAATAAGAAACGAAGTAAAAATTTGCAGCCGAAGAGGAAACAGTATAAAGACAAGAAAGAGCAAACAGAAACAAACGTGGAAGAATATAAAATAGAGATGAGTAAAATGAGATAGACAGACAGCAAGACTGGTAATAGGCACAGAGAGAGGAGTAAGAAGAGAGAGAGAGAGAGAATACTCTGACAGAATAGATCGGAAAAATAAGTAAAATGATCCTTGAAAGGGTAAATAAACAACTTAAAGAAAAAATAAGCCTGAAACTTTGGATTAATACCAAGGAAGTGATAAACTGGTTTACTCACTTAAAAGGAAAAAACAACTGTACACTAATGCAGTTTGACATTGATAATTATTACCAATCAATATCTAAAGAACTATTTTTGAATGCGTTGGACTTTGCCACCCACTATACAGATATTACAGATGAAGAAAAGGACATTATTCTGTATGCGAAAAAGTCGGTACCTATACATAAAGGTGAGAAATGGATTAAGAATTCTTACAACCAATTTGACATCACAATGGGATCACTACACTCAGCTGAGTCTTCTGATCTCATTGGTCTTTTTATATTATACAACCTTACAGCGCACTATGATATTAATACAAATGACATTGGTTTGTACAGAGACGACGGACTTATGGTTATTAAAAACTCAACTAACTTCAAAATAGATAAAATTAGAAAGTTATTATATAAAGAATTTAAAAGCATGGGCTTAAAAATTACAGTTAGTACTAAATTAAAAAAAGTGGACTTCCTAGATATAACATTAGATCTAAATAAAAATACATACACACCTTATAAAAAACCCAACACCAATCCCTTATATATACAACCTAAATCAAATCAGCCCCCCACCTATAATTAGACATATACCGTTATCTATCAGTAAACGAATTAGTACAAATTCAGCAAATGACTAGATTTTCGATGAGCATATCAATTCTTATAATAAGGCTCTAAAAGAGAGTGGCTACAAAAACCCAAAACTAACTTATATAAAAAATGAAAATGGAAAGCACAGAAAAAACAGATGTAGAAAAATTATTTGGTATACTCCCCCATACAACCAAATGGTAAAAAACAAATTAGGACATAAATTCCTCACATTAATAGTCAAGCATTTTCCTAGTGAAAGTAAACTAAGTACTATTTTCAATAAAAACACACTAAAATTGAGTTATAGCTGTACAGAAAACTTAGAAAAAATCATTAAGAACCATAATGCTAATATCTTAAATAAACACTTATACCAAAACCAAAAAAAATTTAGACAATGGAAAAATAAAGATAAAAACTGATGGAAATAAACAAAAACTATGTAACTGTAGAAACCCTCATAATTGCCCTCTACAAAATAAATGTCGCACTGAATCATTAGTATACCAATGCAATATCTCTTCGATTGAAAGTCTTGAAAACATAAAAATATATATAGGTTGCACTAGCCATGAATTCAAAAAAAGATTCAACCAACATCAAACTTCATTTAGAATAAATTAATATAAAAATCAAACATCTCTCTCAAAATACTTCTGGCATCTAAAAGAATCAAATAAAACACCTACAGTAAAATGGAAGTTAATAAGAAAAGCTAGAATATGTAGGTCATTAAACGACCCATGTCCTTTGTGCATACACGAGAAACTATATATTACTAAGTTTATAAAAAATAAAAATTTACTGAATCAGAGAAATGAAATAGCTATTATATGCCGTCATTGTCAAAAATTTTCCTTAAATAATATTTAAAAATTTAATAAAAAAAAAAAGAAAAGTTTATTGGAACAACAGTGAAAATATTTTAAAGTTGTATTTAAAATTGTAGTTAAAACGAATTCTAACCTAAGCATCTTTTAAAAATTGCAGTTAAATAAAATGTATTCTAACCTAAATACCTCTAAAAAAAAGTACTACCGGCACTTAAATGAATCCAATAAAACACCTACTGAAAAATGAAATTATAACGAAAAGCTAGATGATGTAGGCCAGTGAACGACCCATGTCCTTTGTACATACATATGAAACTTTATTACTAAGTTTATATATATTTAAAATAAATAAATTAATTAATTAATAAATAAAGTTTACTAAATCTGAGAAATGAATTAGCTATTTTTGCAGTAAGTGCCATAAATATTACTTAAATAATATTTAAATATAAAAGTTTAAAAATCGTAATATACATATACTTTGATATGGAAAAATAATTTTACTTACTATAAGTAATTTCAAATACATTTCCTTCTGTTATAAAAAGGATATAGTCTATTAAAACTAACAATGAAAATATTTTAAAGTTGTAATTAAAATTGTAGTTAAATAAAATGATTTCTAACCTAAACTTCTTTTACTTAGTATTACACGCACTTAAAAGAATCCAATAAAACACCTGTAGTAAAATAAAATTAATATGAAATGCCAGAAGATGTAAGCTTTTGAATGACCCATGTCCTTTGTACTTACATGAGAAACAATATATTACTAGGTTTATATATATAAAAAAATAAAAGTTTACTAAATCAGTGAAATTAAGTAACTATTTTTGACGTCATTGTCATAAATTTTACTTAAATAATATAAAAAAAATAACCTAATATACATACTTATACTTGATGTAAAAATAATCCTACATGCTATAAGGGATTCTAATACATTCAACTGTTCTTAAAAAAATATAGTATAATAAAAATTAAAAATGAGAATATTTCAAATCGTAGTTAAATAAAAAGTATTCTAATCTGAACACCCGCGAAAATCTTTAAATTTACAAATAGAAAAAAATGCCGTAAGAATTTTTTTGCCGTTAACAATAAATTTAAAAAAAAATCCAGACGACATGCATTCAACGGATGTCAGTTTTCATTGAAAAATACATTCCTACCCCTTACCAAAATGTAGCTAATAATCGATACAATGATGCAGACATAAGGAAAACCCAGACACCCCTTGTCCAGTTGAAGTAGATTTATCTGTAACC
The DNA here is from genome assembly GCA_903632075.3 of Acanthosepion pharaonis. Taxonomy (NCBI): domain Eukaryota; kingdom Metazoa; phylum Mollusca; class Cephalopoda; order Sepiida; family Sepiidae; genus Acanthosepion; species Acanthosepion pharaonis. The sequence continues at coordinate 1,016,542 of CAHIKZ030005207.1, read as the reverse complement.
ATGAAAACGTGATTTTAGCTGTGTCTTTAAAACCCAGTAATTTTAAAAGTTACTCCAAAATTCGATTGAGGATGAAATGGAACTAATGTCTTTAATTTAATTGCAAAATTAAATTCGTGGCTTTTAGCTTCCATTTTTGAAACAGGGTTAGAACTGTGTAGCGAAAAAAAACACATTTTAAATCAATTAATTTATAATATTAATGCTCTGTAAATTTACATCGAGCATTATTTTGTAAAAATAAAATACCTATAAGAACACCGGATTATATATCTTACTGTTCTTTCTTTTTATTTATATATATATAGAGAGAGAGAACAGACCAATGCATATATTATTATTATTGTTATTATAAAAGTAATATGTAGTGACTATACAGGTTTGAATAGAGTATGAGTAGTAGCGTGACGTCTAATTGATCACATTTTCTCTAGTATCTTTATTAATATACGGATCGCTATTTCTAATCTATCCTCTGTTATTATACGGATCGCATTTCTAGTCTATCTTCTATTACTATACGGTTCGTTATCCTCTATACTATTCCCTATTTCTGCACTATTCTCTATACTGATCACTACACGGATTACTATTCGGGGGTTACTTTCCGAGTGAGTATTATACAGCAAGTACTATAGTGCGAGATTATTCAAGGACGTCTGACACTAGTATTGTTCAACGGCATTACTATAGTTGTATCTGCGATTACAAAGTCTCTACTACAACGAGCATTACGAAAGTGCCAACAAGTATTCATTGGCATTACAAATGTGGCAACGAGTTTTCGTTGACATCACAAAAATGGTAAAGTACGCTTGGCTTTAAAGCGAGTTTCTTAAATTAAAAAAAGTGAATACTGGTTCGATACTGGTTAAGAGGCGTCTTTTCTTTCTTAAGACTCTCGATCTCTAGGCCAGTATACATTAATTTCACTGTTCATAGTGAATTAGGGAAGTTTACTTAAACACGCACGCCCACTAAATATAACATTTATACTAATAAATAGAATAGATTAAAGTACCACAAAGAACTGTTTGAACTGCTGAGTAACCTTTGACATATTTGGGGAGGATATTTGAATAATCCAGGACCTATACTGGCAGCAAACTGTCTGTATACAGATAGAAAATGAGTTCAGTAAATATACAAAAACTGGAAGGGGTGTAAGACAAAGATGTGTCTTCTCACCGGACTTATTCAACCTATAACAATGAGGCGACTCTGAAAGAATTAGATGTCATACTAGGATTCATTACTGTTGGTCACAATCTTAAAACCATAAGATATGCCCTTGACACAGTGTTGATTGCAGACGCAGAAAGCAAACAATAATAACTCCGACAGTGGGTCGTGAATGAAAGCGAAAAGAAAGGATTAAACATCAATTGCAATAAGACGGAATGCGTGGTTGTTAGCAAAAGGGAACAAACCCAAAATGCAAATTACAAATTGGAGATAGCAAAATCAAACTAATAACAAAATTTAAATATCTTAGCACAGGATAGAAAGCGCGACACTGAAATCTGAAGGCGCACTGAGATAGCGAAAGAAGCCTTCCAAAAACTAAGCAATGTATTAAAAAAAAGGAAAATATAGAAACAAAAAAAAAATAATCGTACTGAACTCTTATGCAATATCAGTCCTCCTATGACAGCGAATGCTGGACGACCTCCATATGGATGAAGAAATGACCTGAGGTATCAGAAATATGGTAATACAGAAGGATGCTGAGGATACCGTGAACTGAACATGTGAACAACGACGAAGTTTTAAAGAAAATGGAAACAAAATGAAACATATTTAACACGAAGAAGAGGCTGTTGTAATTCCTAGGGTACATAATGAGGAATGAACGGTTGAAAATAATATCCTTAGAGATATTGAGTGAATGGATGACGGAGTAAGGTTTAGGGGAGTTTTCAAAAAGATACAATTTATTAAGAGCTACAAAGGAGAAGAAATTGTGGAGAGCCATGATCGCCTACATCCTGAAAGGACACGACACAGAATAATAATATTTTTTTATACATTATATATGTAATAACTGTATATAAAAAGTATATATATTTTTTTAAATGAGAACATTTGTTCAGCTTAGTAAAAATGAAAAAAATTGTTCAATTAAATTCACCCTCAGGCTTGATGACAATCTCGATATTCAGAAGGAAGTTCTGATCAGGTCGTTCCCCTTCATGTTGGTTATCAGGCCAACAATAGTGAAATTCAACAGGTCCGGTGGTGTAATGGATAGAGGTTTGAAATTAGAACATCCGAGTTCGAATTACAGTCGAGTTCATTACATTCCCTTATGCACAAATACCCCGGTTAAATAGTAAGACTTGTGTCTAGAAAAGACATTGGTATTCTCAAAAAATTGTTAATGCAACATTCACTAGCAAGGAAAACAAGAATTATTCGTACAATTAAAATGTATTCAGTTTTAATATAGTGATTTTCCAAGCGTAGCTTAGTTGTGGCACAAGGCCGAAAGTATGGATCACACAGTGAGGATCGAACTCACTACTCGGTCGTAATTGTTCTAGCGAGAAAAGCTTGCTAAACATTACACCGTCTAGAGGTGCCCAAATATGGATTTTCCAAGCGTAGCTTACATGTGGCACAAGGCCGAAAGTAGGGGGCACCCAGTGAGGATCGAACTCACTACTCAGTCGTAATTGTTCTAACGAGACATACTTGCTAACCATTACACCACGTCGAGGTGCCCTAAATTTCGGTTTTAAATAACTTTTTTTTTAAGCGTTTTACCCCAAGCAAGGCGGGAAGCCACTTGGACGCAAGGGGGTTACAGAAGATTTGGAACAAGATCAGATAGGAGTGATAGAGGAAAGGATGAGGAGAAGGATAGTGGATAGATCAAGGCAACTGGAGATGTCGACTGACATTACATTTAAAAAGTTGGAGATTATAGCTCTCAGAGAAACTGGAATAGGGAAGAGAGTTCCACAGTCGAGAGCTGCGAGATATGAAGCTATTGCAGTAGAAGGGACGGCTAAATTTAATAGTTTCGACAGTGAAAGGGTGAGAGCGGGATGCCAGCCTCGTAGGACGCTTGAATTCATGAAGTCTGGGAACCAGCGAATACAGCTCCTCGGAGCAATTACCACAAAAGTATTTGTAAAAAAAAGACAGAGAGAGGCGACGGCGCGTCTGTGAGAGAGCGACTGTAGACGAGATGCCAGAACATGGCCAATTATATTGCATATCCGCCTCTGGATCTTATCAAGAACCCCGAGGCAAACAGAAGGGGCTCCAGACCATATATGGCAGCAATACTCCATGCAAGGGCGAATTGTTGATTTGTAGATCTGAAGGATCGATCGATTGATAAAACTATCTATCAATCAACGAGTCATTGATACATGGCACAGTGGATAAAGGCGTTGGTTAGATCCAGTGACAGGACCCAAAGAGTGAGAGTTCAATACCCGGTTAAGGCAGTGGAGAACTTTCAGAGTGAAAATTAGCAGGAGATAACTGATAACTGACATCCATCAAACATGGCACGTGGAACTAGAACAGTCTACTCCAGTGAGCGAAATAAAGGGTTCAGTTCAAAATTCCAACCACCTGAAAAAGGCCGGAGCGTACAACCGCCGAAACGTTGTGATAAATATGGCGACAAAGATGAGGACAATAGTCCGAATAATGTAAATAATGTGAACAGGTTCTATTGGCGTTTACGCACAGATAGATAGATAGATAGATAGATAGATAGATAGATAGATAGATAGAAAAAAAGAGTAACAGAAAATGAGAAAGCAAGAAGTAGAAAGGGACGATGAGAGAGAGAGAGAGAGAGAGAATAATATAAATACAGTGCATTGCAAACGTCTAGACCCCTTGAAAACTGGATGTATTTTATTTATTTTGATAGGAACAATTAATATTTTAAACTCCAATAATTTGTTTTAATAAGCAGATCTATCACACTTTTATTTAATACACAAAATACATTTGAAAAATTTTAAACTGATTCTTAAACAAAGATAATTTTGAAAAAAATGTTTTTGAAAAAGTCTACACCCCCTTTGGAATGTCTTCAGCTAATACTTTGTGGATGATCCTGCTGCGTCAATTGCAGCCTGCAGACGCCTCGGGTAGCCTTCCACAAGCTTGCTGCAGTGGTCTGCTGACAGTTTTTGCCATTCTTCATGGCAGAACTTTTTGAGCTGTGTCAGATTGGATGGGGAACGTCGGTGCACAGCCAGCTTTAGATCTCACCGTAGATTTTCTATAGAAGTCTGGAGACTGGCTGGGCCACTCCATAACTGTCATTTTCTTGCTAGCAAACCAAGCTTTAGTGCCTTTTTGACACATGCTTGAGGTCGTTATCTTGTTGGAACTTAAAATTGCGACCCAAGCGCAGAACTCTAGCAGACTCCAGCAGGTTTGCCTCCAATATTTCATGGACAGTGTCAACACAGTCCATGACACCTTGGATGGTTACCAGCTTTCCAGGCCCTGCAGCTGAAAAACAGCCCCAAAGCATGATCAAGTCACCGCCATGCATTCCAGGAGGGACGGTGTAATGAGGTTGGTGAGCAGTGCCTTTTTTTCCGCCAAACGGGGCGTTTCGTTTTTTTTTTTTTTTCAAATAACTCAACTTTGGTCTCATCTGACCACAAAATCTTTCGCCACATGCTCATGGAATCATTGATGTGACTTTTGACAAAGTTTAGCCTAGCTTGCTTATGCATACGCTTCAGAAAGGGCTTTTTTCTAGCTACCCTCCCTTGCAGGCCAGACCAGTGAAATACTCTGGAAATTGTAGATGCATGGGCATCCGTTCCCAGTACTGGAAACTGAAGCTTTCAACTCTTCCAATGTTGTACTAGGGTAGGTGGTTGCCTCCCAGACCAGTTTTGATTTCTCTTTTCTGGTAAGTTTGCTCGGTCTCCCAGGTCTTGGTAGGGTAGCACTGGTTTTGTGCACTAACCACTTCTTAACTACAGTTTTAACAGTGCTTAGGGACACTTCTAAAGTTTTTGCAATCTTTTTATAACCATTATTTTCATTGTACTTTTGAATAATAATATGGTTTCTAAGTTCCTGAGACAGAGGCTTGCCAATTTTCTTTCCCGAGTTGGACACCGTGTGTTTACAGTCAGAGTCCAAAGACCAATATACCAAAAAACCATGTGATGGATGATTTTGTAGTCACTTAAATCACCTTATATAGCAAAATAATAGACTGACCAAGTTTTTTTGTTATGGTAGAACGCACATGTCACTTTTGATTGTTCTGGATTGTATACATCAATGACAAAACTACGTGATAACACAGTATAATACCTGGGGTGGGGGTGGTAGACTTTTGCAAAGACATTTTTTTAAGTTATATGATTTTAAGAATCAGTGTGAAATTTTTAAAATGTAATTTTTATATCAAAGGAGAGTGTGATGGATCTGGTTATTATTTAACAAACATTGGAATTGAAAAAATGTGTTGTTCCCTGTTAAATTATAAAAAATATATAAATTTTCAAAGGGGGTGTAGACTTTTGCGAGCCACTGTAGATAAAAATAATAATACACGAATAAACTAAACAGGTTCTATTGACGTTTATAGATAAATAGGAACAAAGATAGATAGATAGATAGATAGATAGATAGATAGAAGAAAAGAGCAAAACAAAGTGGGAAAGTAAACAGTCCGATACAGCAAATTTTAACGAAAGAGAGATAATAATATAAATATATAGAGAAAGCATACACTGAGAAACCGAACAGGTTGTATTGACAAATTTACGCAGAAAGAGACTATATATATATATATATATATATATATATATATATATATATATATAGAGAGAGAGAGAGAGAGAGAGAGAGAAAGAGAGAGCAATAGAAAACATAATAATATAGATAGAAGATAAAGGAGAGAGAATACACTGCGAAAATGAAAACGTCGAGATAGTGAGTAGACCAAGAAAGAGAAAACTAGATAGATAGATAGATAGATAGATAGATAGATAGATAGATAGATAGATAGATAGATAATGTGGATCAGATGATTCCAACAAAGGAAATGGATGAAAAACAAAATTAAAAACAAAAGAACAAAGAATCTTATGAATGTGCTTAAAATATCCTGGAGCCATTTTATTCGTCAATCTTCTTCGCGTTTCCATACTTGAACATTTACCATTTTCTCCCACTCGCCAACACCTCCAACGAGCGACACTTCATCCTATGCAACATTTCCCATTTTGAAATATATAATCTCCGTGTCCTGCGGCAGCATATCTACCTACATACATGCGCTGAGGAGTGTGGTAGGATGAGGCTGTCCTTGAACGTCGCGTGGGCATCTCACGGCATGGTGCTCACTGTTACCAAGTATCTGATGAATGGCTGTTAATGTTTTTAACTTAGACAGGTAGGCCTGTATTTAAGTATACACTTGTGTATTGTTGGAGTGGTCGCAAAGAGCCAAGTGCCCAACATGCGGCTCATTCAATCGGCATTGTGTTATCTCTTGTATCTTGGCCCGTCAATTGAAGATGCCTCGGGATGCGACATCGTCCGAGAACAAAAGAGAAATCTTGAGATTTTTGTGACTACAGAAACAAAAAGTCGCAAAAGGATACAAAATAAAAAATAAAAACGAAAATTTGATATTTAAAAAATAACGATCAACTTTAGGCTTTGTGGCTGACAAGAAAATAAAAAAATGAAGACAATGTATGATTTTTAAAATGAAGAAAAGAAAACGATACTGCCATTATAAGAGAAGAAAAATCTTCAGATCTTTGACTGCTAAGAAATTAGATTTAAAAACATAAGTTCTTGTACGTGTACGCCTGTTTGTATATGTAAGTGTAGTTCACTTTAAATATGCAATAGAGAAATGAAAGATGAAGATAAAAAAAAAACAAAAATCACTGAAGATGTGAAAAATTGAAATTAAAAATCTATATACATATGAAGAAGCAGAAAACTTGAAAAAGACAATTTCGGGACTGATGAAAATAAAAAAAAATATCAAAATAAGCAAACTTTTAAAGTAAAAAAATAATATACGTAAAACGTTACGAAACTGTCACGACAAACAGGAGAGAGTACTGCAAGAATAAAATAAAAGATTTGACTTGTCATTGGTACAATGTAAACTAAGGCTGGTGGGGAAATTACCGCTCTCTTGAGAATCAACTTCATCGACTTGTTAACGAGATAAAAGCCTTGTTGATGAGATGTTATTGTGTGCATTCTCACGGGACATTCATCTCTTGTAGCTGTCAATTGTTTCTTTTTTTTTGTTTGTTTTTTGTTTTTTTTTCTTTTCTTTTGCTGCAAAATCCTCAATCGGTTGCATAAAGTAGCATTCTTTACAAAAAGGTTCTTTGGGAAGCACGTTGGCTTGCAACAAAAAGGAAGAAAAACAAACCCATTTTCACGACTGAAATATACATATGTGCCGAGACAAAGACTAAGATACACACACACATACATACATACATACATACATATATATATATATATATATATATATATATATATATATATATATATATATATATATATATATTTGTGTATTTGGGCAGCAATCCCTCTTTGATACAAGTTTCACTGAAGACGACAAACAAGGAACTGCAATAAGCTTTTTAATCATTTTTCTTGCATTCGCTCGAGTTATTTCTTCTCTCAACATAGTGTGTATAAAAACCAGTCCAAATGATCTGTAGACACACACACACACACATATATATATATATATATATATATATATATATATATGAGCACCTTGACGTGGTGACATGGTTATCAAGCTTGTCTCATGAGAACAATTACGACAAGTTAGTTGTTCGATCGGCCTTGTACTACATCTAAGCTACGCTTAGAAAATTATCATATATATATATATATATATATATATATATATATATATATATATATGAGTGCAAAAGCGTGAAACCCAGGTCCACAAACTCATATCCATACGACTGAATATGTTAGCTCTATCACTGATATTGAGCACTTTGCAATAATTACTGCGCATAAAAAAATATATATATATATATATATATGTGTATGTATGTATGTAAGTATGTATGTATTGATGCGTATTTAGGCACTAGCCTTTCATGCATCTTTTATAAACGGCCGACAAGAAAGATTTAATTAATCTTTTATTGAGTTTTTTCAGCAATCTAACATTTTCCGTTTTTTCAGGGTTAAAGAATATAGGAATTATCCGTACTTTTAATTGTTCCTAGCGCTTTCGGCTATTTCTCTAACCATTATCAAGGATGTGTTGTGGATGGTGAAATTCCGCGTGGCTCTGCTTATTATATTTTATTCTCCCACTATCAATCTCACATTATTTAGCAGAGGACACGGCGTGTTAAAAGTGTTCTAAAAATAGGTCTTACCCCGGTCAACTGGCCGCGCATAGCACGTGACCGCAAAGTACCACACATACCGCCCGAACTCCACAATTTCCCCATCCAAAACATATCCTTGATAATGGCTGGGAAAGTAGCCGAAAGCGCCCGGAAGAATCATAATGATGGACAATTCGTTTATTCTTTCACTCCTGAAAAACGGAAAAATGTTAGATTGCTGGAAAAACAATGAAAAATTAATCAAATCTTTTATTATGTAAGTCAATTTTTTAACGCTAAAACAAGTATTAATCAACTAATGTTTGTAAAATTTTCAGAACATTTATATATATACATACATCTCAAATATATCAGTTTCAGCTTATAATATTTAACCTTATTAAAAGCAATATTTTTGCGGGGAAGTGTCAGAATATATGGTGTAAGCTATCTGCAGCAAATTTCTGTTTATAAATAAAATCAAAGGATATAGGCTACATAAACCTAGATTTGATTTACAATACTATATACATATATATATATATATATATATATATATATATATATATATATATATATATATATATATATATATGTTATTTTATTACTTTCACCTTCATCAGTTTCTTACTTATTAATATGGTTAAGTTGTTTTACTGTTTCGACTTTGCAGCATTTTCTATTTCTCCCAGAGATCTTTGTCGGAATATCCTTTTCATTCTCTTTTAGCGACGGATCCTAAGTTTTCTATTGGACAAGTGGTTCCCAAAAACGGAAATTACTTATGACTCAATATATAAAGTTATATGAGTTTTTATGGATATCTGGATTGATTGTGCGCCATTCCATTAATCTGGTATCTTTGAAACATTGTTTTAGCAAGATGGGCAATAGTTCGTTTTACAAAATTTAATGAACATTGTCTTGCATGAATATAGTTCTTAGCTTAATACTTCTTAACTCAAAAAGTTTCTTCTCCCCAAACTGATAATTCTCTGTATCTATCTTTATGTTATCATCACAATTTACTGCCTACAATACTAATGAAATACATTACTTCATTTCCATGCTACTGTCCTTTAAATTGTGTTGATTAACTATTTCCATAAAGGATGCCATGACATCAGATTTATTCAATGTAGCTCAACATTCAACACCAAATATTACGGCTAAAAAATGATTTCTCTTATACTTTGTACAAATTAAGCGTTTTCATGTATTTCTTTTTTGAACTTCCACGTTTCTCTTTGCGATGTCTATTTAAAGAAGCTTATTTGATTCTTTCCGAATCTTCAGGCAATTTTTTTAATGTTCAGTATCTTTTCTTTTTGTTCTAACATTTTCTTTTAAAACAATTCACTTTTTTTGCTTAATACCCATTCTAATGTTAACCAGCATTCTTAAAGCCATTATATTGTTCCTATCTTGTCAGTTTTTTTTTAATTTCTTTCATTAGTTTTTTGTTTTTCTCTGAGTCTTTTTAAATTTTCTAAAGATGTGATCCCATAATTCAAGAAGTTGAAAATATTTTCTTTCCATTTAAGGTTATGTTGTCGTATAACCGATAATAATTTGGGTCTGAAATTAAAAAACAAAAACAAATATCTATCGCATTATTTATTAAATTTGCTAAAAAAACAACGATAGGCATAATAAAATCCCATCTAACCAATATGATATTGCAAGTATTTCTAATAAAAACAAATAACATGAACTGAAATTGATATCGTATATCTCTCATGTAAATATAAGTATTTCTTTAAAATTTTCTAATAATATCAGCATTGACTTGCATAATAAAATCCGACGTTCTCAGTTGTTTCGGGCCACTTCCCAGAACTTGACCAAACGAATGTTATTTAGAACTTTTTCTCTACACACAAGCAAGACAGTCCTGAAGAAAGAAACACTCCACACGCAAACTTTTTTCCAATTTGTCATAGATTTTTCGCGAATGCATATATATATATATATATATATATATATAATATTAGTGGAAAATATACATACATATGCAAAATATATATAAAAAATACCCATACATGTATATTTTTAGAAAAAAATTTTCCAAGAGGAAGAATCCAGGTAGAACTCAATGTCTAGGACAGAGTAAGGATATAATAAAAACTTTAAACACTAATATTCCATGGTCATGGAATATTAGTGTTTAAGCCTTTTATTATATATATATATATATATATATATATATATATAAAAATACACACACACACACACACATATATATATATATATATATATATATATATATATATACGCACACACCCACACACCCCTACAAATTTCAAGATTAGTTATTCCAAAAATTTGGCTTGAAGATGAAACAGAGTTTGGCACTTTAATTCAATTTAATTCTAATAATTATATTGAAGTTTTCAACTCTTGTTTTTTTGAAACGTGAGAACTCTTATGTAGCGGAGGAATCATATTTTTAAATAAATAATTATATTTAGGCTCTACTTTTGTATCGAGCACTGTTTTTTTTTTAAATAAAAACAAAAATACTAAAGAACTTCGGATTATTTACCTAACGAGTTTTTTCTTATTTTCTATATATTTTTTCACACACACACACACACACACACACACACACACACACACACACACACACACACACACACATTTATATATATATATATATATATATATATATATATATATTCTCCCGTCGTATTCGACGTCTGAGAGTCAAGCAGCTCAGTTCCTAGGAACCGACAGCCCAAATACAAGCACATATGATTTGATTATAGTGGTGAAGGCTTTGTGCAGAATCAACCACATTTTTTGAAGCGCCGAATACAGAGACTTGGTGTACTGCGTGTCACAAGGTCCCCAAAAGATCCTCCGCAGGTTTTGATTTCAGAGTTGTCCTTGTCCTAGACCAGTCGCCATCCAAGACTATAGAACCCGATCTATCCTGCTATTTAACAAAAGCTGGATGAAGAGGTGCATCCCAAGGGTATTAGTCTACTGAATCCTTTTTATAATGCTATCCACTACTCCACCGTGCCACACACACACATATATATATATATATATATATATATATATATATATATATATATATATATATATAAAACTTTTGATGGATGCACTTATTTCAGTAAATGCTCTGCTTTTTAATTAAACAGTATTGCATTTCCCGGTCTGAATGTTCAAGAAATTTCGTAGAAAATATGCCTCCTCCGACAAAAGAATCAAACCTGTATCCTCTACGGAACCGTCATTTAACCTGACGTGCTATGTCCGTTCAGCCAAAGAGGACTTCCGGTTTAGCAAAGCTCGAATATATATATATATATATATATATATATATATATATATATATAATATAAAAGTGAACATTGAAGTCAACACTCATAGGCAACAGGCTGTTTCATGCTAGACGCAATCGTCGGGCCGCCTGACGATTGCGTCTAGCATGAAACAGCCTTTCGCCTCTGAGTGTTGACTTCAACGTTCACTTTTATATTTATATTTACATACGCTCTATCTCTGATATTGAGCACTTTATCGCATAAATATAGCCCACCATAAAACTATATATATATATATATATATATATATATATATACTTTAGCGCTTTATATAACAGTAAATAATAAAGTTACTACAAAAACACAATTCTCCATGTAAATACGTATACAATGACTATATCGCATATAACAATAAACAACAAAGATTAAAAACCACCACTCAATGTAGATAATAAAATATATATAAAATGCCATCATTCTGAGAAAAAACGCGTTGGCACATAAAACTTTAAGTCACGTAAACAGCAAAAACTATTTGTCTTTTTATATTGCATTATCTATCTATCTATCTATATATATATATATATATATATATAAACAAAATTGTCCAATTGTTAGATTAAGTTCTGAACCGTTGTATCTTAGAAATGATTAAAGATACCTTACTGTAATTCTTCGATGTTTTTATAACGCTATTGGACTCTACTTTCAGCAATAAGAATGTATAATTACTCACTAAACTTAACAGAAGAATCGCGATGAAATCGATCATAAACGAAAATGACATGTTCATCACTAATTAATCATAGCGAAGGATCAGAAACTCGTGAAGGTTTGAAATAAAGTTCGAATAACCTTTTAAAACCTTTATTCTACAATCTACATTCAACATCATCACTTTATATGACACCAGAGGTGTTGAAACAAAATGGCTATTTTTGTAGTGATTTTATAACATATTTATGTTATAATGTTTAAATAAATAATTATATTCGCTCTACTCTGTATTGAGCACTCTTTTAAGAATAGTAATTGTTGGTTATTGGAATTGATTCCGTATACACCAATCATATACTTGGATATATATATATATGTATGTATATATTATTTATTTTAGGATCATTTTCCAACCTATTTAAGATGGTCCTCGCCCTCTCTAACCTTCTAACTTTCTGTCTTGGAGTAATAAGGTGCTTCACAAGTTTCACATACAGTTTCCCTTTCAAGCCATTTTTCACTGCTGTTTGGACTGTCATAGCTGAAAGTCCTCTCTCACGTGCAAAACGTTTAATGGATTGAGTTGGGTTATTTCCAATTGATCTCAAAATTGAAAAGATGATCCCTCTCTTCTGATCCAGTTTTCCTCTCTACAGTTCCCTCTTTTTTTTAACTTATTCACTGTTCTTTTGATGGTTCTTGAATAGAATTTGAAGATGGAAGCCAGAGTATGAATGTTGGTACCATTACTGAAGACCTGAATGATCTTTTGTCGTCTCACCATTGCTCAGTTGGTATGCATACATAAAAATATTTTGTGTGTATATACGTACATGCATAATATTACAGGAAGGCACCAGAATTTTAGAAATACCAAAGTGGGGCATGGCCCAAAATTGTTTGGAAATCACTGATATAAAGGAATCCAACTTTAATAACCATTTTTAGAGAGAAACCAGAATTATATGAACACGAGATGGCCCACAACCACGAAAAATCGAAAGTAATCAACATGTCACAAAAATCATTAACACCCGCACAAATAGAGATCCTATGTAAAGGACTAAAATTCACACCAACACCCCAAAATCCAAATGTAGCAGAAATGAAAGATGATGTTTCGGAATTCTGTAGAAGACTCAGGCTAGTAAAATAAATTTTTGAAGAAGAAAACAATGAAAAATCGCTAGTAAAAGACAAGATTGTCAACCCCCAAAAGGCAAAAAAAAAAAAATGCAGCCTTCGATGAATTCTGTAATTACATCTCTAACTTCCCATTTGACAAACAGGAAATGACACAAACAAAGTTCAACATCACCAGACAACAATGGAACCAAATAAACGGCCTAAAATTGGAGAAAAACAAGAAACGGACAAAGGAGGCCCAGTCGTTATCATGGATACAAGCATCATACCAAATATGCTACAGGACGATACATACTATGAAGAAGACAGAGACTACCAACCTCACAAAGTGATAAAAAAAACTTATCAGTTTAATACACCCATACCGAGGCTGTCTTACTTCCAAGGAACATGTCTCCATTACAAACTTTAGATATAAAACAAGCAATTTTTAGGGACTACCTAAAATACACTAAAGTAAGCTCATTACCGAAACATGCAATAGTACAAAAACTAACTGCGTGAATATACCCGCACCAACCGACCTAAAACTAAGGTCTATAACAGCATGACCAATTTTCGAGGCACATTATCTAAGCAATTTTTTAGACACCCTATTGAAACCTCTTATCAAACACATTTGGAGCTTCATTTGACATTTTCTGAATCATCTTCCCAACAAGGTAAACCATAATACTTATATGGTCTCAATGAATGTTGTGAACATATATAGCAACATCCCACATGAATACGGAATAGAGGTCATTAAATACTGGTTAGAAACGTTTCCTCATCAGCTACCAAATAGTATCAAAGAGAATTTCATCATAAAAAGCCGCGAATTCATCTTAAAAAGGAAATTTAATCATAGAAAGCCGTGAATTCATCTTAAAAAGGAAATTTAATCATAGAAGGCCGTGAATTCATCTTAAAAACAGCTATTTCATGTTCAACGAAACACACTACCGACAAAAATCAGGAACAGCCATGGGAACAAAGGTTTCACCAATATATACCAACCTAGTCATGAAATAAAAATCTATGAAAGAACATTGGAAATCTATGGAAATGACTTCAGCTGCAACATGAAAACTGGAAAATATATCTAGATGACTGTTTCATTCTGTGGAATGAAAGTCTGGATAAACTAAAGACATTCCAAACATCCATTGATAATATAAATCCTAGCATCCAATTCACAATGGAGTACAGCAGAAAAAAAGAACTTCCCTTTTTAGACATATGACAAACAAACACTAAACTAGAAACCGACATATTTTAAATATTTTAAACCAACTGAATCTCGACAGTATCTCTTTTTTACATCTTCCCACCCGAAACACACTCGTATCAACATCCCACTCAACCTAGCCAAGCGGATATGTACAATAGCCTCAAACAAAACTACAAGAGAACAGAGACCAAAAGTGATGAAAAAAAATACACATCAAGAGAAAATACCCACAAAGTTTGATCAACAATAGTATTGAAAAAGCAAAACAAATTAACAACCACACACTCCGAGAAACAAAAGAAAAAGAAAAGAAAAAAATGTCATTCCTTATATCTCAACTAAATCTACCAATCCTACTAAAGTACAAAATGCCTATTAAAAAAATACCCAATCGTAAAAAGTAAACGGCAACCAAAATCACTAAAAAAAAAAAAATACTGATGAGTGAAAAACTGCAGAACTCAATTAAAGACGCTCAAGTGAAAAAATGCAACTTTGTAATGATCCTTTTGCGGAGTACGCGGCTACCTATTAGAGGGCCAGGAATTTCATTTCAAAAACGGATCAAAATTCAAAAGAATTTCTCGTGCGAGAATTTAATATAAATAATTACATACAAATGTTTCCACAGCATTACATTTGCCAAAACGGCCATTCATTCCAGCATAGGATGACAGTTCATCACCAACAAATTAGCGATCCCCGACACCAGAAAAATACCCCTAAGCCAACATACAGAGGAATGTGGAGAAAAAAATCTGCCAAATTCTCATTCTAATAGTGCGACTATAGAACCACTGAACAAAGGCGGATTAATAAGTAAATATTTTTCATCAAGAAGTTCAAACCAATACATAATTCACTGTATAAATAGATTCTACAAAATTTCCCTTATGATAAGCGACATGTATATCCAGTTAAACCCCTAAATTATTTCATTTTTTAAAATTTTGATCATTTCTTCAAAACATAAGCGTCAACACATGGAAACAGTTAAAAACTTTTTGAAAAGCTATTGAAACCGGTTAAAGTAAAAGTAAAACAACAGGAAAAAATACTGAAAATCCAACTGTGTGTGTGTATATATATATATATATATATATATATATATATATATCAAATATGTGGTGCGGTTCAATTTATATTACATGAATCATTCATACAAAAAACAGATTAGTGAAGTTAATGATATAAATGGCTAGAATACATCTTCGCAAACAAATTTATTAAAATTACATTAACCCACGAACCTCTAGATGAATGTTGTGATCCCTGTTTTTAATAAATTCAACTTGTATAAGGTCTTTCTTTGCAAGTACTTTCCTCTGTTCATATAGACATCATCATACATGGAAATTTATTTGTTTTTTTTTTGTTTTAAATACATCCAGGTAATAACGGGACACGAAAGATTAGATGTGAATCCAAATATTATCCCGTCGTTCTAAAGATATGTGCTCCTGAGCTGGCTCCAGTTCTTTCGAAACTCTACAATTATTGCCTCGCTGCTTCCTGCTTTCCAGCTCGTTAGAAGTCCTCCTCTGTAGTTACTGTTTTTAAGAACTCTGGAGAACCTTCTGACCCCTGTAACTACCGCTGTATTAGTCTCTTATCGCTTTCGGCGAAGTATTTGAAGTGGTTAAGTATATTACTTCTCACGATCTACTCTCTGACAAACAATATGGTTTCCGTTTTTTACGGTCTACCGCTGATATGTTTAAGGCCATCACTGAATATGTATATCATAATCTTGATAATAACGGCGAAGCTCGAGCTGTAGCTCCAGATATCTCAAAGGCGTTTGACAGGGTTTGGCATGCTGGTCTTCTACTTAAGCTTCAGAGCT
>CAHIKZ030005207.1:810000-995000 GCA_903632075.3 Acanthosepion pharaonis | reverse complement strand
CCCAATAGAACATCTTTGGGCCATCCTCAAGCAGAAGGTGGAGGTGCGCAGAGTCTCAACATCCACCAGCTCCAAGACGTCGTCATTGAGGAGTGGAAGAGCATTCTAGTGACTACCTGTGAAGCTCTGGTAAACTCCATGCCCAGGAGAGTAAAGGCAGTTTTGGATAATGATGGTGGCCACACAAAATATAGACATATAGGTATGTTGTATGTTAATATTGACAACTTTTCCTAAGGGGTGTACTCACTTTTGTTGCCAGGGATTTAGCTTTTAATGGCTATATTTTGAGTTATTTTGAGGGAAAAATAAATTAACTCTGTTATATATGCTGCAGACAGGCTACTTTTCATTGTGTCAAAGTGTCATTTTGTCAGTGTTGTCCCATGAAGAGATATACTTAGATATTTGAAGAAATGTGAGGGGTGTACTCACTTTTGTGATATATATATATATATATATATATATATATATGTTGCCCACTAATATATATGTATATATATATATATATATATATATATATATATATATGATAAGAAAGAGAGTTTACACCTTACTGAAGGATAACATATTTTTAACGCGAACATTTTTTGTTAAATACACCGATCAATTGTGTGTGTGTGTGTGTGTGAGAGAGAGAGAGAGAGAGCATTAGCAGTTAATAGATAAAAAATTCAATTACTTATCTTCCAACACAGAGTTTTGCAGATACACTCGGTGAAGCCAAGACAAATCCATTGAATTTTTTAAGATATTACATTTCAGAATAGATGATGTTATGATGTTTCTACAATAGAACAAATTTAAAAAAACTGGTTGACGTCAATAATTAACTTTTTTTATGTGTCGTATTTTAAAATAGATTCTACCATTGTACCCGGGTCCACCCCTTATGGGACCATGTCGGCGAGTTGACGGCTCGTCTCGCTCCCGAAAGGCTCGTGCTTATTGATTGCGTATACGCGTGTGACAATGTATCGCCCCCGTATTCTGGGGTGAAACGAATGGTGTTTCTGACGCTGCTGGCCACGGCCCGAATGGTGATTTGGATGACGCGAATTGAGAAGTCTTGCGAGGCAACCGTCTTTCTCATCAGGATCTAATCTTTGAGCATCAGCTCAAGATGAAGATTAGAATTGATAGAGAACGCCTGCATTCGACAGCGAAAAGGTGGGTGAAAGAGGCGATCTTGATTCATTTGAACGGGGATAGCCTTGATTTTCTCTTCTAGGTCAACCTACGTCACATCGGAGTGGTTTCATGTGGAGCTCTCTTCCTGGTTAGGTTAGACAAGCTTTTGTGTACCTAGTTAATGTAAGAGTTGTTCCTTGCCTGTTCCCGGCTGCCTCTTTGGTTATGGTCCAAGTTGAGATTCCCAACATCCACAGTTTGTTTCGGCCCCTTTTTATCTCGACTGGGTCAGCTTTTTCTTTCCCATGTAGGTATATTTTTCTCCTTTCCCACTCCCTTAGCGAGAGAGCCTCTTGATTTTGTTCAAGGAGCAGAATACAGCGGCCTCTCTTTTTTGAGGGTTGGGCGGGCCCTACTAACATCAGTTATGTTTAGTTTACTTTTTGTTTATATTTAGTTTGTTTTGGGGTTCATTCCCCCCACTTCTCATTCTATTTATCCATAAATTTTTAAGTATATATTTTATAATCATTAGATTTTTATGGCATGGGGGCGCATTTTGTAGGTCCCCTCTTGAGAGGATGCGGTATTATGGTGGATGGAGGACTGAATGGTGACGGCCGAGTTCTAATGGTGAATGTAGAAATTGTAATGTATGAATGGGTCGTTAATCAGATAAGCTAGGTATAAGATAGTGATGACCAGCCTCAACCCTTCCCCGTTTTGGCCTTGTGCCGCAATTGTATTTTAAATACAATAAATAATAATATTCAGTAAATTTATCTTACTCCTGAACAGCGGATCTACAAAAACTCCGCATCAGAAGATAAGTCATTGACGTTTTATTTATCTATTATATATATATATATATATATATACACACACACACACACATATATATATATATATATATATATATATATATATATATATATATATATATATATATATATATATAGAGAGAGAGAGAGAGAGAGAGAGAGAGAGAGAGAGAGAGACCAATGTTTTAAAATCCCCTTAAAACCTTTTTAAAAACTGAGAGCAATGGCAAAGAGCTTGTAAAGGCAAGGATTTGAAAACATCGGTCTATATCGGACTTTGTAATGATTCTATCTTTGATATTGAGAACTGTTAAAAAGCAACATTAAGTTGTATTAATTATTTGCATAACAGATAGATATGCTGGTTCCAATCAGTATAGGAATGAGTGAAAAACACTTCGCCCTCCCTAATTTATAAGCAAAACACACAAATTTATGCTGGGATTTTTCCTAACCAATAAGATTAGGCCACTTCCCGGTCTCATCTGACTTAGTTCTGGTCTTGCTTGTCCTGAAGCCAGGAAGCTGCGATCACTTGTCTGTACCAGTTTTGTGTGTTAACACCATTCTTAGTTTGTGAACATATTTTTTTTTCTTATTACTGTTGCTTTGCCTTGCATATATTGTTTGCCTGCTGAATAATTTTCGGTCTGTTCTTTTGTTTCCCTTATTACTGTTTATTAGAAACTTTGTCAATTCTGCTTGTTGGGCATTTCTGTTAATTACATTTAATCGTGAATCAATTCCGCTACTAGATAGATAGATAGATAGATAGATAGATAGATAGATAACGTTATTTACTAATCTTAACCTGGCACAAGGCCATAAGTGAGTGGGTAAAAGTAATAGATGAACTCAATACGTTACAACTAATAAATTCTGCGAGATTAGCTAGCTGTGGTACCCATATGATATTTAAAGTTTATAAGATAGATAGATAGATAGATAGATAGGCTGGTTGTACACAGGACTCCCTTCTATAAGTATCCATTTGTTTCACCTTATGTATGTACATGTCAGTGATTAGCTCTTCTGCAAAAGTCTTTCTCCTCTGGGAGTTCCTTTATAATTCTTTCTCTCTTGAAGATTTCAACCCAAAGAGGTGCCTGAAGGCAAGAAAGCTTCCAATATACTTTTGAATTTCTTCTGCCGCGTTCCTATCAGATTCTCGACAAACACCATACCCACAATCGTCTATCACCCCTCACTAAATCTACACTGCCACATTCAGGGTCACATTCTCTCTCTTTCTCGCCATCGCTCAGTGACCATCAATGACTCTCACTTTATCTTGCCACTCTGTCTTTCACCAGGCCATTATCAGCCACGAAGTCCGAGCGGCCCATACCTCACCCTTCGCATTTTTGTTGGCCTTTTCCACCGTGATTACTGTCCTCTGTAATAAGCTTTGCAAACTGTCAATGATGAGATGTGAATTGATTGGAAGAGTGGATGCTTAACAAGCTTACTGGGCTAGTCGTGAATGGTCAGTCTGGAGTTCGTCATCGTGGTCATACAAAAATAGTCTCTCTCTCTCTCTCTCTATGTGACTTCATCTTTTTTCACAAGCACACATATATATAAATATATACGCAAAAAGACACAAGTATATTACGCACATACAGATATGTAGTCTTGTGGCTATATGCATGTATACGTATATATTCATGTATGTGTGTCCATGTGTGTCATACATTAAGTGAATATCACTCATATATATATATATATATATGTGTGTGTGTGTGTGTCTTCTACAGGAAGTCCGATTTTGTTATGCAAGTCAATATTTTTTAACTAGAATTGGTATTAACCAAACGTGGTTGATAAACTTTATAGTATTCAGGTGAAAGCAAAAGTAATATACCAATATTATAATAGTGGTTTTAGGATTCATTTAATTCATTAAAACCATTTTCAATATTTCTATTTTCATAATTTTTATTATAATATATTTATTATAATTTTTATTTTTTTTAATAAATAATAATAAATGTTTTTTTCAGGTAAAAAGGAATGTGTGAATGACGTGGGCAAGCAGTTTGAACATTTGAGGGACAGATATGTTTATTATTGATATGTTTATATAAGCAATACATTACGTTTTGTACACACGTTTTGATTTTCATTACTGTATACCTACTTATTATTCTTATTATATATTTATGACGTAAATATAACTATACAGGGAGTGCAAAAGTAGGTATACAGTAATGAAAATCAAACCGTGCACACAAAAATTATTTTTACTTTAAACGTTTTTGGTGTGTACCCGTGTTTGATAAGATTCCTGTATTTAAAGAGTCTGTATTACGCCTACCTGCCTACACACACCAGAAAATAAACTTGCCAGACTGAGCAGTCTAAAGCATGCCGTATCAGACTGGTTTTTCCAACAAAGCAGGACACAGGCTCGAAACCTGCATATATTTCTTTATTAAGTTTTCTTGAGTGTGTAGTAAGCTTGAGTAAGTGGATGGCAGAACAGGCAGGTAGACGCAAGACACTCTGCTAAAAAAAAACAGGGTGTCTACTCAAATATGGTTAACCAACAAAAATAACATTTATAACAAAAAAACAACGTCAGATGAAAAATAAAATATACATTAATATAATATATATATATATATATATATATATATATATATATATATATATACACACATACACACATTCTAAGAAACGAATGTAGAAAAAAAGGCTTGGAAAAGTTGATACTCACAGGATAGATTGAAGGAAAGAGGGATAGAGGAAAACGATGCATAAACAATCTAGTGAGCTTGAGTAAAAGGATGGCAGAACAGGCAGGTAGATGCAATACACGCTGCTTAAAAAAACAGGGTGTCTACTCAAACATGATTAACTAACAAAAATAACATTTAAAACAATAAAACAACATCAAATGAAAAATAAAAATATCCATTAATATTATATATATATATATATATATATATATACACATTCTAAGAAACTAATGTATGTTTATTTCCAACACAACATTACTTCTTACTAATTTGTCGTTGTTCACATGGAGTTACCAAAATCAAGCAAGTACAATTTAAATATCTGGGAGGTGTTTTAACAGAAGATGGTAAGTGCAACAGTGAAATGAAAAGGCACATTAGGAAAGGAAAAAAAAAGCCTGCCAAAATCTCAGGAATGTATTCAGAAACAGGAAATTTTTATTAGAAACAAAGGAGGACTGAAGTGGTACATAATATCAGTCCACCTATATGACAGGTAATGCTGAAGAATTTTCTTATGGATGAAGAAAAGATGTGAAGCAACAGAAATGTGCTTCTACAAGAGGATGCTGAGAATACCATAAACTGAACATGTGAGCAATAGCAAAGTTTTAGAGAACATGGAAACAAAAAGGCGACTTACATTTAATATCAGAAAAAGTTCTAGGGCACATAATGAGAAAAGAAGGCTGGGAAAGTTTGATACTTACAGAATAGTTTGAAGAAAAGAGGGATAGAGGAAAACGATGCATAAATAATCTAGTGAGCTTGAGTAAATGGATGGCAGAACAGGGTTTAGGAGTTATAGCAAAAAGACAAAATTTATTAAGAGGAAACACAGGAAATTGTGGAGAGCCATGATCGCTGTTTTTGTGAAGGGACATGGCATATAGAAGAAGAGTAATACATCCTCTCTTTACATGATATGTACTTTCAGAAAAGAGGTGTTTATAGTTCTTTACAATGTTCTGTATCTTGTTCTTTCTGTTTTTAATGTAACCGTGTTCTCTTTTAGGTATTTCTTCAATTCACTTGTACAAACTTGTCAAGTAGATCATGCATTGTTGTCTTTTGCTGCTCTTGTGTTCTTGGTATCCCATGAGGGTTACATTCTCCATACATTGTTTGCTATTTTTTTTTTTTTTTTAAATTTACCTCTTTCCAATTTTTAGCAACATTTTCTTATTCATATTAAAACTAAACACACTTGTAAACATATGAAGCACAAATACTTATAAAAGTTTGTTTATCTCAGAAAGATATATTACATAATGAA
This sequence comes from Acanthosepion pharaonis, assembly GCA_903632075.3. NCBI lineage: Eukaryota > Metazoa > Mollusca > Cephalopoda > Sepiida > Sepiidae > Acanthosepion > Acanthosepion pharaonis. The sequence goes on along the minus strand of CAHIKZ030005207.1, from coordinate 989,031 downwards.
ATATAAATACTCATTAATACATTGTTTCTCTCTTTTGCTTGAGTTATTTCTGCGAAAATATTCACTGAAACAAAAATACATCTGTCCACATATACAGCTATTTTTTTAATGCGACAATGGCACTTAATATGTAGGTATATATATATATATATACATATATATATATATATATTTAAAAGAAAAACAGACCACTTTAAGGTACCATTATAATAATTTATTTCACCAGAGTCATTTTAAAGGACGCCGGATCATCAGATAGCACTTCCAAAAATGAAATGAAACAAAAAATGAAATTAAAATTGATGGGTAGTGTAAGTTTTTGTAATTTAACAGAGAGTGTAAAAGGGATAGTTAAAGAGACATCTCTTTACTTCCCTCTCCCTCTTCTTTCTTTTTCTTTTTTCCTTTTTCTTTTCTCCCTATTCCCCTCCCATTTCAATATATCACTTCCATTAAGTTAACTGTCTAAATAGGTCAAGGTCTGCTCACTCCTCCTCCCCCAACATAAAGTATACTTGAGAGAGATATGAAATTAATCCCTCCCTATACTCTACCATGTCTCTTTAACTATCCCTTTTACACTCTCTGTTAAATTACAAAAACTTACACTACCCATCAATTTTAATTTCATTTTTTGTTTCATTTCATTTTTGGAAGTGCTATCTGATGATCCGGCGTCCTTTAAAAGGACTCTGGTGAAATAAATTATTATAATGGTACCTTAAAGTGGTCTGTTTTTCTTTTAAATATTAGCTCTGGATTTATATTGAGCTCTCAGGATTTCATCTTCCTTGGGATTACCCATATGGATTACCAAGTTCTTCATAACTTAAATATATATATGTGTGTGTGTGTGTGTGTGTGTGTGTGTGTGTGTAAGTAAATCAATGTCCACAGCTTTATGATGAAATAAAAAAACATCCATTTTTGTACAACAAATATTTACCTTTCAAGAAAATTTCCTTCCTTTTAAATGCACTTAACCACCATATCTCCATTAATCAAAATTTCAACAAACTAGTGTTGCATATAAATTTGCTTGCCTCCTTGGAAAAAGCTAATTTTTTTTTCATCTACATGCAAAAAAAGGTGAAAAATAATGGAAGCCTTATTAATCAAACCAAAAAACCAACACTGAATATCAACTATGAACATGGACACAATTTCCTGACTGTGTTTTGAGAATGAAAACATTATATAAATACATGCATACAACAAACTATTTTCTGCTAACAGTTAATATATTTCAACCTTGAAAATGACTAAATGTATAGCTGAGAGTGTTTGGATAAAAAGAACAATTGGACACTTTTTATATAATTTATCATCCCCAAAAAAAAATTGTTACATCACAAGAAATTGTATAAAAAAATAAATTAAAGCATCTTGTCTGTCATATTCAATGAAATGTGCATATATATATATATATATATATATATATATATATATATATATATATATATAAAAGAAATGGACAAGGTCCGACAATTTATTTATTAAAGACATTTTATTATGTTTAACGTTGTTATTTTTTATAGATACAAGTATTTAAGCAAATGCTCTGTTTATGATAAACAGTATTAAATAACATTTACCGGCCTGAATGTCCGATTTTTCATAGAAAATATTCGTTCTTTGACAGGATTCGAACCTGCATCCTATACGGAACCGTCATATTGACGTGCCTTACCGCTTAGGCTAAAAAGTAGCGTTCGTAGACAAGGTCGAATTTACTTATAAACTCCTATCTTCCATGAATCTCAGACATTCATAACTGCTCTGGCGTATCCTAAACAAATGACGTCATATATTAAGAAATGGACAAGGTCCGACAATTTATTTATTAAAGACATTTTATTATGTTTAACGTTGTTATTTTTTTTAGATACAAGTATTTAAGCAAATGCTCTGTTTATGATGAACAGTATTAAATAACATTTACGCCTGAATGTCCGAGAAATTTTCAAGAAAATATTCGTTCTTTGAAGGATTCGAACCTGCATCCTATAAAACTCCTATACTTCCAGGCTACAAAGAAGCGCCTGGTAGACAAGGTCGAATTTACTGCTTATAAACTCCTATCTTCCATGAATCTCGTACATTCATAACTGCTCTGGCGTATCGAAATGTAAACAAATGACGTCATATATTAAGAAATGGACAAATACTTTTAAATGATTGAATAAATTACAAACATTATGTCATACTGTTTGCAATTTATTCAATCAGACATGCCTGAAAGAGAATTTGCTGCCGAAATATACAAATATATTTATATGTGTCTATGTGTGAGCATCTGTATAATATTTATCAAGATTGTGGAAGTGGTAAGAAAATAGTGAAAATCACAGGAAGGATTAAACTCATTAAAATAGCTTTTAAGTTTATGTTTTTAGTCTATTTCAAGAGACTAGTTGCAAGGTATCAAATTCTATTCACTAATCACTTCTCCTTGATAACCATTATACAATAATAAAAAACCTTTATTATATACATGTATATCAGTGACAGAAACAACTATATGCTCTTTCAAAGCTAAGGAAATAAATTTTAAGCAAGTGTTCAACAATCAAACTAAATATATGTTGCCATTTTGGCAACCTGACTCAACTAAGTCAACTTTGACATGAGTGACAGGCGTACATACATTTTGCCATAAATAGGTACTAATGAAAATCAGACACATCTTTTTATAAACACACAATCAAGGTGAAGTCTTAACTGTTTTTCAATAGCAGATCTCTTGAAATTAACTTTAAATCCTTGAGAAAATTATTTTCTTACTTTCACTTTACAATTCGGCATTTTACTTTTTTACTGATTTATTTTTCTTATTCTTTCTGTTCCTTTTTTTCAGTTTCACATTACTTTCTTTTTCTACTTTCCTTTCAATTACTTCCATTTTCATCTTTCATTGCTATATTTTTTCTCTCTTTTTCATCTTCTCATCTTTTATTTAAGATTTGTTCAAAATTACTATTAAATATTATCCTTAAATATGATAATATATAGTCAGTATTTCAGTTATTAAATATAATTTTTAAGCATTTTAATTTTTATTTTAAAGACTCATGTTTTTTATTCTTTTTCCATTTCATTATCTTTTTTTAACTTAAAAAGTAATTTTTAGCTATATTTCATTGTCTTTTGCTAATGAATGAAAAAAAAAGACATTTTATTTTTTACATCATTTTATTGCAAATCCTTTCTTTGTTCCTTGATACATTTGCAAAGAACTGAAAGGGTATAATTCAATTCATGCCTGGCATCCAACTTATTCAAAAATGTCTAAACTAAGATATGCATACAACTGTTCTCTCAGATCAATGATTAAAAAAAGGCTTCATGGTAATGAATCCTTTAGATCTTAAAAAAAGATCCTTTCTTGGATCTTATAAACTGATGTTACAGAATCAGAAGCAGAAAACTTTATGAAATGAAAAAAAAAACACATCATTTGAAGATTTCCAACAGCAGTCGCCAAAAAAAAAAGATGCAGGTTGTCTAATAAAAATCTTCTGATGACTTTTCAAATAGAGCATCATATTTGAAGTAAGGGTTATATATTTTAACAGTTAATTTGTAAGTTTAGTTTTTATAAGACCATTAGTATGAAAAGGCCTAGCAATGCTGGATTAGTTTAGACTGTAAAATTTCCTCAAACAAATACAGTCTTCTGCAAAAATTTGTGCTTTGTTTTCATCTCACTATTTAATGCACGAACTGCCACAATTGTTTTTCTGAATGATAGTGTAGTGGTATCTTATCTTTGTTTCCAAAGTGTTTCTTTATTGAGGCAAGCAATCAGAAGGAACTGAAATAATGAGCAAATAATGCTTTGAGTACTGAACACTCACAGAAAGATTTAAAGACATATAGAGAAAGAATTAGAGGTACATCATGATAGTGTTAAAGATACATCGAGAAAGAATTAAAGGTACATAGAAATAGCATTAAAGGTACATAGAGAAAGAGTTAGAGGCACACTGAGAAAGATTTAAAGGTACACAGAGATAATGTTAAAGACACATCATTATATTGTTAAAGGTACATAGTGATAGAATAAGAGGTACATTGAGATAGAGCTAAATATATATAGAGAAAGAGTTAAAGGTACATAGAGAATGAATTAAAGACACATGGTGTTAAAGGTATCTTGTTATAGTGTTAAAGATACATAGAGAAAGAATTAAAGGTACATAGAAATAGCATTAAAGGTACATAGAGAAGGAGTTAGAGGCACACTGAGAAATAGTTAAAGGTACACCGAGACAGTGTTAAAGGCACATAGAGAAGGAATTAAAGGTACACAGAGATAATGTTAAAAGCACATCAATATAGTGTTAAAGGTACATAGTGATAGAATAAGAGGTACATTGAGATAGAGCTAAATATATAGAGAGAAAGAGTTAAAGGTACATAGAGAATGAATTAAAGGCACATAGTGTTAAAGTTACCTTGTGATAATGTTAAAGATACAGAGAGAAAGAATTAAAGGTACATAGAGGAGTTAGAGACACACACTGAGAAAGAGTTTAAGGTACATATAAATAGAGTTGAAGGCTCATAGATAAAGTGTTAAAAGATACATTGAGAAAAAGTCAAACGTACATAGAAATAGAGTTAAGGTACATGCAGAGAGAGTTACAACTAACTCAATAATATAGTTGAAGACTTAAAATACATAACATGAATACTTTTCCCCAAACATATTCTCTTCCTTGTTTTCACCGTCAAACAACATTGAATGAATAAAGAGAAAGATTTCCTCCCGTAGCATAATGGTTAGTAAATTCATCTGGCAAGTAAATTATCAAAGTAATTTTGATACCAAATTGGTGCTCAAAATTTATTGTTCATCCTGGGTATGATGACAAACTACATCCGCGTCCTGGGTAAGACGATAAACTATGTCCAGCAGCAAGGCCTCTGATCAGGAGGTTTTGAGGAGCATTGAACCACTTCTTAATTGCTGGTGTTCCCAGGTCCACTCTGACCCAGGGTGGTAGCACTTGTTAGGGTCCCATCTATGGGCAAATAGTTAACCCCAAAACTGGGGCAAAAACACTATGAAAGTGTAAAAATAGGTTTTAATACCAGAAATATTTTGTAAAAAAATTATTACCAGCAATAAATTTTTGAAGGAAAAAAAATATTATCAACAATATGTTTTTGAAGAAAAATTATTTCCAGCTATACATTTTTGAGGAAAAAATTTTACCAGCAATACTTTTTTGAAAAAAATTATTACCAGCAATACATTTTTGAAGGAAAAATATTACCAAAAATAGATTTTGGACAAAACAAGATATTACCAGCAATAAAAATTTTGTCAGCATTAAATTGAGGTTGATATGCCGTAAAACAAAACAAACCAAACCAATCAAAATTTATTGTAGCATAAATACCTATAAATACCCTCAAGTGAGCTTAACTCACAGCTAGGATCATTGTATATTTTCCACAAGAATAACAGGCAAATGTTTGAATGTTAGTAAAATCTAGGAATTCAGATGCTAATTTTAAAAGCAAGCAAGCCCTTCCCACTTGCTGATACCCAATTTTATTTGAGTTCACTTCATTTAACTTTATGCCACATTAATCTCAGTAAATATAAAAAATTATTAATCAGTGAAATCATCTTCTTCTATGTATCATGTCCTTTCAAGATATAGACAATCATTGCTCTCCACAACTGCCTATCATTTGTAGCTCTTAGCAAGGTTTGTCTTTTCACCATCCTTCCCAGTTTTTGTTCTGCCATCAATTGACGCAAACTTGTTATGTTGTTTACTCCCTGATTTTCTCTGTCTCTCTTGCCTTCAGTATGACCTGCATCATTATATGTCCAAAGAATTTCAATTCTCGCCTTCTGATTCTGAATGCAAGAATCCTTTTTCTTTCCATTTTCCTTAAAGGTTCCTCATTGCTTGCAAGCAAACTTTGTCCATAATATTCTCAGCAGCCTTCTATAGAAACACATTTCTGTTGCCACAAATCTCCTTTTTATCTGTTAAGAAATTGTCCAGCATTCATTGATACATAGGAGGATAAATATTCCATAGCAGTTTAGCACTCCTTTCTTTGTTTCTAATGAAATGTTCATACAGACCAAAATTACTTTAGATAATGCTAGATTCTTATACAAAAAAAGCATTTTGAATACAGAAAACTCCTTTATTAACAGCAATGATAACATTACTTTTTTCCAGTAAACATTTAGTATAAGAGGAAAAGTAAAGAGATTGCAATTGCTTTTTAAAAAGCATTTACTTAACAAGTTGTTTTTTTTTTAAAAACAGATATAAAAAATATATCTGGGAAAAGACAATCAAAATAAAGACAAAAGGAAACCTTTTCTTTACCAATGTGTTTCATTCTCTGATGTACTTTATCAAGGGAAATGTAAGGATTTTAATTGCTAACATGTATTCATAAACAGAATTATAAATATCATTAGATTTCAAAATTTTAAATTTAAGAATGCACAAAAATATTAAGGAAAACTATGAAAGTTAAGATAAACTATGGAAGATGCTAAATGATATAATTTAATACCTAATGAATTAAAGTGAGTAAATCCTCTTATTGTTCTTGTGAATTTCTTATTTTCTTATTTACCTAAATATATTTATTAACTTATTTTTTTATTGTTATGTTAATATAATTATTATTTATAATTTTATATTGATAAATAATAGAAAATTTTGATTTAATTATTTTCTTTTAATTTTTCATTTTAGCTTAGGAAAGAGGCATTTCTTTTAGGAAAGGAGCTATTTGAAAAAATCCAGAGCACATGTTAAAATTTAGCAAGACTTGATAATGACACTCTCAATGTCTTTCCATTTAAGTAAGTTATTTTATTTTTTAATAAATGTGTCGTACTTTAGATTTTTACTTTTGTTTGTAGATATATATTGCAAAATAAAATCTTTATATTTGCCTTGATAAAGACTAAGAAAAGATAAAATTAATTGATTAAGGCAAGCTTTCCTTTTGTCATCTTATATATGTCTCTCTCTCTCTCTCTCTCTCTATATATATATATATATATATATATATATATATATATATACGTGAAATGTGTATGTATATAAATATAAATATATATATATATATGCAATTTTTTTATATATGTTATTTATATATTATATATGTGAGGTACTTATTGGAAAAAAAATACCAACAAACACTACTGCATAAACTACCACTGACCCTATAAACATGAAAAGAGAAGCCACTGACACCATAACACCATCAATTATTTTCTAGTTCAAACTTCCATCATAATAATTAATAATTATTGTTATTATCATTCCACCACCATTACTACAATTACTTCTACCACTTTACAAAAACTATTTGCTGCTACAATTGTTATTATTATCACCTGTTCCTCACACCATTACTACCACATCACAATGACCATATCAGTCCACAATAATACTTATTTCTCCCTCCCCAGCAAAATTAATACAACCGCATAAATACTAATAAGTATTACAAATTGGAATTTCTACCATTTACATATGCACAATCACCAAAAACAAGCAAATAACCAGCTTTAAAATAATAACAAAACAGCCTTAAAAAATTAAAAATAATAGCAATTTTTACCTATCATAGTCTTACACAGACCCCATAATACATATATGTGCATGCGAGAAAATATTATTCAGCAAACAAAAATAGAAAAACGTTCTGTGTGTTGACAGCACAACAAACAAGAAATATTCGCTACACAATCTAACATTGAATACATATGTTCCCAACAATATGCCCAGTCCCACACTCTTCCCATATGTTTATGTTTGTGCGAGCTCCGGTGAGTAAGCTTTCTCTTAAAAACAGTTTATTATCAGCAAAATAGGTTTCCTAAGTTCAGTGTTATTGCTCTTTCTTGTATTCATGGGAGTTTCCTTCCTCACCTTCTTTTTAAGGTAGTATAGAAAGTAAACATCATGATTATATCATTATTTTCCCCTTCTAGTTACATGTGCTATCCATTTTAGTCATTGCTGTTGTTGGAAGTCTTCAATTGATGTGTTTTTTGTCATTTAATAAAGTTCTTTGCTGATGATACTGTAGCACCTGTCTATAACATCTGACAATGTCTTCTCTAATACTTAATGGATTCATTCATTTGAAGCCATTTTTAATCATTTATTTGAAAAAGCAGTTGTATATAGTTGGTAGTTTAGATATATGGTTTCATGGTAGGCATGATAACTATAAGAGTCCAGATATGACAGAGCTATTTATGAGCATTCTGTATGCATATATATATATATATATATATATATATATATATATATAAATAGATAGATAGAGAGAGAGAGAGAGAGAGAGATAGATAGATATAAGTATAAAAGTGAACATTGTAGTCAACATTCAGAGGTGACAGACTGTTTCATGCTAGATGCCACATGGCCTGACGATTGTGTCTAGCATGAAACAGCCTGTCACCTTTTAAGTGTTGAGTTCAATGTTCACTTTTATATTTGAATATGCTCTATCTCTGATATTTGAGCACTTTATTTCATAAATATAGCACACCTTAAAACTATATTTCATCATATATATATATATATATATATATATATATATAAGTAATGTGTGCTGTATGTTGACCTCAATGTCCACTTTTAAACAGTTGTATATAGCTGATAGATTAAATATTTCTTAACAGTTTGGATGCTAGATATGCTATGTAAATGAGTTTAGATCTGACAGGGCTATTTATTTTATGAGCATTATATATATATATATATATATATATATATATATATATATATATATATATATATATTACCTGTTGATTGTGTTTAAGCATGAAACAGACTGTCACATCATGGTGTTGACCTCAATGTCCATTTTTATATTTACATATGCTCTGTTCCTGTTATTGAGCACTTTAATATAACATACCTTAAAGCTATATTTTTATCATACATATATATATATATATATATATATATATATATATATATATATATATATAATTATTATTTTTTTTTTTTTTTTTTGCAGTGAATAAAAAATAGTGAAAATAATTCTGGATTTTGCACATCAGAAAGCAACTAATAAATTGTTTTACCCAAGAAAATGCTTTTTGCCTCCAGATATTACAAGAAAATTTTCAAAAAGACAATATAAACATTCACTTTTGCACTTTTAGTTATTTTAAAACCATGGATCAAAACTTCCTGAAACACTTAAAACATTCAAATAATTTAATTCAATCATTTATACCCCACATTTCAGACAGACACCTATTTTCATCTTGATTGTCATATCCTCCAATTTTTTTCAGGTATCTGTCATATGCAGGGAACTACTTAGAATTTGCAATTGAACCCCCCTATTTAATCCACTGAACAGATTATTCTCATTCGACTTTCCATGCTGAGGATAAATCACATATCAGTTAATTCTCTCTGTTTGCCTTTGTGCCTCTTAGCTATTTCTGGCACTGAATCATTGTATATGACTTTTATGCATAAGTTGAGCCAATGACACAAAATGAAATAGACAAGAGAGAATTATCTGATACAAGTTATCTCCCTTAAGTATAAAAACCAAAATGAGAAGTATCTACCTCCATGGATTGAGTGAAGAGTCTCATTCAAAATTCCAAATAGGTTACTAAGTACAGGAGACACCTGAAAAATACTGCAAAGTATGATGGCTGAAACACTGTGAGATGAACAACCAAGATAAAAATACTTTCCTGAATAGAAAGATATGTAATTGAGATAATTCCTCATTTCAAAAATTCTCACATAAATTATTTCTTTTTATATATTTTTGGTTTGGTTTGATTTGGTTTGTTTTAGGGCATATCAACCTGAATGGGTTATTTAATGCCAACAAAATTTTTATTGCTGGTAATATGTTTTTCTTCAAATATTTATTTCTGGGAATATTTTTCCTTGAAGAAATCTATAGCTGGCAATATTTTTTTCAAAGAATGTATAGCTGTTTGTATTGCTGGTAATTTTTTTTTTAAATTATTGCTGATAATAATCTTTCCTTCAAAAATTATTGCTGGTAATATTTTTTTATTACAAAGTATTTCTTGTATTAAAACCTATTCTTACACAAGTTTGGGTGTCAACTATTTGCCCATAGCTGGGACCCTAACAGGTGCTACCACCTCAGGTCAGGGTGGACCTGGGAACACCAGCAATTAAGAGGTGGTCCCACTTTCCTCAAAACCTCCTGATCAGAGGCCTTGCTGTTGGACGTAGTTTATCATCTTACCCAGGACGCGGATGTAGTTTATCGTCATACTGAGGATGGATATTTTTGGTATCATGAGGAATATTTTTATATGTGATTTCATGTAATCCACATTGAGAACCAAGGCCAAAATAATAGTGATAGCAAATCTAACAAACTTTATAAATTTCCTTATTTAATCCATTAACATGAAGAATTTTTTATTTTTTATTTTAAGCATTTCACCCCAAGCAAGGTGAGAATGCAAGGGGTTACAGAAAGTGAAAGTGAAAGTGAAAAGAGGGGCATTTGAGGAAAGAATAAACAGAAGAACAGGGATCAAGATCAAGGCATCAGAAGATGTCGATTGACATTACATTGAAATTTTTGAAGATTAGAGTTATCAGGGAAGCAAATAAGAGGAAGGGAATTCCACTGTCATGAAATGTGAGAGAAGAAGCTGCTGGAGTAGAAAAGATGGTTACATTTAACTGCTTGAACAGTAAAAGGGTGGGACCAAGATGCTAACCTAATAGCACACTTAAATTCATGCAGTTGGGGCACCAGTGAAAATAGAGCAGTTGTCATAAAAATATTTGTAGAAAAGACAGAGGGAAGCCACATCACATCAGTGAGAAAGTGACTGGAGTCGAGATGCCATCACATTGTATATCAGTCTTTGGACTTTGTCAAGAACCAGATATATGGCAACAGTATTCAATGCAAGGATGAATGGTAGATTTGTAGATTTGAAGAATAGGCTCAGACAGGAAAAACCTTCTGGTACAACACAGAGAAACAACTTTCCTTGCAATAGATGAAACTATTGATTCAATGTAGTTGTTCCACTTCAGGTCAGTGCAAAATGTGAGAGTAAGAAGACACAGAGAAATGTTCCCATGAAGTTGAGCATTAGCCATGCTGATAGCAGGCAGGGAGGTTTCTCTATGTTAGGTAAATGAGAGCACTTTTGTTTTCGAGGCATTAAAATTTACAATATAATGTCTTTGCAGATTTTATACAATTATTATACATAGATTATTCAATAAACATCTACAGGCAGAGCTTTAGTGATATAATAAATAGTTCATATCATAACTAAAATATATACTTTGTATCAAAATTAATTATGTAACAGCAGGAACTATTTTCTAATTTTGATCAATACTATTTCATCCAGAAATATATGTATGTGTATGTTTATATAATTAATAAATAGTTAACAAAAAAGAGAAAATATACTCATGCATACACATTGATAGGGTTAGAAGTAGTTTGCATGTGTGCATATTTGTGTACATGTTGGAGGCATGCCACATGGATGAGTGACTAAGTCTCCTTGGAAGGGAAAACTGGACTAGTTTTCTTTTTTTTTTTTACAATAGGGTTCACTCTGTACATGGCCTGGGGACCACTCGAGTTAGAGGGTTACATTAAGGGGTAGTTTTTGTATGGATAGAAGGGGAAGATAATAGTTAACTCTAGACATGAACAGGTTAAGATTACAGTGATTGGGAAAACATCCTTGTGGGAGTATGTCCAACAGAGCAGTAGTTCATGGGAAGAAGTTATTTGAATGGGACTTACTTCTTGCTGATGGAATACAGAGAGAATGTGGGTGGTTTACTACTATGTAAGTGGCATGACGGCTCCTTGCCATGAAGAATTAAGGAATATAGTTCACCTGTGCACTTTCAATAGAAGTAGTGATAGAGCTGTGAAAAGCTAACCATCATCTTCCACCTTTATTTGCCTTTGTGTTATTTAGCTTTTTTTTTGGCACTGAACCATTGTATATGACTTTATATATGAGGGTAGAAAATAATTCTTCTACCTACAGTATTCTATAAAGAAAAAAGGGAAAAGAGGAAGAGAGAGATTGTATCTGTTCTTTTATAGTCCTTGGCAACACTTTGGCATGGTGGGTCCTAGCCATGGAGGTTAGACCTGATGGAACTAAGGAATGTAGTTCATCCAATGACTTTCCATGGAAGTAGTGATAAAGCAGTGAGAAACATGCCACATCCCACCTGTGACAGAGAGGCTGGAAGGTGGAAAATAATTCTTCTACCTACAACATTCTAGAAAGAAAATAGTGAAAAGAGGAAGAGACAGCTTGTGTCTGTTCTTTTATAGTCCTTGGCAACAGAGCCAAATGGGTATCTTGGCAGACTAGGTTTTCTTCATAAATTCTACAGTGTAAAAAGACTAAGTGGAAAATGTAAGCAAATGTTAATGATGATTTTTGAATGTTATTTTAATTCTCTTGTTTCAATTCCATTATTAATCAATCAGTAGAAATCATAAACATTTTGTTCACAGCTTAATCATTTAACAAAATTCCTTGATAATTCCTTAATTCCAACCAAAATTCCATGGTTTTTAGACATCACCTCACAGATAGATAAATAGTAGTATGTATATTGCTGTGCCGGAACAAAGCTATAAAGATGAAGGGAAAAATGAACACACATTATAGAATAAAAACTTTCCTATCATGTACAATGCAACATCTCTATGCCAGACATAAGATGTGGCTAAGTTTATTACTTTTTCAACTTTCAAGTTCTGCACTCTCCCACTCTGCACAATCACTTACTTTATTTTTAATCATTTCACCCCAACAAAGGCAATAAAGCCACTAGGATGCAAGAAATTACTTAGTGTTAGAGAATATGAGAAAAAATACTATTGAGGAAGAACGACAATAAAAGAATAAGAATTAAGACAGTTACATATTTGCTATTGTTCTCTCTCGATTTTAAACACTTCTAAGGTTTCAATTTGTTAAGCTGTGCTTTTGCTTTCTTTTGCTGTCTGTTCTTCACCTGATATTTTTTTATCCAAATTTTACTAATCATAGAATACAAATATGTATCATATTTACCATTTATTTTCAATCAGTTTTCAATTTTCAAAATAAAACCTATAATAAATATGATTTGATGCATGTCAAGCTGCATTAGAAAATCTCCAGATTTCCCTGACATGAAACCACATTTCCCTGATTATTCCTTGAATTTTTCTATTACAAAAAAGTCTTCCATTTTTCAATTCCATGACAATTACCTGATTTCTTTGTTTTTTTTCAGATTGGCTGTAAACTCATTATTAAAAGATTCTTGAATATTTAAAAATATGTTTCCAGTTCTACATACTAAATAAATGTGAGCAGACAATATCTGTTTCTATGTGCTGTGTCCCTTCAGAAAGTGGGTGATCATGTCTCTCTACAATTTCCTGTCATTTGTAGCTCTTAATAAATGTTGTCTTTTTGTTATTTCTCCTAAACCTTGTTCTCTCATCCATTTACTCAAGCTCACTAAGTAGGTTATGCATTGTTTTCCTCTTGTTTTCCTTCTTGCTTTCAATCTGTCCTGTGAGTATCAGTTTTTCCAATCCCTCTTTCCTCATTACATGTCCTAGAAATTCAACTTCCTCTTCATGATGTTAAGTATAAGTTTCCTTTTTGTTCCCATTTTCTCTAAAACTTTGTCATTGCTCACATGTCCAGTTCATGGTATTCTGAGCATCTTTCTGTAGAACTACATTTCTGTTGCTTCAAGATTCTTCTTCATGTGTGCAGAGATTGTCTAGTATTCATTGTCATATATTAGTACTAATAGTACATAACAGTACGTCACACTTTTCTTTGTTTCTAATGAAATTATGAAGGCATCATTAAAAGAGTGTCAGAAATGCTTTCCTCTCAAAGAATTCCAGACATTTAGATGTGTATGATCTTTAAAGTTAGATTTTGCTTTATAAAGTTAATTTTAGGATAAATCCAGTCAGCAAACAAAATAAACTTAGTCTTATGAGAAAGTTTATCAGAATAATGATAAGTAATCTTAATAGTCATAAAATGACTGAACCAGGCACTTAAAACCCTGCACTTGTCTAAGATGTGCCACTCTTCATATACTGATGTCTTCATTGATCTTAAAAATGAGTTTGTTTGAAGTTCAGGGCATGATCTTGTACTCAAAGACCAGGCAAACTCTCACCACTTTCTCTTTAGAGGTAGGTCATTATTCTAAAATATTACTTTTTTTTTTCTTTCTCTTCTCTTGTTAAAAATATTTTCCTTCATTTCTTCAAGTTTTGAAATATGGCCCGTCAATATAGTTTTATGTTAGATTTATAAAAGGGTCATCTACAAAAAAAATACTTTGAGACACCAAGTTATATCTTTCTATCATAGTTCAAGTAGATAAAAAAAAATGAATTGAGATATTGTAGATTTTTTTGTAAGCAAGAATTGGGTTGGGTCAGACTTAGTCTTGCTTTCTATTTTAAAGAAATCTCTTTGACAATGGAAACCTTCTGATCCAATCTTCTTTAAATCTCCCAAAACATTAGAAAATAATTTATCAGTAAAGTCTTCTTCTTTATTAAATGTCATACAAATCATTGTCTTCATATATTATATTTAATATGATATTAAACGTTACTAATTTCTCAATTCAAAAAGGTGCTGAGTAAAATTATAAAAATAAAATTTTATCAATTCATTGAAGTCAAATAGAAGTATGAAAATATTAAAGATGTTTATATTATAGATATACATAGATGTAGATAAAAATTGAGAGGTAGATACCAGCACTGACAGAATAGAAATTATGTGAATCATTTTTAGGAATTATTGATTCATTCATTTTCTATAGCTTATCAACTCTTCCCAGGTTATTTAAAGCCAGAAAATAATTAGATTGTAAGAATTTTGCGAGGAGATAACAGTGGTTTAGTGATACATGTTTTACTAATTAACCCATAGCTGGAGTGGGGAGAAGAGGTGGATTCATACTTTTCTTGAATATATTTGCATGTAAGTGAACATAACAAATTCAACAGGAATTGGAACTTGGTTCTCCAGTTAACAATTCTGAGCCATTATCTATTATACCAGCTGCATCTAGGTACCGACCAGGCTCAATATTGCTTAACTTCAGTGATTATATGGGAACTGGTATTTCAACATGATATGGTCATAAGCTTTTTAGGAATTAATGATGATTGTATATTCTCTTTTATCAAAGTTTCATTACAGATGACTGACAAGGTAGTGTGATTAAGCTTTTTATTTAATTTTTAACAGGAATGTTTTAATTTTCAAAACACAGTCAGCACATTGTGGCCATGTTCATAGTTAATGTTATTGAGTGCTGACTTTTCCTTTTTTTATTATTAGAGTTTCCATTATGTTTAATCTTTTTTTACATGCGGATGGGTCTATTATACTATTTACCTTATTCAGACTATTGTCCTCATCTTTGTCGCCATATTTATTACAATGTTTCGGCTGTTGTACACTCCGGCCAACTGAACCCTTTATTTCCCTCACTAATAAATAGCCATAATTGTGCTGTTAGTTTTAGTGTGGACTCTTTTACCATCCTTAGCAGGTCCCACTCTAATTACTACCTAAAAGTATTGGAGACCATCTATATTCTATCATTAAAGCCTTCTTGATGTAAACAAAGGACTTTGTATTAGGCCTCCAACTAATCTACCATCTAACCCCCCACCCCAATAGACTTTGTCTATTTTTCTTTTTGTAAATAATTTACTTTATTAACCTCGATTTAGCTCTGTTGAATGAGGTTCAAAACTGGTTAGCTAGCCTGATTTTTCATTTATATATATATATATATATATATATATATATATATACATGTACATATATATACATACATACATATATATATATATATATATATATATATATATATATATATATATATATATATATATATATATATATATATATATATATATATACATATATATATATATATATATATATATATATATATATATATATATATATATATAAAAGACAAGCATACTGTTTGTGTAAATGCATTCTCTAATTTACATATTCTTGCATTATCTGCAGTGTACTGTTGTTATCCTCTCAGTCCCTGCTTCATTCATCTCTTTGCAATGTTTTCTTTGAGCTCAATCATGCTGTCACAATAATAAGCTAAGTTTGAGATTTGTTTGCCAACTGTGTACAATACATGGCTATTAATTTGAGACAATATTCAATGATGTTGCAAGAAAATAACCTTGCTTTGCATTAGAGTACACAAACAAAGAGATTATTCCATCCAGCAAGTTACAAATTTTTAGAAGAAAAAACAAGATCTGATTTGCGCAGACTTAGACTACAAACTTGACAAACTTTGCTATAAACGGAAACAAAAATAGAATGTCAATCAATTCCAGCAGAGTTTCTGATTTTGAAAGGAATTGTTCTGATTTGCTTAGTTATTTTCCTAATGGAGTCCAAGACTCTGAAGTTTAACAAGAAAAAGAGCAAAGTTTTAAGACTGCATGTCATAAAAGAAAATAATACAAGTACAATTCATAATTGTTGGCTTCTGATGAATATTAAGTTTTCTATTTACTAAAATTCTCTCTTATTTCACTCCTCTCTCTTTTAGTCCCTCTTCTCTCTCTCTCTCTCTCTCTCAATAGATATGCATCAAGAGAGAGAGGGGAGAGAAATGAGTCCTTCACACACCATGTGGGGTATAGGACCACAGTCTCACCACACTAGTGTTGCTGCTGTGGTTTCCAGAATGAGTTTCTAGCCCCCACTTGCTCAAATAGTTTTGAATTCAGAATTATCCTTCTATTAAAGTGGTTACCAAACAAGGCTAGAAAACCAGTTTACCCTGAGAGATATTGACATTAAATTTAACATGAAAAAAAAACAACAGGAAGTGACATGTCATAAAATCAATCACACACACACATGCATATATATTAGAGTGTGCAACTTATATTTTATATCATAAAGAAACAATTTATACAAAGAATTAAATAGCAATGTTAATGTGATTAACTGTGATAAATTGTTTCTTAATGATATATATATATATATTGTTTAAAATTTGTTATATTTATAGGGCAAGCATGCTCAGTATTTGGGGGATAGGTCATTTTTAGATATAAACAGTGTGGACACAGGAATATATATATATAGAGAGAGAGAGAGAGAGAATTGATCTAGAGTAGTTTATCACTTAGCTGAGGTAGTAAACTTTTCCAGATTAATTCTATTAACACTCTATCCTAACATTTGATATTTAGCACTTTATGACAAAAACCTGACTGCCCAGAAGGCTTTTCCACCTGGAAAAAGAACCAACAATTCTGGTACTTAATACTATATATATATATAACAATTCTGGTACTTAATACTATATATATATATATATATATATATATATATATATATATATATATATATATATATACATACATATATATATATATATATATATGTATGTATGTATGTATGTATGTTTTGTGTGTGTGTTTCACTGAATAATACAGACATATTATGTCTATTTATTTTTATAATGATCCTTTCTAGTTCTCTAATCAGTTTCTTAATTTTAAGATGTGATTCATCAAGGAAGGCACCATAGTTTTTTCCTACCCAAGTACTTCCAATCTCCTATACGATCATCCTTATAGTAAATTACTATCTCTGTCAAAACCAACCAACCCACACTCAAAAAAATTTATTATGAATGTAGCAGCAATATGTTGAAGTGCATGTAACAAACATTTAATGCCATTTTGCATGCGACCATTTTCTAGTTAGCTCCCTTATATTGGGATGCTTATTTTGCAAAAAATTCCATAGTTACAATGGATAAATTGAAAATTTTAAAATAATTATAACAGAGCACATTCATGTGTGTTTTTTAAAAGATCATCATCATAACAAAATGCAGATGTTATAACTGTTATAATAAATTTGTCTTTGTAATTTACCACTCAGGATGATCTTGAAGGAGATCAAAAGTACTTGGGTAAGTAAAAACAATGGAGCCTTCCTTAAAATTCCATTTTACATCAAGAAACTGATTAGAAAACTGGAAAAGATCATTATAAAAATAATACAAACATAATATATCAATATTATTCAATGAAATATGTTTGAATGAAGATATTTTGCCTAAATACACACACACACATACATATATATATATATATATATATATATATATATATATATATATATATATATATGTGTGTGTGTGTGTGTGGTTAAATTGATTTTATGAGATGTCACTTCTTGTTGGTTTATTTAATGTAAAATTTTGTACACATTTAACCAGTTAGGATCAAATTCACTACTCTGGATATCCTATCAGGTTGGTGTATAAGTAATATCCGATTTCAAGGTCTATATTAAAAATGAAAAATCCTATGATTATGAAAACATTTATTTGTTAACATAACCTCATTTGCTTTCTAGGGCATCATTCCATCTGTCAACAAGCTTATAAATGCCATGCCTGTAAAATTCCTTAGGTATTGAAGCAAAATATGAATCCAACTCATTTTCAACCTCTTCTCTTGAAGTCAACCTCCAAATGATTCTGTAGTCCCCAAAACAAATGATAATCAGAAGGAGCAGGGTCAGGAGAATATGGTGGATGAAGCAATATTTCCAAACCAAGCTCTTCCAAAAGATTTTTAGTCAGCTGAGTTGTGTGAGAATGAGCATTATCATGATGGATGATGACACCCTTTCTGTTTCCTAAGGAAGGTTGCTTTTGGTTCAAAGCTGTTTTCAAATCACGAAGTTGATCATAATAGACAATTCCTTCAATATCCAACCATACCCTCAACATTATCTTCTTTGGATGAAGTCCTCCTCTTGGTTGTTGAACTGATCTTTCTCCTCAACTGATCCACAATTGGTGACATTTAACATTATAATAAAGGATCCACTTCTCATCACATGTAAACAAGCCTACCAAAATGTTGCCTGAAGCTGTTGCAAATTCTCTGAAGACAGTTCATGTGGGACCCATTTCTCAACCACTGAAAACTTTCCAACCCTTTTTAATTCATATAGCATGGTTGTATGGTCTACATTAAATTGTTCTGCAAGTTCCCTAGAGGCAATAGTGGGATTGTCTGTGACAAGAGCTTCCAACTCTTCGGAATCATGCTTTTTCAGACAAGACTTTTTTGCTTATCTTTCAAACTGTAATCCTCACTTTGAAAACAGGGAAAATACCTTCTGCAACTTTTTTCATTCACTGTATCATCTCAATAAGCACTCTGAATGAACTTTGCCACTGTACTTTCATTGGCACCATTATGAAACTAAGTAAGATATTTTGAATTTGATCTTTAGGCGGGATGAGAATTTGTGCGAATATTGTGAAAGATCATGAAAAATATGTTTTATATCAGAAAGAGAAAGGTAAAAATTATTCATTGTGACATTTCTTAACTAGATACAAGAAGCACAAATATCATAAATACTATCTAAAACTTTCTTCTCAAAAATCAAACATTATTTTTGCACCAACCTGATATGTATGCATATTCTTATGCAAGATGGCATTGGAAAGTTTCCAGACACTGTATGATCTGACTAGAATTCAATGAAAATGCTCAAAGCTAATAGTAATTCCTGTCTCATGAATAAGTTTACCAGTAGACTTCATGCAATCTACTCATGCCCAATCATTATGCAGGGTTTTGTAACATATTAGAAAGGCTCTGCAATCTTTACAATGAATGACAAATTCAAGCAAAATGTCTGTATTATATTTTGTGTAAAGTTCAGTAAATGTACTATGTAAACCCACAAAATGCTTAGTCAAATTTTTGGTTCATATTACTTAAATCAAACATGGGTTTTTGAATGACATGCTACAAGGCCAGTTGAGTGTCTGTTCCTACAAAATGCCAGAAAAAGGGGAAAGAACTTGCGAACACATCCATGAGAGCTGAGTAATTTACAGCACCTTCTATACCTCAAGACATTAAATACATGTTAAAATCAGGCAACTACAGAAATTTAAATACCTGTCTAGTGTAGTAACAGACAATGGAAAATTTGAATCAGAAGATGCACAGGAGTAGTGAAAGATGCTTTACAAAAGTATTAAGAAAGAAAAAAATTTGTTAGATACAATAAAAAAAATTCGTGAACTGCTAAGTAATATGTAATTTCCTTTACAGTAGTGAAAGCTTTTTATATAAATTTAGAAGAGCCTTAAACTGATAGAAATCTAATTCCATAGACAGAACATATAAGCAACAAGAAAGTTTTAAGGAAAATGGATACTCCAAAGAAACATATCCTTATAATCAGAAACAAACAGATAAAATTTCTGGTCTGTCTATATTTCTGAGATGAGGTATTATGTACATTATTTACATTATTAGGACTATTGTCCTCATCTTTGTGACCATATTTATCACAACATTTCGGCCGTTGTACGCCCCGGCCTTCAAGGACACATGTCACAGTGGATAAAGGCATTGGTTAGATCCAGTGACAGGACCCAAAGAGTGTGAGTTCAATACCCGGTTAAGGCAGTGGAGAACTTTCAGAGGGAAATTAACAGGAGATAACTGATAACTGACATCCATCAAACATGGCACATGGAACTAGAACAGTCTACTCCAGTGAGCGAAATAAAGGGTTCAGTTCGACATTCCAACCACCTGAAGAAGGCTGGAGCATACAACGGCCGAAACGTTGTGATAAATATGGTGACAAAGATGAGGACAATAGTCCTAATAATGTAAATAAAATTTCTGGTGTTTATGATGAAGAAAGAGAGACTAGAGAATTTAACATTCACTCGACAGACTGAAAACAAGAAAATCAGGAAGAAACAGCATGTAAACTAAATAACAAGTCTGTATAAATGGATGGGAGAACAAGAATAAATGGTAATCTTTCACTTAAGAGGCATAAAATAAACTGCTATTCTCTGAATAGTGTAAAATCAATAAGACCAAGGTATATACATTTATTACAATTAAACATTACTAGCCAAATCCCTGTCTTATGAACATTTCTCTTAATAATAATTTTAAAATAATTCTGTAGATGATGTTATTTTATTTATGGGTGAATGCCTTACTCGGTTTCCATCATTTGATACTGCGTGTCTAAAAAATGATGCTTTTATCATGGCTGCCATGGCTTCTCACCTCTTGGCTGGAGTCAAAGCGTAGTATCTGCCCTTGGTCCAATAAACTACATTTCATCTCTCAACTGTGTCTCTGTCTGTGAACAGAGAACAACTGAAAATATTACTGAGTGATGCCCAGTCTTGGAAAACAGCTGCCCACAGTAGTATTTCCTTCATTGTTCTAAAGAGGTGGGATCAGTAGTAATATCAATGGCAGTGCAACTGATGGCTGCAGGGGTGGGGATATTTTTTTAACTTGGCCAATGTGAACACATTCAGGCATCCCATATTAAAATCACCTTGTGTCACATCCTGCATTGCAAGAAAATAAAATTGCTTCTCAGCCTCTTGGCTAAGATCAAAATGTAGTATCTGTTTTTATCAGCTTAATCTGATTTTCTCTTGGCACTTCTATCTTTGCTTCTTTCTTTCATTTCTGAGTGAAACCAATTTTTTCCCCTCTTTCTATGTAATCAAAATGGAATAGTTTATTATTTATGAGGTATTAGCAGAGTGTAATGGTCATGTAAACTAATGAAGGAAGGGGAAAGCACAATTATAATAAGATTACAATGGATAATGATAGACTATGCAGTAATGGAGGGAGGCATGGTAGAGTAATGGATTGTGGCTTAGATTGAGGAAATGGAGAGTCAAGTTTGAATTCCGGTTGAGTTCATTACATTCACCTACATGTTAATACCCTTCAGAAAGGTCTGAATCCACCACTTCTCCCTCCAGCTATGAATAAATTGCAACTGACACCACATGAATGCATAAAGATGCAACATGAACAATAACTAAGAAGTTCCAAACTGTTGATGCAGTTTACAATTGATTTTCCACATTTTTTATTTTAATTGCTTTCACTTCATGCAAAGCAGTAAAGCCACTAAGGCACAAGGGGTTATAGGATGTGTAAGAATTAGAAATAGAAACATTAAGAATGAGCAGAAAAAGAAAAGAGTAATCAGAAGAACAGTAGATAGTGATTGACATTGTATTTAAATTTCATTTTGTGTATGGCTGGTGTCATCATCGGAATCCACGAAATGCTGCTGATGGATAACGACATTATGAGAGTATATCCTGTGATTGGCTTCCTTGATTCTAGCATAAGCAGCTCATCCATCTAAAACAAGATGGCTTCCAGGCTGAATATACCACACATTCATCTCTTTCAGAGTCGCTGTTCACTGATCCAGCACCTCAACTAAGAAACACTTTCCCAAACCCAACTCAATAGCACTGAATACACAATGATCAGGGTGCTCTTGGCCATGGTGATATGAAACAATGAAAAAACTTTGTCTTATCTATTTCAGTAGATATAAAATATAAATTCTATTTTATACCATTTAAGTGAAGCAGAAGATTGCCAGAGTATTTTATGCTGTGAAGGATTACCGAACAAAGATGGATGGTAAAAATTCAAAATTTATCTATGTCTGTGTGAAAGGGCCAAAATAGCTTGTAAAAAAACATTTGTTTTTATATATCTGTAAACAATACATATTTTATATACAAGGATAAATTGTTGTCTAAATTATGCAACAATGAAAATAACACTGACATCTCATTTTAACAGATACATTTACCAAAATTATACATAAATATCTAGAAATACTAAAGAATAAATTTAATCAATAAAATCGCCATTGGCTACAACCACAGCCTCCAGACATCTTCAGAATCACCTGCATCTCTTCTGGACAGTCTCCATGTTTAAGTTGGGGAATGATGCAATAACCCTTGCCTTCAGTTCATATTTGGTATTACAAGGAGTTTTGTTGGTCCCTCACTCAGCTGCACCTCACACATAATAATCAAGAGGGTTGCAGTCTGGAAAGTTAAGTGGCCAGATGTAAGGGGTCATGTGGTTGCAGAAATTGTCTGACAGCTATGACTGAGTTCTCAAGCTTATATGGCATGGTGCAGAGTCTTGTTACTAGACATAGAGTCTTCCAGCAGCCACCCTTTTCACCCAGGGTAGCACTACCTCCTCAAGGCACTTGATGTAGACCTCTGTCTTGAGTCTGAGGCCCTGTGGGAATAGGAATGGAGCCATAACATCATTCATCTCTAGTGATCACTCCAAACACTTTCATAATCACCATTAGACTCATCCAACTATTTCTGAATCCCTTGCACTTTCCTCAGATTCATACCCAAACACTCTGAAATGTTCATATTGGAGCTTCTGGCATGAATGCCAAGCAGTATAGCATGGCATTTCCAAACTTCTGGAGGAGTGAATTGTATCATGGTGGTTTTTTTCTCACAAACCATACTATACTGAGTTGTCGACAAAAACGAACAAAGTGAAATCAAAAATATAAAATGGCGACAATTTATCCATCGCACACTTTAGTTTGTAAACACTATTTATTTTTATATAGTTGTAAACAATATATATATATATATATATATATATATATATATATATATATTATATAGTTTGTAAACACCATTTTTTTTTACATATTTCTTTCAATGTTTTGAGGTAAGTATAGTTTAAATTAAGTAATAGTCTTCTTTTGTTGTTTTCTTTCACTCTCCACTTGACTTTCTCAGCAACTGAGCAACCGGCAAAAATCCTGACCAGTGTTAAAGATGAGTGACAAAGGTTCTCCAGACCACAGACAAAGAAAAATGATTAGAGTGAAAAAGCTTTGGCTTTTATACAGCGCCACTGAGTGATTTTATTCCAGGCAACAGCGGCTGATATCACCATTAAAAACTAAAGTCTCTAGCTGGTTGAATGAAGGTCATGAGATGTACTGCTCAGCTCTGTGCTGAGCAGTACATTTTATTTTTATTTTTCTCTTCAACCACAGTAACTCATCCTTTGTTTCTGTATGTACAAGTGCAGTGCAGTTATATAAGAGACAATAAATGCAGCTAATTTATATATATATATATATATATATGAATTCATTTATACTTCAAGTTGCAGGCTACAGTGTTGTATCTAGTATATGTACACATCTTATCAATACTAAGATCATAGACTGTTATTTTTTCTAACTATATGTGAATGTGTCAAAAAGGTATTTCTCCAAATTTTGCCTAAATTTATTGATAGAGATTTAAACTAATTATGATTAATTTTTTTTTAAGAAAATAAGACATTATGAAATCCAAACTTTAAAGGTATTTTTTCAGGTATCCTATAGATGAATGATACTGTGTTTATTTACATCTTTGTGAATTATGGCTGAATTGTAAGAAGCTTGTCTTTTTAAATAATAAAGACATATATTAATTACACTATTTTCTTCTATCGAATAAAACCATGCAGAATGCAATTATTTCCCTTTTTAGAGGATGAATTCACTAACATCCTGAGAGAACTTGAGGTCACATGACAGCTAGTGGGTGATGATAGTCAGCTCCCTCTTAGACTTCAAGTGAGATAAATATGATAGCCAACAGTAGTTTGGCAAACAAGTAAATGTCATGCATACTAAGAGATTGTGACAGCTATTAGGGAGATATGATTAAATATACTTTAATGTTTAAAAAATAATTATTCAGTATTATTATCGTTTAGGTAATAAGCATTATAACATAGCACAAACAACTATATTGCAAATAAAGGAATTTTCAACAATATACACATTTTTTATGTATTTATGGTTATTTTTTTAACTTTTATCAAAAACGACATTCTTGTACATATAGTTATGGATAATATTATACATTAATTACTAATTTTTTAATAACTAGCTGTGCTCACTTATTGACATTAATAGCTATCTGCTGATGTGTTAACATTTTGGAATAATGTAATAATAAAAATTTAAGTTTCATCTCTCTTATAGATGTCATGATCAGTAAATATAAAATAAAATATATTACCGGGGTAGGCTGTCACCCTCCTTAGGACATTTAAGTAAGATTTTCTGTTTCATTGTTCTTTCATATATTGCTTGATTTTTCTGTGCATGAAAATTGTGACACACACACACACACACACACACACATATATAAAAGTGCATCTGTGTGGGTATATGTAATGACAAAAGTATGCAGGTGTAGGCTTTAGGAAAGCTTTATTCAACTGAGAATACAATGTTCGTGTATAGTTCCTTTTATAGTCCCAGTAAACAAAAATAGCTCTCTCAAAGAGGAGAGTAATAAAACAAGGGAAGACAACTCTTGATTATTCATAACAGTATATATAACATTTTGTATGACATATTTTTATATTCTGGTGCTGACTATAAAATGTTTTCAAGCATAACTAATTTTTGGAGTTAATTTCTCTAAGTTATTCTAGCCCTTCCTTCCATTATACTAAGGTGTTAGTGTTTCACAGATATACTAATGCTTAATGTGGGTCTTGGGGAGTAAAGATGATCAAGATATTTTCTCTCTTTTGAAGCACCCTTATTGTGTGTAATTTACAGGATTCATACTCATAAATTTTTATGAATACTAAAATATGCATATAATAATGAAACATCTTTATGTATGTCTTTCTCGATGTATATATGCTTAATTTTATTTTATATTTTTTATTATCCTATTTCTGCTTATGTTTTATGAATTTAGAATCAAAGGTAGAATAAAACTATTTTTTGAAATGCTTAGAGGTGACATTCATAAATGAAGTGAAGGTTAGTTTAGGTTAAGTTGATTGATTTAATGATATATCAAACTTTATTGGATTATTTAACATTGGATAAGTATCTTATAGAAAAAATCACAATGAATTAATAGATAAAGACAAATCCAGTTTATACTATAGTAAAAAAAATAGTAGGCATAGATCCAGTTTACATTAGAGTACAAAATGATAGGTATAGATCCAGTTTACATTAGAGTACAAAATGATAGGTATAGATCCAGTTTACATTAGAGTACAAAATGATAGGTATAGATCCAGTTTACATTAGAGTACAAAATGATAGGTATAGATCCAGTTTACATTAGAGTACAAAATGATAGGTATAGATCCAGTTTACATTAGAGTACAAAATGGTAGACATACATCTAATTTTCACTCGAATACTAACAGGTAGACACAGGTTTGATTTATACTAATGTCAAAAAGAGAGAAATAACTCTGTTTATATTCAAGTAAAAAAAAAATAGACATTGGTTGAATTTATACTCAAATCTACTGGTATCCACTTGGAATGTGGCTTATTTTGGAGAAAGTCCTTTCTTCTCTTCAGGGAATACACTCAGTTTATTTTAATTATATCTACAGGACAAAGAATCAATTGGAGATTGTGAATGAGTTTTTATAGTAATTAATACATTGTATTGTGAACTCAGGTGACTGTATTTATTTTAAGCACCTATAAAGCCACACAAGACCAGAGACATTTCTTTATAAAAAGAGAATAATTCAAAATTCAAGATGACCCTAGAACTTTTAAAGTATATTTCATACTTTTGAAAATGCTTGTATTATGCAATTTTGCCAAAGGAAGACAAATATGGATGAGATGATTCTAAATCGGTTTGCTTTCTTCATTTATGTTCTATGTCTAAGAAACTGTCAAGGAATGGCAGGTGGGGACAAAACACATAGAAATAAAAGAAAGAACCTAAATAAGCAATAATTGAGAAAAAAAAACATTTAAAATGCAATAAGCCTTAGCCATTCAAACCTACCTCTCCACCCTGTCATTCATGGAGTTGTTTTATAAATGCCAACTCCCAGAAAGAGTTTCTTTACCCCT
Source organism: Acanthosepion pharaonis (assembly GCA_903632075.3). Classification (NCBI taxonomy): domain Eukaryota; kingdom Metazoa; phylum Mollusca; class Cephalopoda; order Sepiida; family Sepiidae; genus Acanthosepion; species Acanthosepion pharaonis. The sequence goes on along the minus strand of CAHIKZ030005207.1, from coordinate 962,138 downwards.
TTTTCATTTTCTTCAGTATTTATTTTTCACTGAGTTATTTTTTTTTTACTGAGAAGCACAACCCTGTAAAAAAATCGGTTCCAATGTATTTTATATATATATATATATATATATATATATATATATATATATATATATATATATATATATATATGTGTGTATGTATACCAATCTTGTTGATGCATATATAAAATTATATCTATGTATTTACTTATATATGTAAATATAACTATTTATATACAATACATACTTACATACAGTTGTTTATATATATATATATATATATATATATATATATATATATATATATATAAAGAGAGATAATTAACTTTTATAAAAAACTCTATATGTTTCTCTGTAGCTTGTGTTTAAGTATATACAAAGATATAAATATCTATGTATAGTAAATGAATATATATATATATATATATATATATATATGAAGGAATGAGAGTGAGAGATAGAACAAATGTTAACAAAACTGGCTGTTTTTGATGGATCTATGTCCAAAATCTTTGTTTTTTGATTCCAGGATCAGTATCAGAAAGAAAGCTATATATATATATATATATATATATATATATATATATATATATATATATGAAAACACTAAATGACAATGTATGTGGGCTGCATCGGAATCAGACAGCGGATGGAGCAAAAAAAAAAAAAAAGTGGCAGCAATACACAGGAACAAGAAAAGAGTGTGGTGGAAGCAGGATTATATCATATACATGTATTTGTGCAGCAAGGGAGATACATGCAATGTCTGTCCCAAACAGAATCTGGCTTAAATAATTATTATCATTACATTATTCGAGGATGCCATAGGCACCATTGCCAGTAACCAATCTAATAGTCTGTCGGACACAATTTGGAATTGTAAAGATCCCCTATACTCCCTGAAGACACTGGAATACAATTTGCAGCCATTCCAGCCAACAAGATACCTGGTGGACTACAAAGTATAATTATGAGAGCTCAGATGATACAACACCATTTTGGTTATAGGAATGGGTTGAGGAAACTCAGGTCAGAGTGTGGGGGCCGAGGAGAAAAAGGGAACAAGATGTAAATGGAGAAAGTCAAAGAAAATTAATAAGCATACAATAAAAAATATATTTATGGAAAAATATAAGAAATGATATAAGAAAGAAAAGTCTAAGAAAAAGAAAACGACTTTTAACCAGAAGAAAAAAATATTAGTTTCTTGCGGTCTATTTTTCTAAAAACAGCAAACCTATTAGAGATGCATATACATTTATTTACCTATTTATTTCTGTATCATTTTGTTTAGTGTCTTTGTGTTTGGGGTAAGCAGCACATATAAATAGATAAGTGTTTGCTTAAAAGGAAGGATTCAATAAGGGAAAACTCATAAAAATTGAATATATATATATATATATATATATATATCTAAAATAATGTCTCCATTATTTTTGTTTCTAAATTTCCTTACTTTTATAATTCAAGTGATTTTATGAAAATGATTATTATTTTTTTTGTTCTTGTTTTAACCTAGAATATAATTTAAATACAACCCCTGGTGTAATAATCTGTTAAGTTGTTATGTTTTGTGTGTAGATAGAAGCAAACCCTCACATCTGTGTTATTTATACTGTCTTTCAATTATTATTAACAATACAAGGTGATTGCCTTGTTTCAATATAAATTTTATATTTATCAATATTTCATAGTGTCATTTGGACCAAGAGTAGAAAACAATAGAAAAAAATAACTTTCAAATGAAAAAAATATACCACATCATCTATTTTTCTTTTCTTTTTATATCTGGATTAAAATCTGAAGGTACATTAGATTAACAAAAGATGCTTTCAAAAAGTTAAACAAAGTATTAAGAAACAGGGAAATTTCATTAGAAACAAAGAAAAAACTGTTGAATGGTTATGCAATATCAATCCTCCTATATGGTAATGGATACTGAAAAATCTTCTCACAGATGAATCGAAGACTTGCGCCAACAGAGAAGTTATTCTACAGAACAATACTGAGAATACCATATACAGTGCAACCTCAGTTCTTGAACATCTCACATGTCAAACAAATTGGTTTTCAAACAGAAAATTTGAGATAAAAATGCCTCAATTATCAAACAAAATTTTGGTTATCGAATGATATTTCTGAATTGAGTTAACCGAAACAGAATAATTTCTAAGTCGAATGCCATATTGTATACATTCGTGTGTTGTGTTGCACTTTTTTTTCCAATTTTATTGTACTGTAACTTTTTTCTCTACATTGATTCCTGTTGAAAAAATAGTTTCGGTTTACAAACATTTCCGGTTATGAACAGCCTTCAGGTATGAATTAAATTCATGAACCAAGGGTCCACTGTATAAATAATGATGAAGTTTTAAGAAAAATGGAAACAAAAAGGACAATACTTAGAATCAGAAAGAGGCAGTTGAAATTTCTGGGACACATAATGAGGAAAGTGGGCTTGAAGAATTTAACACTCACAGCACAATGGGAGAGGAACAGAGGAAATCACTAAGTAACCTACTTAACAAGTAAATGGCTGACAGAACAGGGACTGAGAAGGATAGTGAAATGATAAAGCTTACTAAGAGCTACTAAAGATAGGAAGTTGTGGAGAGCCATCATCACTCACCTCATGGAGCATAGTTTCTTGCATTCAATTGCACACTAATAACCTTGGGAAAGGCATGAATTCATTTCTTCTCCACCCTGACCCAGATATGAATTAAATAGCAGAGTAAATTGGACTCTCTTGTCTTGGGTGGTAAACATTCTAGGATTTGATTTGATTTGTTTTTTATGACTTATCACTTTGTGCTTTATTTAAAGGTGGAGCACATTTTGCTTTGTAAGAATAATTCTTTTTTGTAATTGAATATTTTTATTAACATTTTTTAGAGAATAATCATGTTTTTTTTTCAGATACAAACCCTACTATTAAACCCATAGCTAAGGAAGAGATGAATTAATTTCTTCCCAATGAATATTTGCACATAAGTGAATGGAGCATGAAATCAGCTCTCCAATTTTTTTATTCTAAACTGCTACCATTCTAAGAAAAGAACTACTTATGTATTCAAAAGTGTGAGGGAAAGGAATGAGAAACCACTCCATTTTTAGCCCAAGAGATCATGGAATTTTGTATATAATAAATAAAAAGGATCTGTGGAGAGTTATGATTACCTACATCCTAAAGGGATATAACATTTAAAAACAAGAATGTCATATATATATATACATGTGTGTGTGTGTGTGTAATAGATAGGTTAGTTAATAAAATGAGGAACAACAAAAGTTTACCAATATAATTAGTACAATAAACATTTATTAAATATTAATTATTAACCATATGGCAAAAATGAAGTATGGAAAAAAAGGTTTTAAGTTCAGAATTTTCAGACATGCCTGTGTTCTTCATCAGCGGACTGAGAAATAAACAGAGAAATAGGAATTACTCACAGATTGATATGTTTGTAGACAGCAAATTTTCTGGTGGAAATATTGTTAGCATTTTTTCTAATTTTATATATATATATATATATATATATATATATATATATATATATAATATTAGTATTAATAATTCTATATGTATGTTTTTTTCCTTTGCTTAAAAGAAAGTGGATAATTCAAGAAAGTTTTATTTGACAAGTTTTTTTTTTGTATTTCTTATTTCAAATCATCCTTCCTTGATTTTAGAACTATCTTTGAAAAGACAATTCTTATAAATCAGATAGAATTGGTTAGTGGGTGGGTAGAGGTACCATGTCCAAACAGAAGATGATATGAAGTCACAGAATCTACAATTACTCTAACGTTTTGTCAACTTCTTTCACAACCCAACCCCCACCATTTATTCCAATACCTACTCCAGGGATCAAGTTTGCAATCAACTTTTTCATCCCAGATCTTCCTTGTTCTTTCAGCTTGCTCCCACCAAATACTTACATCCTTTATTTTAATTTAATCTTTTTTTTATTCTTTTTTAAGTCATGTAATAGAGTGCGACCATATGGGTGAGAGGGAAACAGAGGCAAGATGGGCAGTGCTTGGGTGATCAGTAGACAACCAGGAGCATTACTTTGTCTTTTTGAATAGAACAATTGCTCACCTGTCAAATGTGACAAGCATAGTCTCCATTGCAGAGGTTTGGAAAATCAGACATTTTAAATGGCTCAAGTATCAGCAGCAGGATGTGACCCACCTTACCTTTCTTCTAGGCATCTCCACCCTCCCACTGCTGGGTCTCTTCCAACACATCCCCAGCAACTACCAACAATTGAATGAAGTTATTTAAACACTTGGATGCTGGCAAAAGATTGTAGTTCTTATGGTGCCATGTTTAAAGTCAGAAAATAGTTAAGACCCTCTGGAGGACCACACACTATACCTCCTTAAATCACAATCTGTTCATTATTAATTTGAATAAGGGCTTGCAGCCAAATAGTTAGGTTTTGAGTTGAGAACAATATATAAGAGAAATTCTCAATAAATTCTACCAGCCAATGTTTGAGCAAATGTCACTGATGAAGACAAAGGTGGGTTTATAAGTCTACTGTATAACACAAAATTATTGGCTGAATTTCTATCTAAAATTTTCAATGTATAATGTTTGATTTATGCAATTAATAATCATGGTTGAATTATGAACAGTGAAAAAGAGATTATGCTTAAAAATCACTATTTACATTATTCGGACTATTGTCTTCATCTCTGTCGCCATATTTATGACAATGTTTCGGCTGTTGTATGCTCCAGCTTTCTTCAGGTGGTTGGAATGTCGAACTGAAACCTTTATTTCGCTCACTGGGGTAGACTGTTCTAGTTCTTCGTGTCATGTTTAATGGATGTCAGTTATCAGTTATTGCCTATTAATCCTCCTCTCCAAGTTCTCTGCTGCCTTAACCAGGTATTGAACTCACACTCTTTGGGTCCTGTCACTGGATCTAACACCTTTATCCACTGTGCCATGTGTCCTTGAGGAAACGTTGTAATAAATATGGTGACAAAGATGAGGATAGAAGTTCGAATAATGTAAATAGTGTACATAATACCTCATCGCAGAAATATAGACAGATGCTTAGAAATATTTGCTGAATAAATTATTATTAGGTTGAAGACTTATTGATGTATCATTGTGTATTTGTGTGTGCATGTGGACAGACAAATGGATCTGAACAGACTAAAATAGATATTAACAGGTTGAAATAGATAAATAGATAGATAGATATGAACAGGATGTATTTGTGTGCATGATAGAGAGAGAGAGAGAGAGAGAATTGAAGATAGATAGATAGATAGATAGATAGATAGATAGATAATGAAAGAATAACATGGAACAGATAGATATTATTATAATTAGGTGAAGTCTTATTGATGTATCATTGTGTATTTGTGTATGTATGTGGACAGACAGATGGATCTCAACAGGCTAAAATAGGTATTAACAGGTTGAGATAGATATATATGAACAAGATGTATTTGTGTGCATGAGAGAGAGAGAGAGAGAGAGTTGAAGGTAGATAGACAGATAGATTGTCATGAACAGACTGTAACAGAGAAAAAGAAAGAACGAGAGAGTGTGGTGAAATACAAATGCACAGACAAACACAAAAAATACTGAAAAAAACTTCCACTAATGATAAATGTATAAAAAGGAAAAAAATCAAAAAAATATACGCACTAAATTGCTGATACCCGCCAAGGAGTGAACGGACAGGTCCAGCTATGAAACTCTAGAGTAAGGATGGTGAAGGTAACATTAATCAGCTAAGTGACAAATTTTTACTCATATTAATCCTATATATATATATATATATATATATATATATATATATATATATATTTTGACAGTTACTCAAAACTTTTAAATTTAAGATTACTCATAAATATTCAGCAGGTTAACTGAAAAGATTTAGGCATTACTAGATGACATGATATAGCATCTTTGAAAGTAAATTTTAAAATTTAAAGATGCTCAATAACAGGTTAACTGAAATGTCTAGTCATTTAGACCTTAGAATATGTCATTTAGAAAAAAAAAAGAAGAAAAAGTTTTTTGGGTTGAAATATGAGATGATGTTTGTAGTATACATCTCTGAAAGCTGGAATGATGGATTCAGACATTTTCTTTTGATTTTTCAACACATTTATTGTGCATGTTGGCTTTGGAAAGTAGTAATTTCCTTGGAAAAAATAGGGTGAGGATTGATATTTTGATAATATTTAATGGCAGCACTCTCAAGGATTTTTCTTTTGAGTAAATTATTTTCTCTTTTGATGAGTGTGGCATTTTTAAGATCAAAATTGTAGTTGAATTTATTTTTGTGTATGACTAGTGCATTTGTTAAATTATTATTTATAAGCTCTCTTTTGTGTTCTTAGACACGTTTTTTTTTGATTTCTGCTTGTTTCCCCAATGTATTGTGAGGGACAGTTAAGGCATTTTTTTATATATTCCTGCTTCTGAACTATTATTGATATATGTGTTTTTAGATCTTTATTATATTATATCCAGGATGGTTTTGGAAATATATATATATATATAGAGAGAGAGAAATAGAGAAATATAAGCAGGCTGAGAAAGAGAGATGGAGCTGGAGATAGATATGAAAAGTCTGTGAAAGAGAGACAGAGTGCTGGAGTATATATATATATATATATATATATATATATATATACCAGGTGTAACAACAAAATTGTCTAAATCATGTTATAGCATAATTGTCCATCCCAAAAAATGTTTAATATCTGAAAAACCATTAAACTAATTGAGTTTCTTTTTTTCTACATTTTCAGATAACATGTTTAGCTATCTTGATACTATTTGTCTTAAGAATCGCTGAAAAATCCTTTGAGTTATTCAGCTTGAAAGAGAACAGTTTAAAACCTTTTTGTGTCAGCTCCACTGTCTTTTCAATTGAACAATAGTGAGAGGAAAAAGATTATTCAGGCCTTCAGTAATGGTACCAACACTCATACTCTGGCTTCCATCTTCAAAATTTATTCAAGAACCATCCAGAGAACGGCGAATAAATTCTAAAAAGAAGGAACAGTAGAGAGGAAAAATGGATCAGAAGGCCTGGTTCTCTCTAAACTGTATAAAAAAATGCTTCGCTGCCTCCTGCTTTCTCACTTACTAGAAGACATTTTCTGTTGTTCCAGTTTTTAAGAATTCTGGTGAACCATCCAGCCTTTCCAACTGTCAGCCTATTAGCCTTCTATCCCTTTTTGGGAAATTCCTAGAGGCCCTAATGAATGCTGAATTGGCTCAGCATCTCTCATTGCAGGTTTTTTCTCAGACAAGCAATTGTACTGAAGTATTTAGCATTATAGAATAGAAAAAAAAGGCTATCCTTAAAAGTGGCTAAATGTATGTAGGTCACAACAGGAAGAGGGATCATCATTTCAACTTAGAGCTAAAGAGATCAAGTAGAAAAGATCCCTCTCTCTAGTGCAATGAGAAGGCATGGCCTTAGGCAGCTGTTCCCCAGGGCTGGGCACCTCTCAGTATAATTTTCCTCAGTTGTGACTCTGTCCTTTGATGGAGTTACCCCTGAGTGCACTCTGCCCAAAGACAGAGATGCAACTGAGAGATGATAAATAGATGTGTGACAAACTAGGTATTTACTAGGTATCTCCTCACTAATACGAGTTGTGACACAAGGTCTTTTTTTAAGGTAGGGACCCGAACGCATACACCCAGACCAAGAACAAAAATTGCCTGCAGCCCCCCCAACTGTCAGTCGCACTGGCCTTGATGCGAGCACTGATCCCTCTCTCTGGTGCAATGAGAAGGTGCAGCCTCGGACAACTGTTTCCCAGGGCTGGGCACCTCTCAGTATAATTTTTCTCAGTTGCAATTCTGTCCTTTAATGGAGTTACCTCTGAGTGCACTCTGCCCAAAGACAGAGATGCAACTAAGAGTGAGTATCCGAGCACGTTCATTACACACTAAAAGATCAATATCTGAGTTATATATTATATAGTTCTTGGTGATATCACTTTTCAGGTTTAACTAATTTGCATATTGATTTTAAAAAAGTATATTTCATTAATTAACTGCCCTTCATTACTGTTCTTTTATTAGAGGATTGTTTTGATTTCCCTGTCCTGTTTAGGAATATTGTCTTACATAGTGCAGAAAAGTGTTTGAAATTTGCATTTTACTTGGCCTTCAACAAGTTGGCATCTATTTGTAAAACTTTCCTTAACTATAACAAGCCTGCCCCAACATCCAACCAATTAATTTCTTCTGTCTTTACAGTTATATTCTTTGAACAAATATATTGAACATCCACAACCCCTTCAACATTTTATAAATAGTGAACATTAATCGCATAGAAAAACTACTAATTTTTCCTTAAAATATACAATTTAATCAAAAAATTATTAAATAAATCAAAATTAAACTGATCCTGACTGAAAGTGAGTTGTTAGAGAAAAAGTTAAAAAACAGGAAGGAAGCAAAAACAAAGACATTAGAATAATGAATGACAGAAAAATAAGAATTTACAAAACAGAAATAAAAATGAAATCTTTATCATGGAAAATAGACTAAGAGCTTATATTGTAATATAAGTAATCTCAGAAATAAAATAATAGACCATGAATGCTTTATAAAAAATTAAAATATTAGTAAGATAAGAATTAAAGAGCAAATGACATAATAATGTTGTTTTTTGGCGTATTTTTTTAACGTCAAAAAACGACATTATTACGTCATTATTTTTGCACCAACCTAATATTTAAATTTGAAAAAAACAATGAGCTATTATTTTCCATGAACACACACATTTGTGTTCAGGCAGTTCTGTAATGAGAATGAATTTAGTCTGGACTTAAATGACTGAGAAATTAAAGAATGGAAATGACATTGTCATTAACCTTTTTGGTCCCAACAACTGATTCTATATATTAAACATATGGCTTTCCACAAAGATGCTCTAAGGGCTTTCAAATCACTAAACAGAGGCAAATGAGACCTGATATGAAGGGCTGATCCAAGGAACTGCCAATATTGTCAAGTGGATTACAATTTGGATATGGGTGGGAGAATTTAGAGAATGGCTGGGGGTGAAAATGGTTTGTCTTATTTTGCCAATGTATTTGTTGTAGCTTGTTCAATAATTCATAAGAATTTATTCCTGTTTTTTTTTTTAATTTTTTGCTTTCCCAGAGATTTGGTGTTTGTTTTGAGAATTTTTGTATGTAAAAATACTTTTTTAAAATCCTGACATTTCATCACTTTATGAATATATTTATTCCTCTCTCTCTCTCTCTCTCTCTCTATATATATATATATATATATATATATATATATAAAATAGAATAAATATATTAATATATATATATATATATATATATATATATAAAATAGGAATAAATATATTAATATATATATATATATATATATATATATATATATATATATATAAAATAGGAATAAATATATTCATATATATATATAAAATAGGAATAAATATATTCATATATATATATATATATATATATATATATATATATAAAATAGAATAAATATATTCATATATATATATATATATATATATATATATAAAAATAGGAATAAATATATTCATATATATATATTCTCAATTGGTTCTGTTCAATAACAGATCAGAGTAAATTGGTCATTTATTTGTTTGTTTTAGACAAAGAATATATAAACACACAAATATGTATTGGGAGAGTTTTATATATTATGTTTTTAACTGCATTAAAGATAGACAAGTTGTTATAGAATTATATATATATATATATATATATATATATATATATATATATATATATATATATATATAATGGACAGATAGATAGATAAAGAAAGTGAGAAAGATTGAGAACCATAAGAAAGATTTGAAATGGAATTCAAGAAGTGAGAGTGATAAGTAAGAGAAAAAATAAAATAAAAATAGCCCACCTGATTTCATTTATTTTTTCTACTGTCCATCTCCTTTATAATATGTCTCTAAACACAGACATGTGTATGTCTGTGCTTTCTTATGGCTATAAGTATATTTAGTGGGTATACTTACTTAAATGTTTGTAAAGTTTCACACATATATACATACATAAATACATACATATATATAAATGTGTGTATAAAGTGATATACTCACTCACACACACACGTGTGTACATATGTCAGTGGTATTCTTAGGAGATTAAAAAATACAGAGAAAATATTTGTCGCTTGATATGAAGTAGCTTCAAGTGCTGTCTTATTATTTTCCAGCAAAAAATCATCAACCAAGGATAATTCTTTTGTAAAATACAAAAAATAAAAAAGAATGAAATTAAAATATTTAAATAAATAAGCTAAGTAAATTAAATTCACACTACCGTGTTCTCAGGCTTTGTGCATCATAGCCTCTAACATTTAAATGTCTGTCTCTTCCACCATCACCAGGACACAGAACTAATCCAAGTTATAATAATGGTAATATTAGTCATCTCCCTACAAGGAAACATTTGGCATACATTGACCAAGCAGCCAGAACTGCTTCTGGTTGAAATTTATATCTTTCTCTTAAAACAATTTTTTAGGAAAATAGGTTTCTTGAGTATAGTAGCTGTTATTGCTCTTTCAACTGCTGACATGAGTTTCCTTCCTAACCTTTTATTTGAAGTGGTGTGGAATATTAACATCTTGATTATATCATTATTTTCTCTTCAAGTTACATGTGCTATCCATTTTAATTGTTGCTGCTGTTGATAGTCCTCAAGTGATATATATATACAATAATTGGTTGAATTCAACTAAAACAAATTTACAAATATAATAAAGAAAGAAAGGTATTCTGAAAAATATACTCTGATGAATATGGATTGTGCTATTAACTACTGGAATATTTATAAATATTTCAATATTTATGAAGATAGAAATTCTATTTTGAGGAGAAATTTTATTTTAGATAAAACATATTACAAGCTTACTCAGACTGTCAGAAATTACAGCAATTTTTAAATAATTTATACACTCAAATTTTTTTTTTTTTTTAGAAATGATGATCCATTATAAGGCCCAAGTGCCACTCAAAGTAGAGGGTTACTGCATGGAGTTGTATTAGCATAAGAAAAATAACATTAGCATGTTTTAGTATTAGCATAAGAAAGGGCAAGGTAACAGATAGATGGGTAATTCCAGACTTGAAGAAGTCAAGATTTAATTAGTGAATAAAATTTCAGAGTTCAGGCAGAGATGTTAGGAGCAGAAGTAGACTTTAGAACAGGGGTCGGCAACCTTTTGCTATGTGCCAACTTTTATATAAGTCAAGGTCAATATACTTGTTCTACGATATATCTTATATAGTAATATATAGTATATATGCTTTAGTATATATTAAAATTGAAGCAGCTAAATATCTTCTTAATGATGTAATAGCTATTGGTTCTGATTTTGAGATGTCATTTGCAGCTGCATGCTATTAGAAATTGCTTAGTGTGCCACATGTTGCTGACCCCTACTTTAGAATGGACCAGAAACCCAATTCTCAACAGAAAACAAGGGATGAACCTCTACTTCTGTTCAAAAAACTGACAACAGGTGTGAACCAGATGATAGACAAACCTTTCTACTCTTATTAGGAGAGGAAAAATTTAAATAATTACTGAATAAAATTTCTAATTTCAGGCAAAGATGTCTGAAGTACAGAGTTGAAGGAACTGAAAACACAATCCTAAACAGGAAACAAGGGATAAAAATTTAACCTTGTTTAAAAGTTTGGGGAGGAGTGTGAACCGGGCAATAGACAAGCCTATCTACTCTTATTGGGAGAGGAAAAAAATAATGAGTGAATAAAATTTCAGATTTCAGGTGGAGACATCAGTAGTACAGAGTTGAAGGAACCAGAAACCCAATACTAAACAGAAAACAAGGAATGAACAACTACTCCTCTTCAAAAGACTGGCGAGGATTGTGAACCGGGCGATAGACAAGCTTATCTACTCTTATTGGGAGAGGAAAAAAAAATAATAATGACTGAATAAAGTTTCAGGTTTCAGGCTTTTTCGCCAATGGAGTAAACGGCATGAAATTTGAATTAAAGAAACAATGCCCAATACTCTTTGTATTCACATCAAATATTTTGAGAGTCAGTCTCTCAGAGAAGTTCCGTAAACCATTTCAACCACAAAAACTTTGATCTCTAGTAATTCTGTTTCTTTCTCCAGCTTGTGTTGTCATGTCATTTTTGTCTTAATATTAATTGCACTTTTAATAGCAAATTTACCAAGTTTAATTTTTAAAATTTTTACATAATACATTTTGAACATTTTTTATTTTATTGCTAGTTTTTTTTCTCTATCTTATAGTTACTTTTAATCATAACACTCTGGGTTGATAGATTCTTCAAAAGGTATTCTATCATATAAAATCCAATAGGTCTTTATATATTTATCAGTCAGTTAACCTGATCCCCCTTTGTCAACAATGAGATATTCTTTTCTTAACATGGAGGCATTCATAAGTTAACATACCTCATGGTGGCATAACAAATTATCTCATTCATAATGAGGTGAGATCAGGTTGATAATACATTGATTTTTATTTCTTTTGTTTTTTGTTAACATTTTTTAATATTTTACCTGACATGAGCGATTATGGCTCTCCACTACTTCCCATCCTTTGTAGCTCTTAGCAACATTTGTCTTCTTACTATCTACCCAATTCCCTGTTCTGCCATCCATTTACACAAACTCATTAGGTAGGTTACTCATTGTTTCCCTTCATCCCTCTTGTCATCAAGATGTACTGTGAGTGTCAAATTCTCCAAGCTTTCTTTCTTCATTATTTGTCCTTGAAATTTCAACTCTCTCTCTTTCTGATTTTTAGCATAAAATATCTTTTTTGTTTCCATTTTCCTTAAACCTTCTTTGTTGCTTACATGCTCTATCCATGGAATTCTCAACATCCCTCTCTGGAACCATATCCCTGTTTTTTTAATTAATGCCAAGCAAGGTGACAAAAGCTGCCAAGATGCAAGGGGTTACTGAGGGTAAAAGAATTTGTATAAAAAATGAAGGAAGATTAAACAACAGAATAACAACAAGTCAAAGCTTTTGTGCCTAAAGTGGTTTCACTTCCATGAAAGACTGACTGCTAAAATGTGGGATATAAATTCAGTTATCACCTTCTTTAATTCAAAGTTCATAAAGAAATACAGAAAGATATTATCACAAGCATAGCTCATATCCTACAATGGGCTTTATCTATGTAAAATTTGTATGTTTTTATAGGTTGTTTTATACAAACATTCAGTGGAAAATATCATGATGCGATTTCTGACCTTAGGTCTCTGTTTGAGACTCTCTCTCCCTGAAAGAAATGAGTATACAATAAAAATCAAATAAATGACAATAATAATAATAAATTCCCTGAAACTAAACATGGCATGGTTTCTAATTTTCCATGGTTGAAGGTGTTAATACTTACCAAATATTCCAAAATGAAGGACTCAAGATAATCCTTTCCAAAATAGAAACTATGATCTGGAATTGGAATGAAAGCAGTCATGGCACTTCACCTAAATCCCTTATAAAAATTCATAATGTGGAATTAATAAACTCCAAACACTTCAAATCCCTCAATGTATGGATTAGTTATAACAAATTTAATATTGAGGGTAAGGAAATACAATATAGGATAGGCTGCATAAGATTAGTTCTGTCCAACACAGTAAGATTCAACAAAACAAAATAATAGCTCAAGTCATGTTCTTAAACAGCTTCATCAGATCTAGAGTCTAATATGGATGGCATGCATGACATCCTTTTCATTCATAAATGTCTACACTATTAGCTATATACAATGGTTTTCTGACCAATGATTAAAAGAGGCTTCAAGTGAATGAACCATGTAGGTCTGAGCAGGGACAATCCTTCTTTGAACATTGTGGAATGCAGCAACAGAATCCTAAAATAACTTTACCAAATAACAGAAACCATATTCCTTGAAGACTTCCAACAGCAGCAGCAGCAGCAACAACTAAAATGGGTAACACATATAACTCAAAGAGAAAATAATGACACAATAAAAATATTGTCTTTCTACACAATCTTAAAAAAAAGATTACGAGGTGAGTATTATAGAGATATTATAATGCAATGATCATATTGTAAATAAATATATATATATATATATATATATATATATATATAATATAGTTACTGCTATTTACTATTTAATTTCATTTTTAATTTCCATGGATTGTAAAAAGAATATCACTTTGAAAGAGAAGTAGGATATTGTGAAGTTAATCAGGGATATGAACACAATGTTGTAAATTGTAGAAAAATACTGAACAGATATCATAAAACAATAAAAACAAATTGAAAATATTGGTAAGAATACAGGAAAAACTGGTTTTAAGAATGTCACTACAAGAGATTTGTGATGTTAAACTACATCTGCCAGAAATCCCTCTGATTGGGAGAATAGAGGTTTTGAGGAGCCTGGAACCACCTCTTAATTGCTCTTGTTCTCAGGTCCACTCTGACCTGAGGTTGAAGCACCTGTTAGGCAAATAGTGAACCCTCAATCAAAAATACCTTGAAAGTATAGAAATGCATTTTAATAGTAAAAATATCAGCAATACATTTTTATATAAAAGAACCAATAATAATTGCAAACAAAATATTTGATCTCTAGTTGAAGGCATACAATTGTTCAAATTATTTAGATTTTAGCATTAAATAACCCATAGAGGTTGATATGCTACTAAACATAATCAACCAACATGAACTCTGTCATGACGTTAATCCATATAATATTCTACAACATCTTAAATCAAAATTTATTTCAAAATATCACTTAAAAAACTACAACATAAAAGACGCATCATCGCCTCTAGTAATTATGTCCACACAAACATGTATATGCAGAAAAGCTGAGTATCATCTACCATGTAATCAATTGTGAAAGCAGAATAACATGTATCATATTTCTATTACTTCAAAGCTCCCAAGAAAATGAAATTTGGGCATTAGATAACTCATGAGGAGTTGATATGTCATTAAAGAAATCAATTAAGAAGAGATTTGAGAAGAGGTTAGTATAATACACAAGGAAATAGAAGCTGTTGTTGTAAATGTAAACAGAGAGTATGTCAAGAACATTGGCTAAAGTCATGAAAGCAATCAAACTATCACCTTTTAGCAAACAAATCAAAGAGAAATAGGTAAGTTAATCAAAGAAGTACATGAAAACTAACTTCTCAAGAGCAATCTTTAGGGATGAATGGAGAGCTTCATTGGATAAACCCAAAGAGGCTGGACTAGATATTTTTTTCATTAGTGCAGGTCATAATTAATAAACTTTATGCTTGAGTATATCAATGCAAAATAATACAACTTTATCTTTTTCAAAGTTTGCTATTTCTAACCGTACCAAGAAAATTTCAAAGACACAAAATTAATGGAATGACCAATTGTCTCACCAGATATTAATCCACTATATTCATTATTTTAGAGATTTATATGAGAATGGAAACATTAAAAAGACAATCTCTGGAATGTAATAAAAACTGCTAAAAGTAATGTTAAAGTCAAAAGATTAGAAAAGTTTTTAAAAAAGTCAATGACTGAAAGACTAATGAAGCCCACATTAATATATAAAATAATAATTTTTTAAGGTCTACAGGTTATTATATATGGTACCTAGACTTTTTTGAATTTAAGCAGTGTTAGACTGACATTGAGATTTCATCAATTTATAGTTGAGCTGGCTAGATGTAACCATAAACTTTATGCTAACAGTTTCTTTTCTCACACTTCTCACTTGTGGAACTTTCATCCAGCTCCATGCTTTCCAGCCAACTTTAATCTGCAAAAATTTAAATGCAATGTCAGTCACTATCTACTCTCCTCCTGATTACTCTTTTCTCTTCCCTCTCATTATTAATGTTTCTGTTCCTAATTCATCCACGTCTTCTAACCCCTTGTGTCACAGAGCCTTTAGTGCCTTGGATACGGTGATGCTGATTAAAAAAGGAAATACTTTTCAGATATATTCATAAGTAAAAACTGTTGAACTTTGCATAATAAGGTCTGATTCTCACAAAACTAATTATTATTAATATTTTTAAGGAGAGATATTATAAGCTGAAACTTACAAAATATATTGTTTATATAAATATATTCAGAATTTTTTTACCAGTGTCAGTTTGTTAATAGCAATTTTATTGCAATATCATTGACTTGCAATATAAAATCAGATATAGTAATTATATATATATATATATATGATGATGTGACTCTCCCATTGTTTTCAATGTATGAGCGTCTTTCAATTCAGTTTTTTTGTATATATTTTGTATGACACAACAATCCTGCATGGGATTTGCAAACAAATCCACATGAAGGGTATACTGAAGGGTTGAGCATCATATAGGCTGATGTATTAGCCCAAGATTTAATGTTAATTCTTAGTTCTCTCAGATGGTTGAGACAATTCTCTTCAAAGTTAATTATACCTCAGTAGCAGGTGTTTCTCCAGTTTGCTCTGTTTTCAACAGCAAGTTCAAACTCCTATAGGGATGTTTGCAGCAATTAAATTAAGTTTGTCCTTGAAGCATAACCAAGGACAGCCTACGTTACACTTACCATGTAAAAGTTGGCTGTACATAAGGTTTTTCAGCATCTGATCATCACTCATTCTGATGACATGACCAGACCATCTGAATTGTGATTGCATTAGAAAGGATTCAATACCATTGACACCATATTTGATGAAAAAATCAGAGTTAGAGATTTTGTCCTGCTGTGTATAACTGCATATTGAGTGAAGACAGCATTTATGTAAAGCATCGAGTTGATTGATGTGCGTCCTGTATGAGATTCATGATTCTGACCCATAAAGAAATGTGGTGAGAATGATTGCTCGATAGACAATGATTTTTGTTTTCAGTGAAATCCCATGAACATCCCATAGGCGATGCTTAAGCTTCCCAAAGGCATTGGTTGCCTTTGATATTCAGTTAACTATTTCATCATCCAAATAGGCACTTGAATTGACTTTGTTTCCTAAGTACAAGAATGATTTCACATACTTCAGGTTGTTGCTGCTTACAGTAATGAGAATGATTTGCAAGGTATGGACATGTGGTTTTTGCTTTACACCCTTGACCTGCTTAGGTGTAGTCGCCTTGGTTGATGGACAACTTCAGTTTTCTTCATGCTTATAGTTAATCCGAATGTGTTGTAAGTGGTGGAAAAACGATTGATGAGTGCTTGAGCATACGTGTGTGTGTGTGTATATATATATATATATATATATATATATATATATATATATATACACACACACACACACACACATGCACACACTATTTAGACTTTTGTCCTCATTTTTATTGCCATATTCACAATGTTTCAGCTGTTGTATGCTCCTGCCTTCTTCAGGTGACATATGTAGGAATTTTGAATCAAACTCATTATTTAGTCCATGAAGGTAGAACACATGGCTCAGTGGATAAAAGCATTGGTTGAAGTAATCTAAAAAGTGACTTGAATAACAGATTTGTGAGTTCAATATCTAGTCACAGCAGAGGAACTAAAAACTTGGAGAGTTGCATTACTAAAGGGAATTAACTGTAACTGAGATATCCAGAAATGGCATGGCATGTGGAACTAGAACAATTTGCCCTTGTGGGTTCGATTCGAAATTCCAACATATATCACCTGATGAAGGCCGGAGCATACAACAGCCAAAATATTGTAAATATGGCAGTAAAGTTGAGGACAACAATCTGAGCAATGTAAATAGTTACAATACATCATCTAAGATATATAGACAGATGTATATATATATATATAACATAAAATAACTGTAAATCTTAAATTTGATGTTAGCCTAATAAGCATTTATAAAATAATAGAATATATTTTCTATAATCAAATGCAATCATTCTTATCAATAGTCCTGAAGAGTCATACTTTGAAAAATTATAAAACTTGGTGTAACATCAATAATTATTGAAGCTTATATCTAATTCAGTTATATATATATATATATATATACCCAAGTATAGGATTGGTGTATATGGAACCCTTTATTCTACAATCAACATCATCACTTGATAAGACACCAGAGGCTATGGCTATTTTTGTAGTGATTTTATAACATATTTATGTTATAATTTCTAAATAAATTATTATATATATATGTGTGTGTGTGTGTTTGTGTCTGTGTAAGCAGCTATAAGCAATATATTTAGGTACGGTTGAGAGGGGATCATATAGTCTGGGCAGTGTATGACCTCCATATACTAATACCAGGCCTGCACTCCAAAGAGGTCACTCCAACCTCACCCAAAGACTAAATTTTGACCAAAAGAACACTACGTTTATCATGCAATAAAAATACTGCTTAATATATTTTGTGGAGTCATGTGTTTGAGTAGATTGTTTTTGCGGGGAGCTTAAACAGAGTAATTGACATTTACTAGCATGGACACTTGAGTATCTGAATAAAGAAAATATGACTTTTGACAGAGGTTGAACCTTTGACCTGTTAATACTGGAGAAACCACTTTTAATCCAGGTAGGCTTTAGATTGCTCTTCATCACACTGTTTAAAAAATTAGAGAAAACACAGGCATCAACTCAGCCCCATGTATCCACTAAAAATAACATTTAAAATAATAGAAAATAATGTTATATTATAAATTAAATTTATTAATTACTGAGAAATATATATATATATATATATATATATATATATATATATATATATTTGTGTGTGTGTCTCTCTCTCTATATATATATATATATAATGAATTCTTGGTTCCAGGCTATTTTTTCTGCTTGCCAAAAAGATTAAAGTATTCATATGCATGGCCTTGGTGTTTACATTTGGAATAATCTTTCAAAGGCCAGAATTGTCTCTCAAAACCCAGACAATACTTTCATGTCCTTCTCTCTTTTGTTCCTAATCTCTATTGCTATCTCTTCTTCCTTTATCACTCCCCTTCTTTCCAGGAATGCAGTATATTAGATATAATAGCTAACAGTATAGAAAAGGCACAATATCCCCATCCATCTGCAAACATCTTTGTTTTCATTGATTTTAATTGTTACTGATGTTGCTGGTATCCAGACATTAAATTTCTCCATTGCCCACTCCCTTACCCAAATCATGGACTTTCCTACTTGTTTCCCTAGCAAAACCATCAAGCAGCTCTGCTTGACTTATTTTTTACCTCCTCTCCAACTACCTTCACAACATTGCCCTCTTGGCAACTCAGACCACTCTGTAGTATCCACTAACATTTTGTTCCAATCATCTATTAAACCGAAACCCCCTATTCATAAGACACCTTTCTGTTACCAACATGTAAGTGGCATTCTTTGTGACACTCCTTGGACTGATATTTTCAACCTCCCAATTGAAAATTGTGCCACTGAGGTTTCTTCTTGAGGCATGGACACTTTCATCCCTTCTTAGAAACACCAGCCAAAATCTCAGTCTTCTACATGGTTCACACCAGCATGAACCACTATTTTCGGCTATACCAGCATGACAGCTCCTGTCACAACAGCTGCCTATTTGTTGCTGATCATAATAAATGTAAAGGAGTACTCAGAGTTCCTGTTTGCCAAAAGAATGAGGTACTGCATAACATCTAAAAACTATGGCTCTTGTGATTACTGGTGTCTCTGTAATAGGGTATTAAATAAGTGTAAGACCTCTATTGCCCCTCTCTTCATTCAATTTGAGGTGTTATCATCCTCTGCTGATAAAGCTGAATGCTTTTTTCTCCTACTCTTGACTCATCTGGAGTATCCCTGCCTAAATGAGTCTCTGTTGAGTGATATGCATATAACCCCTTGCATGGTTTCTGCTAACATATCTAACCAAGATCTCCACAAAGCATGTGGATCCAGTGGTATCCCTGTAATAGTCATTAAGAAGTGGCCCCTGTTTTCTCTAAGCTGTATAATAAATAACTTACTGCCTCCTGCTTTACTGCCTGCTGAAAGTCATTATCTATTATTCCAATTTTCAAGAACTCTGGTGAACTATACAACTCTTCCAACTATCAGCCAATTAGCCTTCTTTTTGGGAAACTCCTAGAGACCCTAATTAATGCTGAATTGGTTAATCATTGCAGGGCCTTTTTTCAGACAAACAATATGGCTTTTGTTTCTTCAGGTCAACTGCTGATGTACTGAGAACAATTGTGGAAAGAGTCTATCATCTAGATAAAAACAGTGAAGCCCAGGCTGTAGCATTGGACATCTTGAAAGTCTTAGACAGGGTTTGGCATATGGGGCTTCTCCACAAACTGAAAAGTTACTGTGTCTCCAGACACATTTTTGAACTGATCCAGTCTTTCCTATCAAATTGACAAATTAAAGTTATCAAATACTGAAATGAAAGTGTAGTTATGGTGTACCATGATCTTATAAGGAATCAATCATAGCATTTCACTTCTAATAATCTTCATAGAAAAGAAATTGGAAAACAACCCATCAGAGGTCATGTGGTCCTTGCTGTGTGGGAGTCAATGTGTTAATTTAACCTCCTTGCAAGTTTCATGACTATGAAATTTCCCTGTTGTATTGTTAAATATTTGAGCTTAACAACTTTAACTGAATATTGCAATAACAATCATAAGTATGAATGCTGGGAATTATTTAAAGAAGTAAGAGGGTACAAATGAAATTATTTTCCATTTCACTTCTTTTGTTTTTCTTTCTTTTACTCACTGAAACCAAACAGCATCTATGATAAGTCTTTTCTATTTTTCTTTGTGATCAAAACAAAGTAGTCTATTATTGATGAGGTATTCTCAGGTTGTAACATAAATGTTAATTAACTAACTACAAAACAATAAGAATTATAATATGATTGTAGGCTGTTAAACATTTTAGACACGGTAAAAATTTAATTCAATGAATAATTCATTATAAATCCTTGTCATACAAATGTCCGCCTTCATTTTTTTTCTTGCTGCAATGAAAGAAATTGATCAGATGATTTGGAAGAATGCAATCTTAAAATGTTTATAACTGAAATCTTGGAAAGTTTCTTCTTGTCAGACTTTGGGAGATACAATTGGCAGTAAAGTTTTAGGGAGAAGACATTATGAATAGAAATCAAGAATATTATTTAGGAAAAGTCATAAAATCTTGTTCTTCTTCCTTGATTAATCTGTGTCTTGTAAATGAAAGACGGCAGAATGTCAGATAATCATTGAGGTGCAAATTATGAAGTTTTGGCTCTCAACAAATTCAGCCTAGCATATACAGCTTATTTACTGGTACATGTGAGTGTGTGTGTGTATATATATATGTGCAGAGATACATCCGTAGGTACAAATAAGTGTATATACAGAAAGAGAAAGATTGAACGTGTTTACTTGGTGTGTGTGTATATGTATGTATGCATGTGGCTACAAACATGTGCACTGCACATATATATATATATATATATATATATATATATATATATATATATATATATATATATTTTGTGACATACGGTGGCCAATAATGATTGAGTATAACTCAAGACTTCAATGTTAAAATAAAACAGTATTTAATTACAGCCGCAATTGAACACAGAACAAAGAAGTAAAAGTCAACCAAAGATAATTAACCATTTCAGTGAATACCTTGTTAGTAGTGTGGCTCAGCTTAACCTCCAGTAAATCCTGAATCAAAACCCAAAACACTGATGCACAATAATTCATACTAATTTGACTGGATAGTTCCACTCAATAGTCATGCAATAATTACAATAATCCCTCAATCAGTAGCCTGACACCACTATTTATACACCTGGTGGAAAACATATTCATATGTCAGGAGTGTCATGCTCGAACCTTGGTATTGTTGTTACTTCTTTTCTTCATATATGACAATATATATGTTGTAATTTTGGCTGATCCTTGTCACCAAAATGTTGTAACCTAGGAAAGGTTACTGAATGGAATAATCACATGAAGGTTGGTAATGAATGATAATACTTAGGACAAGAACAACACATATAAGATTCACCAGTGGCACAGAGAAGAAGTAGTCAACTGCTAGAAGTGAGTCAAGTGAATTTCACAATGAATCTCCAACTGCAGACCAACATACAGTATTTACTACTGAATTTATGTGAATGGACACATACAAATTATCATCTGTAGGTATGCTACAACAATATATATGGTGGAGGACATGTCAATAAAGAAAAAGTGACAGCGGACTCGGTGACAAAAATATATGCATGTGTCAAAAAAATGTCAGAAATTGATGTTCAAGCTGAAATAAAGGCCATGAGCTTTAATCCTGATTTTCAAGGAATTTAGAAATACTCAGTTTGTAAATTGGCATAGCATCATATTTCCTAAAATATTATTCAGTGCTGAACTATAAGTTTAGTAAATATCAATGCAGATCAAGGTAATCTTAAAATATCTACCTAGACCAAGATAATCTTAGTATATACTCAACTCTCTCATTAAATTTGATGTATGAGGCTCAAGCAGATCAGTTCCTAGGAAACTGACAGCCCAACACCAGCACATGAGATCTGATTATAGTGGTGAAGGTTTTGTGCAAAACCATCCACACTTTTTGAAAGGCTGAATACAGAGACCTGGTGCACTACATGCCACAAGGTCCCCAAATGACTCTCTGCAGGTTTTGAATTCAGAGTTGTCCTTCTCTTAGACAAGTTGCCATCCAGGGCTATAGAACCCAGTGTGTCCTGCTATTTACCCATAGCTGGAAGGAGAAGTGGATTCATAGCTTTCCCAAGGGTATTAGCACATAAGTGAATGTAATGGATTTGACTGGAATTCGAACTCAGCTCTCCTATTCTTCAATCCAAGCTGCTAACCATTACTTCACTGCATGTCTATATATATATATATATATATATATATATATATATATATATATATATATATATATATATATATACCAAAATATGCTTAATAAATATCTGTATAAAAATAAGTTTAGTAAACATCTACCTGAAGATAAATTTAATAAATATCTATGCAGACCAAAATAAAATTAGTAAATTTTTATCTAAAAATAAGTTTGATAAATATCTGTCTAAAAATAAACTTAGTAGATATTTATTTAGACCAAAATCTTCTTCTATGTGCTGTGTCCTTTCAGAAAGTAGACAATCAGGACTTATTATGCATTGCTTTCCTCTGTCTCCCTTGTTTTCCTCTGTCTCCCTTGCCTTCAATCTGTCTTGTGAGTATCAAATTTTCCAACCATTTTTTTTCTCATTATGTACCCTAGAAATTTCAACAGATTCTTCCTGATGTCAAGTATGAGTTTCCTTTTTGTTTTTATTATCTCAAAAAATTTGTCATTGTTCACATCTTCAATCTATGGGATCCTTAGCATCATTACACAGAAACACATTTCTGTTGCTTCAAGCCTCTTCTTCATCTGCAGAGAGATTTCCAGCTTAGGACATATAGGAGGATTGATATTACATAACAGTTCAGTTTTCTTTTCTTTATTTCTTATGACACTTTTCTATTTCTTAATACTTTGCTTAGCTTTTGGAAGTCATCTTTCGCTATCCCAATGTGTCTTCTGACTTTCTATCCTCAGTTAAAACACATCCTGATTATTCAAATTGTTGTATTTATTTGATTTTGGTATCTCCAATTTGTAATTTGCATGTTGAGCTGTTCCTTTTGTTAACAGTCATGCAGTCCATCTTCTTGCAATTGATGTTTAGTCCTTTCTTCCTGCTTTCTTTCATTATCTTCTGTAGGAGTTCTTGTAGTTTCCTTTCTATGTCTGCTATCAACACTGTATCATCTGCATATTTTATGAGGTTAACACTGTGGCCACCAATAATGAATCTTGGTTGAACTTCTAATTCCCACAGAATAACCTCACTGTATAAGCTGAATAAATCTGGTGAGAAGACATATCCTTATTTTTATATATTGACTGAATTCATTTTCTATGTGTATGTGTTGGTTCATGATCATTCTAATATCTTTCCTAAATACGTTAAGATTACTTTGCAGTTCAAACAGTTCTGGTGACATACTTTATCAAGTGCTATTGCATAATGTATAAAAAAACAGGTACACATGCTTTTGCATTTCTATTGCTCTTTCTGATATTCTGAGCATAAATATTACTTTCTTCATTTCAGTGTATTTAATGAATCTATACTGTTCTTGTCCTATTTCCAACCTGCTTCAGCTGCATACTCTAGTCATTAAAATTCTGATGATAAGTTTTCTTATATGGCTCATTAGGTTGATTATCCAATGTTTTCAGCTAAGCTTAGTAAATATCTATCAAGACCAAGATAAGCTCAGTAAATATCTATCAATACCAAGATAAGCTCAGTAAATATCTATCAAGACCAAGATAAGCTTAGTAAATATCTATCTAGACCAAGATAAGCTCAGTAAATATCTATCAAGACCAAGATAAGCTCAGTAAATATCTTTCAAGACCAAGATAAGCTCAGTAAATATCTATCAAGACCAAGATAAACTCAGTCAATATCTATCAAGACCAAGATAAGCTTAGTAAATATCTATCAAGACCCAGATAAGCTTAGTAAATATCTATCTAGATCAAGATAAGCTCAGTAAATATCTATCAAGACCAAGATAAGCTCAGTAAATATCTATCAAGACCAAGATAAGCTCAGTCAATATCTATCAAGACCAAGATAAGCTTAGTAAATATCTATCAAGACCCAGATAAGCTCAGTAAATATCTATCTAGATCAAGATAAGCTCAGTAAATATCTATCAAGACCAAGATAAGCTCAGTCAATATCTATCAAGACCAAGATAAGTTAGTAAATATCTATCAAGACCCAGATAAGCTTAGTAAATATCTATCTAGATCAAGATAAGCTCAGTAAATATCTATCAAGACCAAGATAAGCTCAGTCAATATCTATCTAGACCAATATGAACTAAGTAAATGTCCATCTGGTTAGTTAAAAAAAAGAAAGAGAAAAATCAAAATAAAATAGAGAGAGACATTGTTGTTCATACCGATTGATTAATATGTATGTGTAGATATGTATCCATATGTATAAATATTTGATGTGTGTATATATGCTTTTATGAAAGGAGATATTCAAAGATTTTTGGCTTGACCAACTTCATAAAATATGACCATGTGACCAAACATCAAAGCTTTTTTTTAAAATCCCTTGTTGATTGGAAAAAAAGAAATTTTCATCTCTTGCTTATATATATTGTACATGTCTCTCAGTAGATGATGAAATTTGGTCAGAAATCAATATTTGATTTATCAGTAAGAAATAGATTTGATTACAGCTTTGATATGTTTCCATGATTTTTAAGTTACATTCATTTTCCCATGATTTCAAACTGTAGATGTATTTCTACACAACACATATATGTAGATAGATGTAGACAGCATGGTCATAGGAATCAACATTGAATAGTTATTGCCAGTACTTTGTTATGACACCACATGTACATGTGCAATGATTGTGGGCATGCAGAGGGGACATGATGCAAAGTGCTTTGATCACTTTGACATAATTCACATACATTGGTGTCAGTGTACTCCAACAAAATGAGGATGCTCACATCTGGTAGGAGATTATAGGTAGATCACAGAAAGAATGATATTATCAAAGGTTCCATTGCAATCAGAGTATTCCAGAATAGATTCATTGGATTAATGTCACTCCATATAGTTCAAACACATTGTTTTGACTGAGAAACAGCAGTAGATTTTGCTGCTTTTCTTCAAAATTCCTGATTTCTTCAGTCAACATGTCTAGTTTTTCTTTGAACTCTCTTTGTGGAAAAACTGGTTGCTTGTGCTGCCCAGGTCAGCTTGATTCTGCTTCTTGGGTGGGTTGTACTTTTGACTATTTGGTGCAGTTTTGATATCTGGCTGTAACCTGTGGACAAACCCATCATCCAAGTCACTCATCATGTGAAGGTATAACTTCCCAACCCTGAATTCTTCCATCAATGTGGAGATGGAAAGTTTCAGGTTTCTGGCATTGCTAATGAGTCCCACTGTGGTGAAGCAAGGGGATTTCCAAGCCACTTGTGCAAATACTTGTTGATACACAGTTGCATCTGCTGAATGTGAGATAGATTAATATCATACACCGGCAATGGCCACAGAAGCCAGGTCAGCAAACAATGTTGGAAGCAGCAAGCCTTTAGTTTTTCATGGAGATGGGTTCTGTCGATGGATTCATATCTATCTAGCGCCACTTCCTGCACCTCTTTACTTCAATGCCAATCAGTCAGTGGAATTTCATACAGTCATCCGAGGCTCTTCATTGTCTTCTCTTTAACTGTCACCCTTTAATGCATAAGTATATCCACTTGACAGAGCCTCTAAGTAATGATAAGCTTCAGCTTTTCTTGGGTTTAACCTTCATTCTTGCCTACTTGAAGAGCTTATGGTAGTGCTGTAGTAGTTCATTAGCACAAACCTTAGATGGGACCCCTATAAACACCCTGGAAAGAAGAAGGACCATTTGTTCCTTAGTCATCACCCCCATTGCTGTGTCTGCTGCACCCTGTATATGAGTTCCATGAACATAACGAAAAGAAGTGGTGAACTCACCCGCCCCCCCATTATGATGCCAGTCTTGAAGGTTTGGCATTCAGTGGTGTAGTTATCAACAGTGAACTGCATAAATGCTTCTCTGAAATATTTCATTATAATTTCCACAACCTTACTAAGGAAGCTGAAAAATTCAAGGGACATTTGAATTAGCCCATGAGGAACTGATTCATACACATTTGTGAGATCAAGCCAAATTAGATGAAGCTTAGTTTTATTTAGTTTGGCTGATAGGATTGAGTTCTAAATCATTTGTGAATGCTCAAGACAGCCAGGGAAGCCAGGTATTCCAGCCATCTGGACAGGTGTGTTTATGTAATGGTTACCTAGCTGGTTGTCCATCAAGAACCACAAAATATATTTTTCCACTCTACATTCAAATAAAAGATGGAGGCAGAAATTTGCAATGCCTTTTTATTCATTTCCTTAAGTATCCAAATGACATCTGCTAGGCACCACTCTTGTGGTACAATACCTGGTTTATATGCACACTGGAGGAGGATGGTGATTTGCTTGTGAACGTTTGGACAATTCTTATATAACTTATAGGATATTCCATCTATTCCAGGTGCATTACAGGCACAGGATTTATGGACAAATTTCCAAATTTCCCTCAACTTTAGTCCTCTGTCGTTATACATGAACTCTAGATCTTGGGGCCTAGGAAGGTCATTCATAATAGGGATTTGAACATTTTTCCAAGTTGCAAAATACATTGTCCTCAGATGGTTCTCGAGTTCCTCCTGTGGTATGTTGAGTTTTCCACTCTTAGTCTTGGTGAACAACATTTTAGTAAAAGTGTAAGAATTATTATAAAATGATCTTCAAGATGGTCACTTTTTCTTCCAATGTTTTCTTTGGTTCTCAGTTCTAGAGATCACAAAGATCCTTTCTTTAATATCATTAAGCAGGTCTTTAAGGCCTTCCTTCTCATGAAATGGAGTTTCTTTGATTTGGCATTTCGCAACTCTCTGCTCTTAGTCTACCCTTCTGAATCTGTCGTCTATTTGGTCACTTCTCTTCTTACCTATCACCTCTTGCAGTTGCCACACCAAATCACACAAGACAAACCTCTTGCACAACTCTTTCTGCAAAGATCTGATCCACTGGCTAATGGGGCCCTTTAGATGGTTGGGAAATATTAATGCGAGTTTCTGATCTTGATTCGACCAAGTAACTCTTTGATTACATTTGGACCATTTGATTCTTGGCTTACATGGAATTTACCAAGGGTGCTGAGTCCCTGAACACTGTGGATGTAATCCAGATTCATAATCTCAACATTTGACTTACATTCTCCAATAGGGGAATTTGCATTACTTGCACCAGTGTGCCTTATGGATATGTAAACCTCACAGGCTGTTGAATTTCCTGCTGCAATCACATGTTGCAACCTGTTTCAAGTCCCTGACATTTGAATAAGTCAGATAGATTATGTATTCTCCCACCCTACTATAGACTCCCAGAGGGCATTTTCTGTTTGTTGTGCTTTAGCATTCCAGGATGCCACCCCAATTTACCAGGGGAAGGGGGGGGGGGGGTCACTTCATCTTTCTGAAATTTCCAAAGAGTATTGTTGTTCAATTTTCTACATAAAATGTGTGAAAGCATGTGCGATATCCTGTCCTCATCAGCCATCAAACAAGGGAGGTAACACAGGTTTGGTGGCTAAGCTGGTGCTGTCACCCTTAGTGCTTCCAGCAGCTCTTGCTGCCAGACAGAGTATTGTTCTTTGTGTAGACATGTCAGTCTCTTGCGATTTTTTTACAACTGCAAATTGGATTTTCAATGTGGTGTTAAAAATGTTTGCTTTTGTTCATTAACCAATACACAATCCACTCATAGAGACCATTATTAATGATGTAGAATGGAAGGTAGACAAATGTATTTCACATGGGGGAAGCATTGTATTACAAGCATAGTTTTAACTAACTTTGTTTATTAACTTGATACCTTTGGTCTGGAAATGATGTGAAGTATGCTTCAGGCTCTGGCCAGTAATGTCCACCTTAAAATTATTGAACATATGATGTACAAATCTGTGTAAAACTAAAAGTGAGTAAGTAAATGACAAGATGGAAAAAACTCCTAAGTAACGCATTTTGTATCTAGAAGAAACCTCAGATTAATAATAGTTTTTTGATGAAAGTGGTAGCAACTTTGAAATAAAGATTGTTTTAATTTCCAAGTTACAGTATTTTAATTGTATTGTGATAACAAAAGTTTTCCTACAATGTGCAATTTTTGTTGTGTAGAGTAATGCTCATCAGCACAGAATGTACAATAAATCCTAAAGATTTCTATATTGATACATGTGATGTTGAATACTAATTTATTGTGGTGGAATAATGTTTTGGGTTAGTATTGTAAGCATTAAAATTATTGGCCATTTCAAAATTGATGTTGTTATCTAGATAAATGCAGAGAATTACTGTAATGTATTCAATCATCTTTCATTGGTACATTAATAAGCTTTTGTATATTAATGCAAGATGATACAAATTTAAAATTTTAAAAATCTATTTCCAAGTATATGAAAAAGGTTTCAAAAACACAAAAGATTAGTGTAATACACAAGGAAGCAGATGTTGCAAATGTAAACAAAGAGGAAACATGAAGTATGTAAAAAATATTGGCTAAAGACATGAAAGCAACCAAACTATCACCTTTGAGTAAATATCACAAAGAAAAATGGATAAATTAAACAAAGAAGTACATGAAAATTAACTTCTTAAAAGCAATCTTTAGTGATGAATGGAGAGCTTCATTGGATAAAATCGTTGGACTAATGATCAGTTTTACATGGAAACTGCTACCAAAATGACAACTGAAGTTGAGTGGTATAATATCTTAGGTGAGTATTGTAAGCAGTAAAATTATAGGTACTTTCAAATTGATGATGTAAATATAGAAATAGTTTTTGATAGTAAAAATACCAGCAATACATTTTTATATAAAAGAACCGACACATGAAAAACATATTTTATCTGTAGTTGAAGGCATACAGTTGTGTTCAAAATATATTTAGCTGAAGCCATAAAATTGTTCAAATTATTTAGATTTTAGCATTAAATAACCCATAGAGGTTGATATGCTACTAAACATAATCAACCAACATGAACTCTGTCATGACGTTAATCCATATAATATTCTACAACTTCTTAAATCAAAATTTATTCCAAAATATAACTTAAAAAACTACAACATAAAAGACACATCATCGCCTCGAGTAATTATGTCCACACAAACATGTATATGCAGAAAAGCTGAGTATCATCTACCATGTAACCAATTGTGAAAGCAGAATAACATGTATCATATTTCTATTACTTCAAAGCTCCCAAGAAAATGAAATTTGGGCATTAGATAACTCATGAGGAGTTGATATGTCATTAAAGAAATCAATTAAGAAGAGATTTGAGAAGAGGTTAGTATAATACACAAGGAAATAGAAGCTGTTGTTGTAAATGTAAACAAAGAGTATGTCAAGAACATTGGCTAAAGTCATGAAAGCAATCAAACTATCACCTTTTAGCAAACAAATCAAAGAGAAATAGGTAAGTTAATCAAAGAAGTACATGAAAACTAACTTCTCAAGAGCAATCTTTAGGGATGAATGGAGAGCTTCATTGGATAAACCCAAAGAGGCTGGACTAGAGGTCAGTTTTTCATGGAAACTGTTCATGAGCATGACTAAGATGACAACTGGAGTTGTGGATTATAATGTTTTGGGTGAGTATGTAGGCAGTAAAATTATAGGTCCTTTCAAATTGATGATGGTATCAAGATAACTGAAAAGAATTATTGTAATGTTTCCAATCATTTTTCATTAGTGCAGGTGTTATAGACAAGCGTATGGTTGCAAGAAAGAAATACGACAAAAGCAGAAATAGATTTACGTGACTTATTTCAACAGAAATGTGCAAATTTGGAACAGCTACCTTGTGGTTTAGTTCATAAGCCAGCTTCAGATCTGGGTTGATCTCTCATAGTAGTTCACACTGGTTGGCGCTGGTGCTGGCACTCCCCCTGCTCACTGCTGCTGACCGCTCAGCCTGACCGTGACAGGTCTCTTCCCTGGCCTTCTGTTGATTGCTGCTGACCGCTCAGCCTGACCATGACAGGTCTCTTCCCTGGCCTCCTGTTGACTGCCCATTGTACTTCCGTGTGACCCCTTTTATGGCGTTTTTTTATGGCTTAACAGGCTCGAAAAACGATGCGAGTATAATTAAGACAGAAGCATTTTTATTGGTCAAAAAATAGAAAAACTTTAAAATATTATTTTATTTTTTGACCGGAACTCGTACGTCAGGAACATGCGTAAAAGAAGTTAATGGTCATTTTGTGATGGGGCCTTGTCCCGTTCACATCCGGCTCTCACTCTTAAGTATGTTAGTTTATTTGCCTGTAAATCAGCCAGGATATGTCTTATTTTATTTTATAACACAGGTCATAATTAATAACCATTAAGCTTGAGTATATTAATGCAAAATAATACAACTTTATATTTTTCAAAGTTGGCTATTTCCAATTGTAGCAAAAAAGGTTTCAAAGACACAAAATTAATTGA
Source organism: Acanthosepion pharaonis (assembly GCA_903632075.3). Taxonomy (NCBI): domain Eukaryota; kingdom Metazoa; phylum Mollusca; class Cephalopoda; order Sepiida; family Sepiidae; genus Acanthosepion; species Acanthosepion pharaonis. The sequence continues at coordinate 930,982 of CAHIKZ030005207.1, read as the reverse complement.
ATGACCATTTGTCTCACCAGATATTAGTCCATTTCGAAATATATCATTCATTATTTTAGAGATTTATATGGGAATGAAAACATTATTAAAAAGACAATCTCTGGAATGTAATAAAAACTGCTATAAGTAATGTTAAAATCAACAGATGAGAAAAGTTTAAAAATAAATCAATGACTGAATGATTAATGAAGCTCACATTAATACATAAATATATTAATTATCTTTTAATGTCTATGGTACATCATGTTAATCATATTTTAAAAGTCTATACCTTCTGGATATATTTATAAGTAAAAATTGTTGAAGTGTGCATAATAAAGCCTGACTCTCATGAAACAAATTATTATTAATATTTTTAAGAGGGAGGAGATATAAGCTGAAACTTAAAAAATATTTTGTTCATATAAATATATTCAGAATCTTTTACCAACATCAGTTTATTAATAGCAATTTTATTGTGAAAATATTCACTTGGATAATTTTTGGCCAACATCAATTTCTTCCTAATTTAAGTACAAAAAACTGGACTTGCATTATGAAATATGATATAGTATTTGTGTGTATGTGCTTGCTTATATATATATATATATATATATATATATATGCATACACATAGACAAATATATAAGATCACTTGAGACATGAAAATGACAAACATCATCCTATGTCTACACTGTCTATATCTACAAATACTCTATTTCTCTCTACTGAGCTTTTTTCCTCTGTAAGTAGGAAGTATTTTCAACTCTCTCTCTCCCTATATATATATATATATATATATATATATATATATAAAAAAAAAATATGTTGTAGTGGTTCCAACGAGAAAAAGTATGTATAGAAGAGAAGTGCATAAACGTTTTTGGTTGTAATGTGGATTTATTTAGAAAAATATTATGCTTTGTTTTTTACATAATTTTTACGACACGTGTTTCTGGTCTCATGACCGTCTTCAGGTAAAAGTGGAGATTTCTACATATTATTAAAAATAATTAATTTTTCTTCATGTTCAATGTGAAATATTCTCGATATGAGACATTCTCTGTTTGTGTGTTGGTAATCCGAATTTCTTTCTAGAATTGTCAATGAAGAGTTCTCTTGCGAAGGGTCATAAAACAATTAAGGTTTGTCCAGCGAGTAGTTATCGGCATTTTATCTTTTAATGTTTTAGTGACCCCTATGTGCTCTTGGATCTGTTTCTATTTTGGTGTGTTCCTGTCAGCATGCGTGTATATATGCGTGCGTATATTTCCCCTCCATACATATACTGTCTTACTACGAGGAATTCGTAAACTTATTTGTACCTATACACGCATACACACACATACGCACATACACACTATCCCACCACAAGTAATCAGTACACACACACATATACACACATATTTCCCAAGCTACATGGAACCAGTACACACACACACACACACACACACACACACACACACGTACTTCTTAAATTGTCAACATCCGCATATACATACATAAATGTATGTATGTGTACATACACATATATATATCTTCTCGTGTCTCCCGTATATGAGTGTGCGTCCATGTATGTGAGCGATTTGATCATTGTATTTGGTCACCCTGTGTGCATGTTGTGTGTTTTTTGTGTGTGGGGTTACGATCTATTTAGTTCGGGTTTGAATTTGTCTATAAAGTTTTTTCCTGTATTTGTAGATATGAGTAATTGTCTGTTTGATATATCGGCATGATATTAAACTTACCCTGGTTACATTTGAAAATGTGTTGTGATACAAAAAGTTTTCTGTTGTCTGTCAATTTTATATTGCTTTTGTGTAGGGAGACCCTGTTGTTCAGTTGTTGACTGATGCCTATATATGACTTCTTACATTTTGTGCATTTAAGTGCATAAATTACATTTTTGGAGTTGCAGTTTAAGTTTTTATTTATTGTGAATGTTTTTTTTTGGGTTTTCAAAAGTGTAGGAGTTTCCTTCTATAATGATGTCACAAACCCCACATCTTTTTTTGTTGCATTTTGTGACTCCCTGTATTTTGTGTTGGCTAAATTTAGATGAGGTTAATATGTGCTTTAGGTTTCTAGATTGGCGTTTGCTCTTAATTATTTTGGTTGTTTTTAGTATATTATTCAGTTTATTATTCTTGCTAAGTAAATCTAGATTTTTTTGTGATTTCTGGGAATATTTCTGGATTGTTTTTTTTTGTACGTTGAGACATATGCTAGAATTTGTTCGACGTTACGTTTCTTTTATTTCTAAGTTGGTCTAGAGGAATTTCTTTCGCGAGTTCAATACCTTTGTTTATTAGTGTTGTGGAGTAGCCTCGTTTCTTGAGAGTTTTATGTAGTTCTTCTAAGCGGATTTTTTCAGGAGATGTTTATCAGTCACTATTGTACAAATTCTACGTGCTAGGGAATAGGGGATGGATTTTAGGCAGCTTTTTGGGTGATGGCTCTTGAAATTAAGGTATTGTTGGGTGTCTGTGGGTTTGTGGTAGATATCTGTGATTATGTGGTTGTTTTTATTTCTAATGAGTATATCTAAAAATGGTAATTCGTTAAAATTATATTCTTGCGTGAACTTGATTTTTGGGTGTAAGTTTTGAAGTAGTGTATGGAATTGGTTAATATCACCCCATGATGATTTCCAAAAGATGAAGCAATCATCTAGGTATCTTTTCCAAGATTTAGTGAATTGGGTCTTTATATTTGCCCCATATATTTGTTCTATCTTTTCATAGAGGTTTTCTTCTAGGTAAGCTAATGTTAGGGTGGCATATGTTGGTGCCATTTTTGTTCCCATCGCAGTACCTAGGGTTTGGATATAGTTTTTGTTGTCAAATTCAAAGGTGTTATTGTTTAGAATTAGGTCTATACTATCGATAATGAACTCTAGTGAATCCCGGATGTAGTATTTCTGGATGTTTTTCAATCCAGAATGAGATCGCTTTTTTTCCTAGTTCATGGGGTATGTTACTGTATAGGCTACTGATGTCAAAAGTTGCCATAAGCGTTCCCGGATCTACCTTTTGTGGTATGCAGCTAAGGAAATGGATATCGTCTCTGATGTGGCTTTTAATTTGTTTAGTATATGGTTGCAATATTATGTCTATTAGGTTACTGAGTTTGCTAGTGGGACAGACTGGTCCTGCTACTATGGGTCTGAATGTAAGGTCACTGGGGTTTGGGATGCTAATGTATTCAGATTTTTGTGTATGTATAGCTGCTTTTATTTCACTCGATTTATGAACTTTAGGTAGTCCATAGAAATTACTTGTTTTTGGTACAAAGTTTATTAGGAAATCCTTCTCTTTTTTTGTTAATATTTTATTATGTGTTGTGCAGAGTTTTGTAATTTTTGTTATAATGTTTTTGTCTATGTTAGTGTCAATTACTTTGTAGGTGTTCCTATCCTCTAGTGTTTCTAGAATTTTTGTTTTATAGTATGTGCTGTCCATGATTACTATAGCGCTGCCTTTATTGACAATTCTAGAAAGAAATTCGGATTACCAACACACAAACAGAGAATGTCTCATATCAAGAATATTTCACATTGAACATGAAGAAAAATTAATTATTTTTAATAATATGTAGAAATCTCCACTTTTACCTGAAGACGGTCGCAAGACCAGAAACACGTGTTGTAAAATTATGTAAAACAAAGCATAATATTTTTTCTAAATAAATCCACATTACAACCAAAAACGTTTGCGGCACCTCTCTTCTTTTTAATATATGTATATATATATATACTCTGTATTTAGTAAATGTTCTTTGAGGCAAATATTATTAAAAGCAGCAAACACTTTGTGTTGATTAATTTTAATGATCGACTTAATAAATACATTAATTCTTTATATATATATATATATATATATATATATATATATATATATATATATATATATATATTATATGTAGATTTAAAATTTAATCGGCTGGTTAATAAAATTTGAAGAATAAAAAGCCAATAAAATGATACCAATATTGTCAATAAAACTGATATTCATTATATATTAACCTTTTGAAACATAAAGAAATAGATTTTGATGTCAGAATTTTCAAACACACCTGTCTTCTTTTTCAACAATATCAGTAATAAACAAACATGTGGGGGACTTACTTGTCTGAGGAATGTGCTAGTTAGAGGCCTTTCTCACAATTTCCTGTTGCTCTACACTTTAACAAACCATTTCATAGTGTTGATGACATTAAATGCATGCTTTTAGTGTCTTCATTCAACAGCTATGAAGAAAAAGATGGAGATCGAAGTTGAATTTATTTTCAAAATGAATTCAAACATTGAGAGATTAAACAGGGATTTGAGTTTATTCAGAGAGTATAATTTCCACAGGGTGACCTCCATATATATTACTATAAACATATTTAGCGCATGTGTTCAATTGTGTGTTCAAGTAGAAATCTTTATTTTTTTATATATATATTTATATATATATATATATATATATATTACTATAAACATATTTATTGAATGCCTGTGTTCAAGTAAAAATCTTTATTTATATATATATATATATATATATATATATATATATATATATTACTATAAACATATTTAGTGGATTTATGTGTTCAAGTAGAAATCTTTATTTTCTTATATATATATATATATATATATATATTACTATATACATATTTAGTGGATTTATGTGTTCAAGTAGAAATCTTTATTTTCTTATATATATATATATATATATATATATAGTTAGTTAGTTTATGGAAAACTAGGTAATCCGTATGGGTAGACCCAAGGAGGATGAAATCCAGAGAGCTCAATGTAAATCCAGAGCAAATAATTTAAATAAAAACAGACCACTTTAAGGTTCCATGTAATAAATTATTATTTATTATTTATTACATGGAACCTTAAAATGATCTGTTTTTATTCAAAAATATATATATATATATATATATATATATATATATATGAAGAAATATAGTTTTAAGTTGTGCTATATTTATGGGATAAAGTGCTCAATATCAGAGATAAAGCATATGTAAATATAAATATAAAATTGAACATTGAAGTCAACACTCACAGGTGACATTATATATATATATATATATATATATATATATACACTACTATAAACATATTTATTGTATACATGTTCAAGTAGAAACCATTGTTTTCTTCTTAACATTCGATTAGAATAAGTATAAAAAATTCAATGACTGAAAAGTTGATTAAAACTATTATAACTAATTCCATGAAAAATGTTCAGAAAAACTCCATTCTTTAGTATGACCAGCTTAGCCCTTTATAGCTGAGATCTACTTTAATATGTCCACAGGGTGAAAACATCTCATTCCCTACGTATTCCTTTGGGAAGAATGGCTTTTCATCCAAGAACTTCTACTTTATGGAACTGATTCTCATGATGATGCCTCCCAAAACACTACAATCTTAACCTCTTCAAGTCTATTATCAATAGTTAACTACCTGTTATTTTTCACCCTGCCTCCCCTTTCCCACAGACCAAATATTGTGAGCCTCCATCACTATTTCCATGCTAAGTATTCTAACAGGCTACATTCATCTCACCACCCCTGACATTTACAACTGGGGCCCACCATACGCAAGCATGAATCATCTCCATTCCTTTTATATTCCAACAGTAAAAAGTAAGTTCCACTCAGACAGATTCTTCCCAAGAACTGCTGCTGGCAGGATGTTTTTCCCAATCACTACAATTTTGACCTCTTCTTTTCTAGGGCTATCTGTTATTTTTTCTGCATGGCCTCATGAACTTCCCTTCTTGGCTTTTCTTATGCTCATACAACATTAAACAGTGACCCTCTACCTTGAGTGTCTCTTGGGCCTTGTATTGGGTGAACATTAGTATAAAAAATAACCTTTTTAATCTTCACTTCCTATTTCTTCCTCTTATATTCATATCACAAAACTAATTCAATAAGCCTCTACCTTGAATGACTCTTGGGTTTTGCATTGAGTGAATATTAGTGTAAAAAAGCTAATAATGAATATTTGTAAAAAAAAAAAAATGAAATCATAAACTTGTAATCAACCAATTTTTTCACTAGGCAAGTTTTATGTGTCACCCAGTGTGGAGTGAGGTGGTTGTTCAGGGGATCTGAATGGTTAATTGTACAAAAAGTGGAATCAGTAAAATGTGTTCAAACTCTGGCATTTACTTTATACTAATGACCTTGTGAAAGGTAAGATAACCCTCTATCTTGAGTGGCTCTTGGGACTTGTATTAGGAGAACTTTAGTGTTACCTTGTTATTTACAAGGGCACAAGTACGAGCACTAAGTGAAGACCAAACTCAATACTCATAAACTGTAAGCCCAGTTTGCTAACTATTCTGCTACAATGAAGTGCTTGGTAGTGTCACATTGTTGCTACTATCTATGATTTATTCCTTGTCACCAACAGATTGAATCTTGTCTCATTAATCATGGTATCAAGGTAGAAGTGGGAGTCAATAGAAGAGGAGTCACAGAAGACTGTGAAGAAAGGAGTGGGAGGAGAAAATTCACTTACAACAAATATGCAAATTAATGCTGTCACCCTTCTTTGCTAAGTTATTTATTTCTCTCTTTCCTTTTTTCTTATTTTCCTTTTTCCTTCTTTTCAATTTCTTTTTCTCTTTTTTCTTTGTTTTTGGAGGAGGAGAACTGTAACTTTTCTCTTATTTCCTTTCTATTTTCTTTTCCGTGGGAGGATTATATTTTTTTATTCCTGCTCTGTGAATCCACCTACTTTCCTCCCACTGCTATGTTTCACCTCAAAATACGTATGTATGTATGTATAGATGGATGGACGGATGGATGGAGGAAGATGAAATCATCTCTGAAAAAACTAATTTGGGAGTTATAAATCCTGAGTCTTATTCAATCATCAGTCAACTGATGATGATAAAAAGTATTTAGATCTTGAAGATATTCATCCCAATCATAGATTCTACAAGTATAAAATTATCACGAGAGAGTAGTTAAGATAATCATAAAATTTTCAGAATTTCTAGAAGAGAAATACTTCTGTCTCATCAAGAATAATAATGGAAACTATTTTTTCACATTTGACTCATGTACAGGGTGTTGCAGCAAAATTCATCACTTGACAAAAAGAAAACGAAATAGGCAATAAAAACAAAAGTTGTATATGCAGATACCCGACAGTTTATTTAGCAACAGTTAGAGTTACATACTACATTACTTTTCAATGTAACTGCCAGTGGTGGTGAGAACCATCTCAAGGTGGGCACGAAATGAGTCACATGCTTTGGCAACCATGTCCATAGCGACATGTTGTAGGCATGCTTGTTGGTCTTGGCCTCGATCACATCCCAGAAGAAATAGTCAAGGGGGTTGCATTCAGGTGAGGAGGGCTGCCACAAGTTCAGTGACCAATGGTGAGGAACATTGTTGAGCAGCCACGCATGGATTTTCTTGACCTTGTGTGCAGCAAGGGGGACATCATGCCTGTGTTCTTCTTTCAAAAGAGCCAGAGAGTCACCACTGAGATCTACCAGGATGTTCTGAAGAGTGAAGCCCTGGTTGGATAAGATCGCCACCGGACACCCCTATGTCTTCCAGCAGGACTCCACTCCTGAACACAAGGCCAAAACGACCCAAGCGTGGCTGCTCAACAATGTTCCTCACCACTGGTCGCTGGACTTGTGGCCACCCTCCTCACCTGACTGCAACCCCCTTTACTATTTCTTCTGGGGTGTGATCGAGGCCAAGACCAACAAGCACGCCAACAACATGGTCGACTCTCGGAAGGCTGTCATTGTGGAGGTGTTCACCGCCATGGACAAGGACATGGACACCAAAGCGTATGACTAATTTCGTGCCCGCCTTGAGATGTAGCGGTGGTTACATTGAAAAATAATGTAGTATGTACCTCTTGCTAAATAAGCTGTTGGGTATCTGCATATACAACTTGTTTTTTATTGTCTATTTCGTTTTCTTTTGTCAAGTGTTGGATTTTGTCACAACACCCTGTATACATGAACATACAAATAAGTACTAAAACGTGAGTTGGGTAAAGTAAAACTAACATTAATTAGCATACAGAGAGAGAGAGAGAGATATTTATATATATATATATATATATATATATATATATATATATATATATATATATATATACCGGTTAACAGCAAATTTTTCTAAATCATGTTACAGCATAATTGTCCATCCCAAAAACTGTTTAATATTTAAAAATCACAAACTAATTGAGTTTCTTTTTTCCATGTTTTCACCATCTGGACACCATTTGTCATGAGAATCAATGAAAAACCCTTTGAGTTATTCAGTTAGAAAGAGAATAGGTTAAAATCATTTTGTGTCAGCCCAAGTGTCTTCTCAACTGAGAAATAGCAAGTGGAATAAAATCATTCAGGCCTTCAGTAATGGTATCGGCATTCATACTCTGACTTCCATCTTCAAAATCCATTTGAGAACCATCAAGAGAATGGTGAATAAATTTTACAAAGATGGAACAGTAGAAAGGAAAAATGGATCAGGAGTCACAAAAGGAAGAGGGATCATCATTTCAAATTAGAGCTAAAGAGATCAATTAGAAAAATCCAATCTGTGAGGCACGTTGTTAATTCAATACTATTGTAGCATACCTATGAACAATAATGGGTATATCTTCATTCACATAAATACTATAGTAAATACTGTTGGTTGTTGTGCAGTTGGAGATTTGTCCCCGGCTGTGCCTCCAGGCAGAGAGGATCCTGAGACGAGGCTATGTTGAAGAGCAGAGTCTCATCTTGGGAAACAGCTACCCAACCCTATTTTATATGGGCTCTATGGGGAATTTATGGCTGAGCCTATGGGCTTTGATACTCCACATTAAATTCGACTGTGTGCCACATCTGACCACATGGGGTGGTTGGTAGCTATCCTGTGGTTGGAGATTCATTATGCAATTCACTTGACTCACTTCCAGCAGTTGACTACTACTTCTATGTGCAGCTGAAGAATCTTATATGTGTTGTTCATGTTCTAAGTATTATCATTCATTACAAACCTTCATGTAATTATTCTATTCAGTAATTTCACCAAGGTTACAATAAATACAAAAAGTTAGAAGGTTAGAGAGGGCAAAGACCATCTTGAATAAGTTGGAAAATGATCCTGGAATAATATATATATACATTTGAAATTTAATTCAATCCTTCATGAGCTTCCAGACCTTAGCTATAATTAATTAATGGTGATTATATGATTTTCATATATGATCAAATTCCTCACAATTCTTCTGTTAAGCTTGCAGAGTAATTATACAGTGCCATGCAAAAGTTTACAACACATTACAAAAATGTTTCTTTAGGTATTTCGAACACAGATTAATGAAACTTTTACTGCTAATATTACATGTTTAAGTCTTCAGTCAAACAATCAGATTTAAAAAAATATTCAATAAAAATATCCAACCAAGAAAAATCAATATTTAATAATGCAAAAGTTTACAATACATTTATTTAAATCATCTGTTAATATTTTGTAGCGTAACTGTTATTGCTAATTACAGCATTTAGGTATTTAGAGTAGTTCCCTATGAATTTCTTGCATGATTCTTGGCTAATATTTTTCCATTCTTCATGACAAAATTCCTTTTAGTTCATGCAAGTTTAGTGGGTTCCTTCTTTGAATTCTCAGTTTCAGCTCTCGCCATAAATTTTCAATCGGATTGAGATCTGGAGATTGACTTGGCCATTTTACAATGTCTATTCTATTTGAACTTAACCATGATTTTGTAAGCTTTGCAGTATGTTTAGGATTGTTGTCTTATTGAAAAACCTAACCTGGTTTCAAGCCCAGCGAATATGCACTCTGGCATAAATTGATCTCCTTTTATTATTTCAATATTCACTATACCTTGGGCACTAAAGCAACCGCAGATCATGATTGATCCACCTCCAAATTTTACTGTTGGGATAGTATTCTTCGGCAAATATTCTGTACCCTTCTTTCTCCAGACCTTTGCCACAGCATTTCTGACAAAAATTTTAATTTTCATTTCATCTGACCAAAGTACATTTTCCCAAAACACTGCAAGTTTGATACAATGCTCGTTTGCAAAATCCAGTCTAGCAAGAACGTGTTTTCACTTACGAAGTGGTTTTTTCCTTGGATTCCTCAAAAAGATATATCAATGTGGTGAGCAACTAATTGTATCCATACTCACTTTTACTCCACTTGCTTCTATTGTCCTGGGTATGATGATAAACTACATCCATGTCCTGTGTTTGACAATAAACTACATCTGCATCCTGGGTATGACAATAAACTATGTCCAACAGCAAGGCCTTTGATCAGGAGTTTTTGAGGAGCGTGGAACCACCTCTTAATTGCTGGTGTTCCCAGGTCCACCCTGACCCGGGGTGGTGGCACCTGTTAGGGTCCCAGCAAATAGTTAACCCTGAAACTGAGGTAAAAAGCATTATAAAAGTGTAAACATAGGTTTTAATACCAGAAATACATTGTAAAACATTATTACCAGAAATAAATTTAAAAACAACTATTACCATCAGTATGTTTTTTGAAAAAAAAAAAACTATTACCAGCAATACATTTTTGAAAATAATATTACCAACTATACAATTTTGAGGAAAAAATATTTCCAGAATTAGATTTTTGACAAAACAAAAATATTACCAGGAAAAAAAAAATTTGTCAGCATCATATGACCCATTGAGGTTGATATGCTGTAAAACAAACCAAACGAAACCACTTGCTTTTAGTCCTCTCTGAAGTGCTTTAAGAATAACTCAGGGCTCATTGCCAACTTTTCTCACCAATAATCTTTTCCTTCATTCTATTACCTTTCTAGGACAAACAGTTTTTTGGGGGGGATGAATGGTATGACATGTCTTCCAGTGACAAACTGCCATACCAACTGAACTCAGTGGCTCATTTAACTGACTAAATACCTTCCTATAACCAATTTCATTTGTATGAAGGTCAACAATATGTTTACAGAGGTCTTGATCAATTATCTTGCTTTTCCCCATTTTGTCAGTGTTTAAAGAATGGTTGCTAGAAAAAGAATGATGCAATACTTTTAATCATTCCTAAAAGTAATCATAAAATTAATGTGGAGCATTCTAAAAAATAACCCCTAATTTGGAACATTCTAGTCAAATTTGAACACTTTTATAAAAAAAGGCTATTGTAAATAAAAAATGTGTTGTAAACTTTTGAGTAACTAAATATCAGTTTTTCTTACTGGGATACACTTTTGAGGTTTTTTTTTAAAATCTGATTGTTTGACTGAATACCTAAATATATGTTCTATGAGCAGTAAAAGTTTAATTAATCTAACTCTATTAGAAATACCTAAAAACATTTTTTGTAATGTGCTGCAAACTTTTGCATGGTACCGTACATTCTTATTGCTCAAAGTAGAGTCCAGTAGTATTATAAAATCCTTGGAGAATTCCGGCAATATTCTTAATCATTTCTAAGATACAACAGTTCAAAGCTTAATCTAACAAATGGACAATTTTGCTGTTACACCTGGTATATATATATAATAAATTTTAAAATGGGGACCATGGCTGTAATGATTAAAATCAAAAATCCAGTTATGACTAAGATCAAAAAAAACTCAAGGTGCCTTTTTTAGTTGAAAATAAAATTAGACTAAAGGGAAAATTTCTATGTATAACATCTTAAAAATGGGAATTATTTGTCAGGTCTACATCTTGTTCTGTTTGAATCTTAACTTTTTTTCCCCCTTTTTTAATTCCTGATTTTATCTTAGTCGTAATTATATTTTTATTTTAATCATTAAATCATGGTTCCCATTTTAAAATTGATACTTTCTTAGTGTGGCTCAAGAAATATATATATATATATATATATATATATACACACCACACACAATATGTATGTACATATGATTCTATACACATAAATCCAAATTATTTTCACACAATAAATCAAGATAAATTGTAAATATAAATATATTTATGTACGTTATTCACACATCATATAGAAGTGCTTAATAAAAAAAAGCCCATGACCTGATTCCGTTTCTAAAATGTAAGCAAAGACCAAACATTATCACTTTTTGAAATGCCTTCTTGGTAGGGCAGAGGACTTTTCACCACTAAATTATATATATAATCCATTTACTCAAGTTTATGAAATAAGTTATACATTGTTTTCCTCTGTCATTCTTGCCTTCAATATGTCCTGTAAGTATAAGATTTTCCAAGCCAAATGTAGTTCTACAGGAGGATGGTGAGAATACCATGGACCAAAGATATGAGCAACAATTAATTTTTTGAGAAAATGGAAACAAAAAGGAAACTTATACTTAGCATAAGAGGGAGTTGAAATGTACCATAGAAATTTCAACTCTCTTTGAATTGCCTCTTTGAACCTGTTCATTTGTTTTACATAGAGCTTAGCATTGTTTGGTTATATTGAAGCATTTCATCTACATACACAGCACAAATGTCTCGAGCAGCTTTGACAGCACTGTGACCTTGATTAAATGCAGAAAGCTGATGAACATGCTCATTCTTGTCTACTTGGCATTCCATGTCAAAGAGGTGTCTAATCTGAAATCAGGTTCCAATAATGTTAGATAACAGTTTCACAGGATGACTAGAATTACAAGGATAAAAAATGATGATATTTCAAGATCATTTGAAGATCAGAAAAAATGAATATATGTAACAACCTAATATTATGACAAATCTCATTATATTGACAGGTGTATGTGGATAAACTGAGATCATCTGTCAGGCAGGACCTACCTTGCTTTGTATGAGATTAATCCTGGTCCCACCTCAACAAAAAAAAAACATGGCTATGATGATAATGAGGATAAGAAGTACATCACTATACATGTCTATCCTCAAAAGTCTGACGTTTGGTCATACGGTTAGATTTTGGGAATTTTGGTTGAGAACTTCAATCACAGTTGTCATTTATATTATTTTATGCATATTTCATATTATATATATATATATATATATATATATATATATATATATATATATATATATATATATATATATATATATATATATATATATATATATATATATATATATAGAGAGAGAGAGATAGCATTGCATAATATAGAATTACATTATCATACATACAGTGTTGCACAAAAGTAAGTGAACCCCTAATATTAAAAAAGTTTGTCTCTTTTTCCCAGATAATCAATAAATGTTAATTAAACTATAGCTTATTTGTGCTTTTTTTTTGTAAGTAGTGGCATGTTACTAGGCATTCAGCTATGAAGACCAGCATTGTTCAGATATTGTCACACTGTAGATGTATGCACATTGATTCCAACATTGGCCAGAGAGCCACTTTTGATTGCCATGTCATCAAACCAGAGAGCCTTGGAGAACTGTAGAGACCTAGGCTTGCCGAACTAGACGTCTTGCTCTTGCAGTTGTTTTTTGCAGACGGCCACTTTTGAATGCAATGTTGTCATCCCAGAGGCCTTCCATTTATAAATAATTTGCTGCACGGTGGAGACATGCACTCTAAATCATTTTTATGTCTTCTTCTAGCCTTGTCCATCATCATATGCTTGAATTATGCAATTTTTTAAAGCTTCAGTAAGTTCTTTTGATCTTGACATATTTTTTTCAATTTAGTTTCTAATTGAACCCCTTTGCATACAGTGATTTATATTGGTTGACTGCAAAAAAAATGATCACATGTCATTTTGATTTTTACATGTGCACAAAAAATTATTTGTACTGGCAACCATGTAAAAGAAATGTACAGAATGTAAATGTAAGGATTCACTTACTTTTGCATATCATAATTTTTAATTAATATTTTTATTCCAGTTTGATAAAAAAATATTGAAAGTCATTGTAATTCATTTAATAAAGGATTTTCTTAATGAATATATAGAATAATTAAGATTTTTTGGTTATCTGAAAAAAAAATAGATAATTTTTTTATTATTATATGAAAGGTTCACTTACTTTTGCCCAGTACTTGATGTTTTATATAGTGTAGAGTACTTATATTGGCAGGTAGCCAAGTGGTTAAAATGTTTGCTTTCTGACCATGGTTCAAATCTCATCATGATCGATTTGACAAGAATGTGATTTTATCAGCATGCAGCATTATTTGAAAGGGTCTAAAAACTATAGCACCTCTCAAAACAATCATTGTGAGTGAAATTGGGTAGATAGAACTGTTCATAAGCTGTTGATGACTGTGATAGCACAAAGTGACAAATCATCATGTCTAATGGTTTCTGCATACTAGCCTTGTTCAAACTGTTGATCCCACCAGATGATGATACACTCTCTCTTAGAAATGTGCTTGAGCAAGGACTAGCAACAAGGACTGGCTAGCTACCCAAGTACATGGTTGTGCTTGAAAACAAGAAGCCTGTTATTTATATATATTATTTCATATAGTGTATGGCATTAGTATAGTACTATCTTATGCATATGCATATTATAATGTAATCAAAGCTACTGCTCAAAGTAGTCATCGGAAAAAGAAATGTTTTCTAACTGAAAGGGTTTAAGTTTCACTTATGAAAAATGTTAACTTTTGTCCATTACTGAGAATTCATTTTTTTTTTATATTTTTTCTCTGATCTTTTTAAATTCTCAACACACCATTTACTTCAAGTTTGTTGCTACTTTCAACATTTGTCTGTCTGTTGTTCCTTTTAGTTATCCTGTAAGCCTTTTGTGTTTTTCTCAGTTTTGTTTTATTACCTTTATTTTTAAGCAAAGCAAGAACAGATTTTTTCTAATTCAAACTTCAACAGTGACAACAAACACCAGAAAACACCTGAAGCAGGTGACAAAGTCAAACAGTGAAATCATTGTTTTATGCTGAAAGAAGCAACCTGTAAATTTTTGACAAGGAAATCAGTAGAATGTTTGAGTATAAATTGGAAGGACCATTATTGTACAGTTATGTGAAATGGCTAAAAACAATGTAATTTTTAGTGAACTGCATTTTTTACAAATTTATCTTATGCCCTGATAGACTTGTAAATTTTTGCAGAGATGTTCTGCAATTGTATGCATTTTTTCTCATACTTTACTTTTTTCCTGTATATTGATTTAATTTAAGCATGAAAATAATTCATTATTTTTTATTTTGAAACTATGAAGGTTGAATTAATGTTGTTTAAATAGACATATGGCCTAGTGGTTTCAGGATTAGTATTTTAGCCATTCCAAACTCACCATGGTCAATTAGTCAAGGAATTAACTTCTTGATTATATCAGACTGAGATGATGAAAAATATATATATGAATGCAAAACAGTTAGGAAATGTGTAAACAATCATTACACTGGTTGACTGAACCCTTCTGAGTGAAGCTGGCTTGGCAAAACTGTTTAGAAGCCATTAGTGGTTGTACTAGCACAAAGTTACCACCTAATGGGTAGATAGAAGCACTTTAGTCTTGGTTGACAATCTATCTAGAGACATTGTCTTGATAAAAGCATCTATCTCCCAGCAATTTGGCCCCTTATAGGAATTTATCAGCATAAAAAGCTTACAAGAATTGAATTTCTTTTTAAAAAAAGCAATGTGATTGTTGTAACCTCGTAAAGGTTACTGAATAGAATAGGAACAAGAAGGTTGGTGATGAACGATAATATTTAGGACAAGAACAACACATATAAGATTCACCAGTAGTGCGTAGAAGAAGTCAACTGCTAGAAGTGAGTCAAGTGAATTCCACAATGAATCTCAAACTGCAGACCAACATACAGTATTTACAACTGTATTTATGTGAACAGAGACATACCCATTATCGACCATAGGTATGCTAAAACACTATCTATCTGTTGTAACCTATGGAAGGTTACTCAATAGAATAATCACACGAAGGTTGGTAATAAATGATAATACTTAGGACACAAACAAAACATATAAGATTCACCAGCAGTGTGTAGAAGTAGTCAACTGCTAGAAGTGAGTTAAGTGAATTCCATAATGAATCTTCAACTGAAGACCAACATACAGTAGTTACTACTGTATGTGAACGGGGGCATACCCATAGGTATGCTACAACAGTGATATTTGTTTACAATCTACTATAGACAGAAATAATGGAACATAGTTTTCCATCTGATTTATTTCATAACATTCAGTAGAAAATGATTTGTTTTTATCCTGATTTTTATTGATTCTTATAATGATAAGCACAATGCAGTTTTGTTAAAAACACCGGAACAAGCAATGTGATATTTATGCTCAGAATATCAGAAAGAGCAATCCAAATGCAGATAGATGTATACCTAAAGAATTACTTGAACTACAATGTAAGCTTGATTTATTTATGAAAGATATTAGAATAACTTATACTTGGTGCAAACAACCTGTATACAAATAGAAATTAATTCAGTAAATACACAAAAGTAGAAAGAGGTGTAATACAAGGATGTGTTTTCTCAAAGGACTTATTCAACCTTTACAGTATGACAATCCTTAAAGAATTAGAAATCCCACTAGGATTCATTATTAGTGGCCACAATTTTAACAACATAAGTGTTGATAGCAAACACAGAAAGGAAACTACAAGAACACCAACAGAAATCAGGAAAGGAAAGCAAGAAGAAAGGACTAAACATCAATTCTAAGAAGACAGAATGTCAGTAAAAGGAATGGCCCAAAATGTGCACTACAAATTGGAGACACAAAAATCATGCAAGTACAACAATTTAAATATTTAATAAATGTTTTGACAAAGAAAACTGGTTTACTGAAATCTAAAAGCACAATTGAATTGCAAAACATGCCTTTCAAAAGCTAGCAAATTATTACGAAACAGGAAAATTCTTTAATCAAAAAGTGTACTGAACTCTTATATGAGTCCTCTTGTATGGCAGTAAATACTGGACAATCTCCTCACAGATTAAGAAAAAACAAAGCAACTGTGGTTCTACAGAAGGATACTGAGAATACCACTGACTGAAGAAGTGAGCGATAATAAAGTTTTAAAGAAAATGGAAACAAAAAGCAAACTTATACTTACCATCAGGAAGAGACAGTTGTAGTTTCATGAGCAGATATTGAGGAAAGAGGGCTTGGAAAATCTAATACTCACAATACGTATTGACATAAGAGACGGAGGAGAGCAGTAAATAACTTAGTTAATGGGCTTGTGTAAACAGTTGGTAGAACAGAGATTAGGAGAGATAGCAAGAGACAAATCTTACCAAGAGCTACAAAGGATAGGAGAATGTGAAAAGCCAGGATTGCCCAAATCCTGAAGGGACACACAGTACATATGAGAAAAAGAAGTGATTCAAGCTTCTTCAGTTGTCTTTTGATTCGGGGAAACTTCCAGGAATTTTTAAATTTTACAAAAATTTAAAAAACATTATTTTCTTACTAGTTTTCACTCAATACAAGGCTAAAGAGCTACTAAAGGTACAGGGTTACTAAATAAGGTTGTTGTAAGGGTTTATCGGAAATGAACAATGCATATTATAAGTATATGTTGGAAAAATAATGGTTCATCCTAGGCTTAAAGATTGTAGTGATCGTGGAAACACCCACTTGGAAGTCCATTCCACATTGCAACATTTCTAAGGAAGAAGCAGTGAGAGTGGCTTGAGGGTCCTAATTATGAAGGTATTAACTAGTAGAACCAAAGAATGCAGTTCACCTGAACACCTGCCATGAAAATAGTGATCGAGTAGCAATGTTTTGCCTGTGGGGAAAGATGCTGTAGGGTGGAAAACTGTTCATCACCACAAATGCTTTTGAATCCTGTCAGTAAAGATTGTACAGCTCCAGCAAAGATGTAGCAGAAATACTCAATTTTCTATCTGATTGGGTCTTGTAAAAACAAAGCTTGAAATAAAGAGTCACATTCTTTCTGGACTGTTTATTTAATCTAACAGAGTGGTACATTCTCATCCCACTGACCGTGTCAGTGATTCTCAACTGCTGTACCATGGGACACTAGTGTGCTGTGTGATCCTCTTAAATGTGCCATGAAATATTGTCACGGCTCACAGTGTGTTGAAGTAGAAGTAATAAATTTTTTTCACTGTTCTTTGATTATCTTAAATATTTTGTCTTATATACCGTACCAATGAAGACTAATGCTTATGACCCAATCCTCAGGAATATGTTGGACACTATCGAAAGTGGGGGTAATATGCTGTCTAAGTAGTTCACCACTAGCAGTGGTTTACCTACTTCATGCTGCTGGCATGTATTGTATTTTGTTGATGTTATAAAGATTACCATTTCATTTCCAACCTCCATTTTGGTTATTCTTCATTCAGTAATCCTTTCTAGGTTACAACAATAACCCAACATTATTTCTTATTACTTCAAACTCTGCCAGAAGGAACATTTTCTTTATTAAGACTTTCAAATGCACAGGACAGCAGACCTAAATTTAAATTTTCTTAAAGTCAAAAGCTTGAGCCATAATTCTTGTACTCTTCTTTCAAAATGAAATTTGGGGACAAATTCAGTGCTACTATAGTATAATGTCTACTGAGGCATCTCTTCAGACTGAAAGTTTTTAAAATTTCAATGCTTACTCTCTACATTAAAGAAATGATCCCTATTATGGTTACCCCTCTGAAAGCACTTGACAAAAAAATTGACTATTATTTTCTGTCATTGAACACATGATGATTGGATTTGAAATTCCTTCATAAATGTTCCTTTTAATATTGAACTTCAGTTATGTGAAGACGAAGACTTAGCCACCATTTCTAGAGATCAAGGGCACAAAATAAAATATTTGACAGTACCCATGTTACATTTGGGATTTCGATACAAAGGGAATACATTACACATTAGCTAAAATGTCTTTATCAATTTTATTGTAATTTTCTACTTCCTATTTATGTGAATTAGGATTCACAACCCTAAATAACACCAAAAATAAAAGGTGAGAAAGACTATGCTCACCTGAGGAAAAAAATGAGGATCTGCTTACTGCACATGCAGCCCAACATTGAAGAAATTGCATAAAATACCAGGCATAGCTTTCACACAAAATAAGCTGCACAAATAGTTGAATAGAAACATTGAAATAAGGTAAGTTCATATTTGTGTGCACATTTTTTTTTTAAATCTATAGTTTTATTTCATAACATTTAAATGTATACCTTTAAAAATGTTGCTGTGTTGTGATATTTTAATTTGCTCCTAGGTGTGCTGTTGCTTAAAAGTTTGAGAAACACTGGTCTATGTCTAGGGATATATCTTGTCCTATTTTTGATACTGATCCTGTAGATTAAATAAAAAGTTTAGTTTGCAAGTCCTTGAACATTACTGCATCAGCAGTACCCTGACAAAGCTCCTAGTGACTAAAATATTATGATGATTATATCAAAGATGAAGACTTTGAATGATAACTCCTCATCCCAGAAATTAAGATAAAAATATTTCTGTTTCATTATCGTGAAAAAAAAAAATAATCAACAGAAAATGACCAAGTAGCTAAAATGCTTTTTGCATCACAAACACAAAGAAATCAGCATCTTTTTATTCTGATCACAGCCAAGCTGAAAACATTCCCTTTATATCTAAATAATTAAAACCTCTTGAGTCTTGAATGGCTAAAAAACGTATATCTAAATTTTGTTATGGCAGAAGATCAAAAGAAATATGAAAGTAAAAAGCCAAGAAAATATTTTCCTTTAAATTCAAATAAATATGAAAAAAAAAGTATGAAGCAAAATAGGACAAAGAACCACCTGCAGTAATGGTTACTCTGTACATTTTTGATGGGTCCTTTTGAAGAATAGTTTTTTATGCCTTTAGCCTCCGCCAATTAATTGAACTTGCAGGTATAGCTTATTGGTTAGAGATACAAATCATAAACTGATAAGTTGGAGGATCAGAGACATTGATTAAAAACATGATTATCTCACAGAAACAAATCTGGTTTCAAATACGGTACAGTTTTCTTACTAGTTCTGCATATATCAAAATGTGTAATATCCACAGAGTCACCTTCATTTGTTTAAAGTTGAACTTTGAAACTTAAGCCTTTCCATAGCAAATTAATTTCTAAATTTTACAAGTTTTAAGGTCTTAAGGTAATTTAAATTTAAGTTCAATTTATAGCAATGGTGAGTTGAATCATTTCCATCTAGGAAAACTTCAGCTTTTATTGACCAAATGGTTATCATTGCTGTTGATTGAAATTTCTAAAACCTTTCTATTGAAACAGTTTTTCTTTCTACTATTGATGAGGGTTTCTTTCCTATTAAATACAGGTTATCATTGGTTTTCTTGAATGGTAATGGTAAGATTAACTGTTTCCATCTAGGAAATCTTCAGCTTTCATTGACCAAATAGTATTACTGTTGATTGAAATTTATAAAACCTTTCTGTTAAAACAGCTTTTTTCCTGGAAAATATGCTTGTTATTTTTTTTATTACTGATGGGAGTTTTCTTCCTAAACTTTTGTTTAGGGTTGTGTTGAAAAATAAAATTTTTATTTGTTACATGGTTGGTCCTGTTTTAATTTCTGGGATGTTATCATTATTTATATTATTAGCAATCGCAATAATGTCCCCCTCTTTATGTTTATCATCACAAAATTTTAGCAGTTGTGCCCTCTTTGTGTCATCTCCTGGTGTGTGGTGTTTGTATTTAATCTATGTCAGTAGACTTTTCTCATTCCACTTTACAAGTCAAGGGCTATCTCGTGTTGTTCTTTTTTAGTACTGCTTGTTTATTGTTTACCCTGTTTCCACTGAGTTTATGTTCCCATCAAACAATAGCCTTGATGATTGAAGATGGCTGTTGACCACACAAGAGGTTTTGTGCACTATGTGACAGGTATTACTTTTCATTTTGCTGTGTGTCTAACAGCCCTCTTCACCACAAAAAGCCTGGTATGGGAACTGGTTTAGTCACTGATGACCCAACCATGTGGCAGGTAGTATTGGATTACATTGTACCTGTTGCACTAATATAGAGTCATAAAGATATATATATATATATATATATATATATATATATATATATATATAAAATAATGAAATGAACAAAGTCCGACAATTATTTTAAGACATTTTTATGTTTATACATTTTTTTTATAGATACAAATATTTAAGTAAATGCTCTGTTTATAACAAACAGTATTAACAACAACATTTACTGGCCTGAATTATTATCTATGAAAATTTCTCGGACATTCAGGCCAGTAAATGTTGTTAATACTGTTTGTTATAAACAGAGCATTTACTTAAATATTTGTATCTATAAAAAAGAGTGTATAAACATAAAAATGTCTTAAAATATGCATATATATATATATAGCTTGCCACTCACATTCGAGGATACCCATCAACTAGGGCGGCTAGCCAATCTCTATTACAGATGCTCACTCAGGCACATTTTGTGTTTGCTCAACACCCACAGAGCCTAGCTGTGGTTTATACTGTGACTATGTTCAGCTGACTTTAGTTACAGTTTCTGGGAGAGAGCATGATCAGCAATTTGAACAAGCAAGCATGCTCAAGCCTTCGGACACAATAACTTGTGACTTTGTGCTAGCATAGCTATCGATGGCCGACAAGAGTTCTGTCTATCCAATTTTACTCACAAGGCTTGGATCAACTCGTGGTATGGTTTTTCAGTCATTTTCCAAAGATGCCACATGCTGGGATTGATCTTGATCCAGATCAATAACATCAGGAAGTCTTCTTCCTGACAAATCAACCATGGTGAGATTAGAACCCGGGTTTCATTGTCAGAAAGCAAATGTTCTAACCACTCAGCCATGAGCCCATAAATATATATACACATGTATATATATATATATATACAGATAGAGTGACAAAGTATGTAATGCTGGCAAACAGACTTTAGAAGATGGGCAATTTTGACATAAGAGTATGCAGCTGCTAAATTTTGTTTAATTCTAATATTTATGTGCCTTATAAGATTTTAAACAAGCCAATGATTTACAGGCAAGTCTGCAGAGTGAAAAAAAAGTTTAAAAGTTATCAACCTTCCTATATTTTGATGTCATGACCAATCCACCTTAAATGGAATAAAGAAAGTATTTAATGCCACCAATTTTAAATTTAAAGAATAATTCTTATTTTGTTTGCCAGCAGTGTCCTGCAAGTCACATTCTGTGTTTGTGTAAGATTGTAGAAATAACAGGGATGGATTCACAGACTTGTGATTTAGTTTGATGTTGTCTCCAAGAGATGTTAAGTATAGCTTTCAACATCTGAGTGTAGGTTCCATCAAGCTTAGACTCTAGCATTTTAGGTAATGTCCAAGCAATGACACCATACATTAAAACCACTTCTACAGTGGCACAAAAGAATCTCCATTTCAGGTTGTTTGGTAGATCAGATTTCCAGATTACATGCATTTTATTTAAGGCTGCCAAGGCTTTAGCTATGCAAATTTTCATATCTTTTTCAGTAGAATTTATTTGCTTACTAGGTATATAAAAGATTTAACAGATTTTATTGGTTGAAACTTATGAATTCAGTTTTAGAGGCGTTGACAATAGTTGTACTCTATGTCAATGCCTCGGGGTGTGTGTGTGTGTGTGTGCATATATATACAAATGTGTATAAATGTATGCATTCATATGTGTGTATAAAATGTATGCATTCATATGTGTATATATATATATATATATATATATATATATATATATATATATATATATATATATATATATATATACACACACCTACATACACATATGTGGATATATAAGTATGTATGAATGTTTGCTTTTGTTTTACAGCATATCAACGTCCATGGGTTATTTAATACTGACAAGATTTTTATTGCTAGTAATACTTTTTTTTAAAAATGTATAGCTGGTAATTTTTTTTTTTAAAATGTATTGCTGGTAATAATTTTTTCCTTAAAAAATTAATTGCTGGTAATAACCTTTTACAAAAATATATTGCTGACATTAGAACCTATTTTTACACTTTAATGGTGTTTTTACTCCAATTTTGGGGGTCAATTATTTTCCCATAGTTGGAACTCCAACAAGTGCTACCATCCTGGGTCAGGGCAGACTTGGGAATACCAGCAATTAAGAGGTGGTTCCACACTCCTCAAAACCTGATCAGAGGCTTTGGTCTTGTATGTAGTTTATCGTTTTACCCAGGAAATGTATGTATATGTATGTATGCATATACATCCGAATGTACACATACATATATATATAAATTAACTTACATAAACATATATGCAGATATATATAAGTATTTGTGTTCATATATTTGTTTATGCATGCTTATAAAAAGCTTCATGTTTATTAAAGCACAAAGATTTATATATTGAAAATTTCCATATATGGATAAATGCCCAAAAATTATCACCCACAAACAATTTTTTGTAATCATTGCATTCAGCTCCAGGGTTTGGCTTATTACATCGTTGTTTACCCTTCAGATCTGCTATGATTAGTAGAAAAGTCAAGAAGGTGATTTAATATAAAATACTTTGTGTGTGAACAAGGTAACAAGGTAGGCACTTCTGAAAATGAGATGATATCAGTTGAAGTTTAAACAGATCAAAGTAAATATAGAGAGAAAGACTGAGAAAAATTGACAGAATATATATATATATATATATATATATATATATATATATATATATATGTGTGTGTGTGTGTGTGTGTGTGTGTGATGAGAATAAACAAAAATAAATTGGCTATCTATTAATCCATCTATCTCAAGTGTGTTTATTTCTATCTATCTATATTAGTCTGTTTTTATCTAAGTCTGTTCAAATGACTATTTATCTCAAGCATGCTTCCTTCTTAGTGTATCTATCTAGCTAGCTAGTTTAGTCATTTCAAATCTATGCCTGTCTCAAGTGTGTCTCTTTCTATTTCAGTCTGTTTCTATCTATTTATCTATCTCTGTCACTTAAAATCTATATCTTTCTCAGTAAGTTCAAATATGTATCTATCTATCTATTTATCTATCTATCTCAAGTGTCTCTTTCTATCTATATATTCCACTCTGTTCCTATCTAAGCCTGTTCATATCTATCTATAAATCTCATGCTGTTCAATATCTAAGTCAATTCATAACAAAATCTGTTTCTATCTCAGCATGTTCATATTTAAGCCTGCTCATCTATCTTAGTATGCTAATATCTAAGTTAATTCTTATCTCAGTCTGTTTTTATCTCAGTCTGCACATTTATCTACGTATGTATGTATGTATCTATCTTAATCTGTTCATTATACACCCATCTATCTTAATCTGTTCATTATCTATTTATATATCTCAATCTGCTCATTATGTATCTATCTTAATCTGTCCATTATCTATCTATATATATATATATATATATATATATATATATATATATATATATCCCAGTCAGTTAATATCTAAGTACAGTCTGCCATTTGGAGATAGTCTAAATAAATCTGATAATGATAATGATCTAATACTTACTATTTTCTATTTTGAAAATAACAAAAAGAATGGTCCCTATTTCTCTCCATATCGATTGTGAACGTAAATATGATCAGAGAATGTATCAGTTGATACACTAAAGTAACAACAAAAATAACAAAAACAATAAGGTAATCAGAACAACTTTTGAGACACTAATTACCTTTTTTTCTCAATGTATCATAAATCTATGGAACGTCAAGTAAAGGACTGCCCAAAACATTGTCATATCAACAAAATAACAAAAATAATAACAAAAACAGTTAAAATAGTTTAGCATCTGGAATGTTCATCATTTGGTAAGAAATCCTAAATTTTTTAATATTTTAAAATAATTTATTTCACTGACTCTCACTTCTCTTTTGTTTCCAAACATAAATCATGATCATCTAAAAAATCATCAGGATCGTGTTTATACATGACAGTGGAGAGTAGAGTGAATCGGCAAATCGAAGTAGAGTGAAAGAGAATAGAGAAAAAGGTAGAGCTATCAAAACTCCCCAAATTCATTTATTCCATTTAGATGTAAATTTTGTGATAAAGAGAAGAACATCCAAGTCAACAGATAAATATTCATTTTAGTAAACTACTTGATTTATAGAAATTTACCAGTTCCAGGCAATAGTATTTTACAAAAAAAAAAATCAAAAAAAATCAGGAATAATACTTAAAAAAATAACTAATACTCAAATATGCACTTGTAATTCACTTTAGAAATAACAGGTTGTGTACTAGCATATTTTTCAGGGACTTTTAAATAATACTGTTTTTACCACAGATTTATATATATATATATATATATATATATATATCATTTCACTCCAAGCAAGTCCTTTCCACTAATCCATTTGTATGCTTGTAAAATACCTTCTTTTTTTTTTTTTAATCACCAGTCACTAATCTGTTTGAAAATAACAAGATGCCTTCACATGAGTGCAGAGAAGTGCAATTATTTCATTTGACTGTAAAACTGGCTTTTTTCAAATCGTGGGAATCACATTTTCCGAGTTGAGCTTCCTTTTCAGTTGGTTCAGATGATGGTGAATGGCTTGAATTGAGTTTTTGAACTAATTCTTCAACTCCAACAACATTTCCTTTATTTTCAAACAAAAGCACGTCATCATTAAACTTGACAGGATACCTGTTCATGGCATATCACTTTAGCTCATGTCAGATCTTTTCAACCTTTGAAATTATTTTTGGCACTTTCTTTCATTTAAAGAACTGATTCTAGAAACATCCCAGGTTGCTTTTTGCTCTTGTAGCATCACTACTCAGGTTTTATGTCCCCTGTAGATATAACCAGCTTTAGTGGGGTCAATTTAGTATCCAAGCAAGGTGAATTAAAGTGTGATAACAAAAATTTTTACATATACTATTTATTTTTTTTTATTGTTATTCAGACATTATTTGCGCATGAACTATTGTCCTCATCTTTGTTGTTGTTACCACAACATTTCATCAACTGTGCCCTTTGACCTTCATCTTTTTTTTTGCCAAACTGAGTAACCTACAAGGAATTACAAACTGAACCCTTAATCTAATCTACAGAGCAGAGTGTTCTCATTCTGCTTGCCCATGTTTAGGGATATTTTGTCTAGTTCTTATTTCAGTACTGCTCAGTTATTGCTTGCCTCATTTATGTTTATCACCTTTAATATGTGGATTGCGGAAATATGTTGACTGGGCTCCTTTTTTTTCATGACAGTTGATATAATAGGTAAATAAGGAAAAATTTAAGCTTTATAATTATTCACTGGGTATGAATTGAGACCCCTGTTGGATTAGAATGTAAGTTTAATATTAATGTGTATGTAGCAAAAATGTATGTGTAAATTCTTTTCATGCCTTGCACCTCTCAAACATCTGAACTTTATCATATGCGGCTCTTACATTAAGCAAGATATATATATATATATATATATATATATAGATATGAATTGCACATAAAATGCTAGTGTTAGTAGAACAATGCTCAATGTTATATAACAGAACTATACATATATATATTAATATGGAAAGCAGCTAACTTAATATAATTTAATAAGATTTAATATAAAATAGTAACAATAGTAAAGGAAAAATACTAAAGGAAAAAATAAGTACCAATAATACAGAAAATATAAAATAAAAAGTATAGCAAATAAAAATAATATATATATATATATATATATATATATATATATATATCATCATCTATAGAAACACTGTTTCACAGCATCACAGCTCATCAGTGTGTCTAGACATCCAATCTCTTCAAGCCAGGATTGAAATCTGGCTGATTTGGCATCAATCAAAGATTCTACTCCTAAGCTATTGGTGCCCAGTAGAGAGGAAGGTGAATTTTTTGGTATTTATTTTTAAATAAACACCATTGACCAAGAGGACTCAATCCATTAAGAGAGTCTTGCATTATCAGCAGTAGTAGTCACTATTTACGAATTCGCGTTTTCTCTCCAAAGTGCTCAACCAAATTAATTATTCAGGGGCATATACTGTCATCCCCAGACAGAATGTTTCACTGTATCACAGCTCATTAGTGTGGCTAGACATCCGACTGCTTCAAGTTAGGATAGAAACTCGACTGATTTGGCATCAGTTGGAGATTCTATACCTAAGCTATTGGCACCTGATGGAGAGGAAGGTGAATTTTTGTGAATTTATTTTTAAATAAACACACCAGTGACTGAGAGGACTCAATCCATAAGTATATATATATATATATATATATATATATATATATATATATATATATATATATATATATGAAAAAAAAAAACTGTAGTAGAAAAAACCAATTAAGTAATAACTCATAATACCCAAGAAAGTAAATAAATAAGTTAATAAACAAATAGATAAATAGAAAAATATATATTAAGCAAAAACTGTGATAGTATAGAGAGATTAATTTGGGTCTACATATTTAAGTAGATGTTTGCTTTTATGTCTGCAGGTAACCATCAATTCACTTCTATTTAGTAAGCACAAGATGATTACTTTTTCAACTAAACATAGGCTACATATATTGCCCTTGCCATTATATCTATTTATATATATATTTAATTGAAAGGAAGTTACTGGAATCTTTCAATAGCCAGAAATAACTAGAGAGTGTAGTGCTACTTCTGTATTTAATGTTAACTAAAGTCATACGGTGGTCATAGAAGCAAAATTTCCAAGGATTTTCAGTGGAATCAAAATAAAATTTAACATTGCTACTGGGATGAATCCATGCTCAATATATAACAGCATCAATCATACATTTACTATTTAATGGACAGATCATATTTTTTTCTCAATTGCATTTTGAAAAATTTATGTTGTTATTGTTGGAAAGATGTTTATTTAATATGTTGTTGTCATGTAGAGATATCAATTTATCGATGTTACCAGTGCAGCTATAACTGATTTTGACATTATTTTTGTTAAAAATCATTTTTTAATGCTGGTGAATGGCTAAAATGCTTATGTATTAATTTCAGGAAAATTTTTCTGACATTAGTTTGGACATTACAGTTAAAGTATATGTTGTGTTTATGGTATTTTCATTTTGTCTTATCAACTTTGTTTTTTTCACCCCAATACTCTAAGTTTACCTTGGTCTTGCTAAGTTCCAAAGCCTTAATATATTTATTTTTAATATTATTGAATATTTCTTTGTTCATTTTCTTTGGATAATCTAACTTCTACTGATTTATGCAAATTATCTAGAATTTTGTGATGGTGGTTATAATCTTTCCTAATGTATCTACAGTTAAGTAGTTCTTTTGTTTATGGTTTATGTTTTGTATATGTATGGATAATAATGGGTATGTTCCCATTCCCATAAATACAGTAGTGAATACTGTACATGGTCTAAAGTTGGAAATTCATTGTGAAATTCACTTGATTCACTTCTAGTAGTTGACTACTTCTTCTATGCGCTGCTGGCAAATCTTATATGTGTTGTTCTTGTTCTAAGTATTATAATTCATTACCAACCTTCATTTGATTATTCTATTCAGTAACCTTCCCTAGGTTACAACATTTTAAATATATTGACTCTTCACAGACTAAATCCAAAAGTGGGAGTATAGCATAGCTACGGACGATAATGGCTATGCTCCCATTCTCATAAATACAGTAGTGAATACTGTACATGCTCTAGAGTTGGAGATTCATTGTGGAATTCACTTGACTCACTTCTAGCAGTTGACTACTACTTCTATGTGTGGCTGGTGAATCTTATATGTGTTGTTCTTGTCCTAAGTATTATCATTCGTTACCAACATTTGTTTGATTATTCTATTCAGTAACCTTTCCTAGGTTACAACAGTTTATGGTAACCATTATCCAGGTCTAATGTTACATCTATAAAATTAATCACTTTAACATTGGTGGTGGTGGTAATTTTTAGATCATGGTCCTTAAAAAATTTCATAAGTTCTTTTCTCAATTGGTCTATCTTGCACACAACAGAATTCCCAAAATATTATATGCTTCTGCAGAATCATATGCCCCCCATAGCAATATTAAACTCTGGGTTGTTTCTCTTAGTCCTCAGGCAGTCATTAAGGAAAAGAACTAGTATTTGTGCCTGCTTTATGATATTTATATACTGATCACTAATAAGGCAGTAATTTCCAGCTAGCTTTATAGTTGTCACTAACAGTTTCTTACTAATGGACAGTCTACAAATATTGAATTGCATGAATGTCCATCCATATTTCTATTTTATGCTATTAAACCATTCTATGGCATCAGCTGTTTTTGTTCCCACTAGTTGACTCCTAGCATATTCTTGGTGTAGTCGCATGTTCTGTTTAGAAAGATTTTGCTGATTTTACTGATATTGTTTTGTATAGGGTTTAGTAATTGGTACTGAGGGTTGTTTGGAAAGTTAGGCTTATGGTATTAACCATGATGAATGCTTGCTGTTTGTAGATTCTGTCATTGATTTTTAGTTTAGTGGCTATTTCTTTGCCTTCATTATTGATGTTGTTTTCCTAGTTGATAGGTAACTTTTTATAAAAAAAATATAAAAATATACTGGATTTAATGCAATGAGCAATAGCATTAAAAAATGTTTTAAAATATATCCAGATATAGATAGAACTTAACTACACCAGCATTACGTTAAACTAATAAATTTTCAAATTTTAAGTAACAGTCAGTACATACTCAGTACCTGTTGATTGCGTTTGGCATGAAAATCCAAGTAGTGCAAATGGTGCAGGATAATATGTATATTTATTAATATGTATAAATGTGTTTGTGTGTGTGTAGATATATATTTTTGTTTGAATAAAAACAGACCACTTTAAGGTTCCATGTAATAAGTTATTTCACCACAACCCCTTTAACAGGGCTCTGGATCATCAGACTTTACTTCCAAAGGTTGAAATGAAAAATGACATGAAAAAAAAAAAATATATATATATATCCTGATAGAGGGAACATTTTCTTTATTAAGTTTTCTTGAGTGTACAGGTCAGTAGAAAATAAAATAAATACTGTTTGAAATCAACAGAATGTCTACTCAAATTCAGGTATCCTCTAAAAATAATGTTTCAAGTTTTATATATATATATATATTATTTAGTTTTCCTCATGAAAAGCTAAGCTGGATATTAAAAGACAGAAAAATTTCATTGAAAACAGAGGAAAGAGTACTGAACTGTTACACGATATCTATCCTTCTATATAGCAGTCAATGTTGGACAATCTCCTCAAGAAGAGTCTTGAAGCAACAGAAATGTGGTTCTACAGAAGGATGATGAGAACACCATGGAATGGACATGTGAGCAATGACAATGCTTTAGAGAAAATGGAAACAAAAAGGAAACATATTTAACATCAAGAAGAGGCATTTGAAATTTCTAGGGCACATAATGAGGAAGGAGGGCTTGGAAAACATAATACTCACAGGATATTACATACTTGATTTGCTTGAGTAAATGGATGGTAGAACAGGGTTGGGAGAAATAACAAAAAGACAAAACTTATTAAGAGCTCCAAGTTACAAGAAGTTGTGGAGGGCATATGATTGCCTACATCCTGAATTGACATGGTACATAAAAGAAGTGATCTTACATTTTTTATTTTATGAATACTAGAAACTGTCCTTATTGATTATTGTCCCAAGTGCATTCAATTAATTTTTTTATTTGTTTTCATAAGTTTCATAGGGACTCTATTGTTGTGTTAGTATTCTCTGTTGTGTTGTACAAGAATAGTATTAATTCCATTTTGGGTTGCCTTAAAAGCACATCCACTACATTTATACATTTTGTTCCCTCGAAAAAAAATATACACATAAAAATTTCAGTTTGATAATTTAAATGATGTCATCTTGAGAAACTTGAAATTGGTTCCATCAAACATAAGAATGCCAGAATTAAGCAAAAACAGTTGTGTAAATATACATGTAACAATCTTTGAAAATTAATCTCGCAAGATTCAAAAGAACTTAGAAAAATAATGTAAAATGGAAATAAATATGAACTTTGGAAAATTTAACAATAACATATATATATATATATATATATATATATAGTTGGACTGATGGGTTTTTGTGACCATGGGTTTTCATGCCCTTATCATCAGACAAATTTGTCTGATGATTGCAAGAGCGTGAAACCCATGGTCACAAACTCACATCACTCCAACTATATATGTTAGCTCTATCACTGATATTGAGCACTTTCCAATAAGTACCATGCATATATAATATATAAATAATATATATAAAAATAACACACACATATAAATAATGTCACCTCTGAGTGTTGACTTCAATGTTCACTTTTATATTTACATATGCTCTATCTCTGATATTGAGCACTTTATCCCATGAATATAGCACAACTTAAAACTATATTTCTTCATATATATATATATATATATATATATATATATATACAGTGTAATCCGGATATAAGAGAAACCCGGATATTAGAGAGATTTTCCCTGGTACCAAATTAGAGCCTGTGTTAATGTATATATAATAGACCAAACCCGGATATAAGAGACTTCTTCTCCGGTCCCGACAACTCTCTTATATCCGGGTTACACTGTATATATATATGTATATATATATTTTAAATAAAAACAGACCACTTTAAGGTTCCATGTAATAAATAATAATTTATTACATAGAACTTTAAAGTGGTCTGTTTTTATTTAAATTATTTGCTCTGATTTACATTGAGGTCCCTGGATTTCATCCTCCTTGGGTCTACCCATACGGATTACCTAGTTTTCCATAAACTAACTATATATATATATATATATATATATATATATATATATATATATATACATACATACATATATATATATGTTTGTGTGTGTGTGCATAAAATTTTATTTCTTAGGTGCTTTCTTTTATTTCACAGGCTTGAAACAGCAAAAGTTACTGAAGATTGTTCTTCCTAATTTTTTTCCACCCTTGTAATCTTCACTTTCTGACAGAAGGGCAGCAATTTAGATGCAATTCTTATTAGAAGAAAAATTGGCACTTGTTTCTTTGTTTCATCCAAATGAAGAGCATTGAGAAATGCAGCAAGTACAAAAAGCAAAACTAACAGCAATTCAGCATTATCTTCCTCGTTTAGAGTATTCATGTGAAAAGATGGCTATTTTGTTTTCCCCACTGCCAGCCGGCTTAAACAGAACAGAAATTATGCTGGTTCGCTATTAAATGCTATTAATGAAAAGGAACCAGTGGTCATTTATGATAAACGTTCTTTCCAAACCTGCCATTCATCATTCTTTGTCCACTCAGTCAAGACAAAGGCTCAGCAACAAAGCTTTTAAATGCATTGATACACACTCTCTTCAGCCAGAACAAATTTGACATGGTAGGACGAGGCAATGTCGTAGTGAATAAAAACTGATTCTGTTTTCAATACTCTGTAAGCCAACATGTTTTGCAGCACAGTGAGAGAGGGGATTTGTTGGTTGAGCCAACTATCCCAACCTCATTCCCGTGACCTTCCTATCAACACCATAAAGATACCCAAATCTAGGAATCCGCCCTCCAGTAAGCATGGTGGTCATTGTCAAAGGAGAGTAAGTTAATGAGCTGATCAATACTTGAAGGAGAGAGGGGATGTACAGAGAAGGACAATGGTTTGTCCAGTTCCACTGATGTCCAGCAATTCTGTTCAGACAAACTGAGTTACGATGAAGGCCGGTCTATCGCCCTGCAAATTGTATCAAATCCTTCTTATGTGTGCCCAAAGAAATCAGGATGTGTCTGCATAATAAAAAATAAAAAGAGGAGAAATGGAGAGAGGCAGCTTGGAGCATCCATTGAAAACATCTGTCAAAGCAAAACAAAAAAAAAAGGAGGAGAAAGAGAACCAGAGAACTAAAAAGAAAAGAATGCAGAAATTCCTATTTGAAATGCAAAACTTTGTGCCCAATGAACGAACAGAATCTTCTAACTCATTCAGGAATGAGGTTTTTATAGTCTGTGTGTCTTAATCACATTATGTCCTCTGGTTAACAAAATTTTTTTTTTTGATTAGTTTTTATTTCCCTGCTGAAGATAACTCTCTGAGCATAAGACCAAAAGTTGTAAATAGCTCTGCCAACAGGAACCTATCTTTGCTAACTGATGCTAGAGACACTGGTCACATCGTCAGCAAATAGAATTTCTTATTTGCTCCTTTCTTCAGTGTCTTCTTTGTTTTTCTTTATCATTTTACACTTGACCATCTATCTTTCATCTGCTTTCTTTATTTACTTTCCTTCTTTCACATTTTGTCTTGAACTCTTTCTTTCTTTTTCAACACCCTCTCTGCTTCTTTCTTTGTTTTCTTTTATCTCTTTCTTTCTTTCTTTTGCCTTTTCTGCTCTTATTTTTCTCAAGTTTTAATTTACATTGCTTTGATCTTTGTCTTTTTCAGCAATTTTCTATTTCTCTCTAATTTCCCTTCATTTTATTTTTAAGAATTCCTCCTGGTCTCTTTCCCTATCTTCCTTTCTATCTCTCTTGCACACACACACACACACACACACACACATATATGTAAAAATTCAGATATAAATAAAATATCTCTGTAAAGACGATATAAATAAAAGGCAAAAGGAAAACTGTATGAAACAGGTAAGTAAAGGTTTTTCCTTTTGTCATTTATACATACACACACACACACACACATCTTTATATATATATATATATATATATATACTAGACAAGGTGATCTTCAATATGCAATGGTCTTGAATTTTTTTCTCTGTCTGTTTGCATGTCTGTCTGTCTGTCTGTCTGTCTCTCTCTCTCTCTCTCTATATATATATATATATATATATAGAGAGAGAGAGAGAGAGAGACAGACAGACAGACAGAGAGGTTTAATAGGATGGTTAACAAAATTTGAAGAAAAAGCAAACAAAATGATACCAATATTATCAATAAAATTGATATTCATTATATATTAACCTTTTGACTGAATTGAAACATGAAGAAATAGATTTTAATCTTGGAATTTTCTAACACACCTGTGTTCTTTTTCAATGATATGAGGAATAATCAAAGAGGTTGGCTTTACCCTTCCAAAGAATGTTGTTGGTTAGAGGTCCCCCTGTGGAAATTATACTCTCTGAATAAACCCAAATCCCTGTTTAATCCGTCAATGTTTTAGTTCATTTTGAAAATAAATTTTAACTTTGATCTGTGTCTTTCTTTAAGGCTGCTGAATGAAGATGCAAAAAGTATGCATCAGATGTCATCGACAAACTATCTCATAGCATTGATGGCATCAGATGCATGCTTTTAGTATCTTTATTTAATAGCCAAGAAGAAAGACACAGATTGGAGTTGAAATTTATTTTCAAAATGAATTCAAACTTTGAAGGATTAAACATGGATTTGGGTATACTCAGAGAGTCTAATTCCAACAAGGAGCCCTCTAACCAACAACATTCCTTGAAAGAGTAATTCCCACTTCTTTGTTTATTCCTCATATCATTGAAAAAGAAGACAGGACTCTTCAAAAATTCTGACATTAAAATCTATTTCCTTGTGCTTAAGTTCAGTCAAAAGGTTAATTATAATAAATATCAATTTTATTGACAATATTGGTATCATTTTGTTGGCTTTTTATTCTTTGAATTTTGTTAACCAACCTATTAAATCTATATATTATAAGAAGCACAGGTAGACTACATTTAGTTTTTTATATATATATAAAGATATATATATCTGCAACATATCTTCATTTAAGCATAATTTTTCATTAAATAATATAGATAATCCTTTCTAGTTCTCTAATTATCTTCTTGGAGTTAAGATGAAATTCATCAAGGAAGGTACAATATTTCTTTTTAATCCAAGTACTTTTCAATCTCCATACTCAGGTGTGAATTCATCTATTCAATGATTAATGAATGTTACATGTTTGCAGACATATAAAGATAAACAATGTATCTGGATTCTTAATTTATTTACATGATGGTCATTTCTCAACTGTTGCATATATTTAAAATACATGTTCCCAAACACACACACACACACACACACACATATATATATATATCTCACCTTATGTTGTTAATTGGTTCTAGAGGTCACGACTTATGTCAAAATAACCACACTATAAACGGCAAATAAGCACTTACCATTGCATATTACTGTATTTATGATATCTATGTATAGTATTCTGAATAAAGTAATTTATCAGCGATATAGCCTTATGCTTAGCATTAGCATTGAAAAAATGGTCTGGCAATTTTTTCCAATAGAGTCCAGTTTCATCAACATTAAAAATCTGTTCAGGAAGAAACACATTTTCTTTGATGATCTTAGCCAATGCTTTAGGAAAATCAGCTGCTGCTTGTTTGTCAACTGATGCACTTTCACCTTGCTTCTTAATAGAGTGATAACTTCTTCATTCTTTAAATCCTGTAAACCAGCTTTGACTTGCTTTAAACTCTACATCTTTCTCATCTGGGTATTTTTTGTTGAGATCCTCAAACAAAGATAATGCTTTCACTTGAATGATTTCTTGACTAATAGCAGCACCAAACTATCAATCCAAAGAGAAAGAAGTTGTTCCATCTTTTAAAAGATTTTTCCTCTTTTCTTATTGATAACAGTATTCTTCATTCCTGGGGCGTCAGATTTGATATGTGCCAAAATCTTATCCTTATTGTAAACAATCGTCAATACAGTTGTCTAACTCATTCCAAAAGATTGAGCAATCAGTATAACCTTTTCACCTTTTCCATGGCGTTTTATCATAGTAATTTTATTGTTCAGTGTTATAAGATGATGCTTAGCACTTGCACTAGGAATTTTCTTAGGAGCCATTGGGGCAAAATATAAAGTCACAAATGAATGAAAATGAGAGAGTAGGCAATAAGCAGACATATAGAGTACTTATGCCTAAATTAAACTGGATTTCAATTTCATGGGATTCACAAGTGGCACTGACAACAATGCCAAATTATGGATATTGGAACTACCATGGAAAATGCCAATATTGAGCTCTTAAAAACCACTAAATAAGACGACAGCACAGAGTCACAGATGTTTTCATATTTTGTTCTCTAAGATTTATGATGATTATATTAACACTTACTGTAAATGTATATATTTTCATATGATTCTATATACTTTTACTCTTATTTATTGTACAGCAACATGATATTATATGCTTTTAATGCTCTTCTAGTGATATTACAACTTTAACATTTGTAGAGGACAGATGTAAAGTTGATAAAATGACTTAAACTTGATTTTTATTTTTCTATATATTTTTTTGACAAACGACGTATAATCAAGAAGAACATAACTTAAAATGATGTAACCCAAGGTGTATATATATATATATATATATATATATATATATATATACTAGCAGCATGGCCTGGCATTGCCGGTGCTTGATTCAAAAATCATACGACTCATACAGCAATCACTATCATTTAAAATATTTTTGCCCTTCCTTGCCTGTAAAGGAGTGCCCTTTGCCGTGCTGATGTTGCTACATGCCTTACTTCTTGCCTATGTCACACTGTGAATTTTTTCTAAGCTCTATATTAAACATTAAATATGTTACAAAAAAAGAACTAAATAAAATGAACACAAAATGATCAGCTTTAAAAAGGACTGTAACTGAAAAACCGAATGAAAAAGAATGTTAACAACAAATACTTTTTTCACACCCAACCCAGTTCTGGAAATCAGAATCAACATTGAGTTTAAGCAAGCAAATGAGCCAATTGGAGTAAAGTGCCATACAGATTTAAATTTTTCCCACTTGTGACGAATGCAGCTATGGATTTTTTTTGCATACTAGCATGCTAGTTAACATTCGTGTAAGTCAGCTGTTGGCTCTCACACTGGACAATAGAATCTTCTTGCCTATTTATGGCAGCCAGCTATTGGCTCTCACTCTGGCCAGTAGAAAATTGCCACAAGCTACATAAAAACTGCTGTAGAAGCATGAAAAAAATCGATTATTTCCATTATCAATGGGAGTTGGGAAATGCAAAGTCAGTCTTGGCCTTTCCACTAACTTGGAGCATGTGCATGTAAATTTTGGTGC
Source organism: Acanthosepion pharaonis (assembly GCA_903632075.3). Classification (NCBI taxonomy): domain Eukaryota; kingdom Metazoa; phylum Mollusca; class Cephalopoda; order Sepiida; family Sepiidae; genus Acanthosepion; species Acanthosepion pharaonis. The sequence goes on along the minus strand of CAHIKZ030005207.1, from coordinate 894,043 downwards.
AAATCCGTCAAAAATTGCAGCTGTGCATTCGTTACACACACACACACACACACACACACACACACATCCTGCCTTTTATATACATACATACATATATATATATATATATATATCAACTAAACTTATCAATTTCTCCATCCAAGCAGTTATATGATTACTCCAGTGTGCCTTCCAGTCTAGATCAAAACATTCACTTACATGCAAATTCCCTTGGGAAAGGTATGACTCTACCTCTTCTCTCCCCAACTATGGGTAAATTGCAAGACAGGCTAGGTCCTATAGTCCTGGATGGCAACTCTTGTAGGAGAAGGAGAGTTCCGAATTCAAATGGGAAAATCCAGTATAAAAGTGGACAGTCTGTTTCCTGTTTGAATGCAATCTTCAGGTTATGTGTTTTGAGCTGAAGCCATTGGGTTAACATCTGGTGTTGACTTTACTGTACACTTATTTACATACACTATACCTCTGATGTTGATCACTTTTATCCATAAAAATATAAGTATATTTTATCATATATATATATATATATATATATATATATATATAATAATAATAATATAAATATAAGTAATTATACACGCCTGAAAAAACCTTAAGTGTTTTAGCTTGTAAATGAACAAACCAATACCCAAGGAAAAATAAGTGATAAAAAAAGAAAGAACTAAGAACATGTAACTGAGGCGAAAACAATCATTCAGAATCGAAGCTCAGAGTCCAAAGAAAAAAAACTCCAAAACGAGTAAAGCAAAAGTAACTAAATAAAGTGCTCAATACACTAAGTAGAGCAAATCCAACTATGAACCTAAAGAGCGAAGCAAACCTACATAGGTTTCACCTACATTGATCATCAGGGTACGCTGACCAAAGAGGTAACAGAACAGAGTATAAACAGCCTACAACATAAAAACAACTATGACCACGTGACTAAAAAAAAAAAATAATACAACAATAACACAACAATGGGAGGAGTTAATACATATTTATTCAATAACAAAAAAAAAAAAAAATAAACTGAAAAATGAGAAGAAAACCAAACCTATTCTAGTAACCAGCGTTTCCTCTGTCGATTTCAGATTTTAGGTTTAACAAATTGTCGGGTTCTTTATACAAAGCGATGGCTAACTTTTCCTCTGTACATAGTAGAAAAAATTAATTACCTGCTTTATGCTTATGAAATTTCTTTAATATTTCCTGTTTCAAAATGAGCTCTTTATTATCGGTAATTTTCCATACATAAGTAGATAACGTGGTGCTATGCTTGTATTTTTTGTTATTAAAAATACTAAGATGGTTACAGTATCAGCTTTAAAATTATTTTGGGTAGATCCTATATATATCTTGGGATTTTTATCAGTATTACTTAATTTATCCTTATATATTTTTACTTGGTATACCGCACTCTCTTGCTGGCACTTTCTTTGGAGGGGCAGGCTTTCTTATTTCTACAATTACATTTGAGGGTGGGGGCATACGTGGTTTGTCCTTAATTTTTCTCATATTGTTTCTATTAATTTTTCTTATATTGTATTGATCCATGTAGGTGAAACCTAGGTAGGTTTTCCTGGCTCTTTAGTTTATATATATATATATATATATATATATATATATATATATATGTGTGTGTGTGTGTGTGTGTGTGCATGTAAAGAGCGGCAAGGGGAAAGTTTTTAGTTAAACTACAACGTTATTTGTGTTTTTTATCCATTTTTTTTTAACCATTTCTCCCAAGCAAGGCAATGAGGCCACTAAGATGCAAGAGATTACTAAGTGTGAAAGAAAATGACAAAAATGAAAATATTATTAATGAGTGAGAACAATGAAAGAATAGGAATTAAGAAGACAGAAGATAACAACTGACACTGCATTTAAATTTTTGAAAATCAAAGTTGACAGGAAAGCAAGAAGCCAGAAGAGAGTTCCACAAGCAAGAAGTGTAAAAGAAGAAACACTTAGCATAGAACTTACGATTACTTCTAGCCGTTTCAATTGTAAGATAATGAGTCTTTATTCTCAATCTGGCAACAGTAATATTAACTGTTTCCCTACATTTGGTATTCATTGACAAAGCAGTCAATACCTCTTTCAGTTGAAATTTATAAAATCTTTCTCTTAAAAACAATTTTTCAGGAAGATAGATTTTTCAAGTCCAGTAGCTGTTATTGCTCTTTCCAGTATTGACAGGGTTTTCCTTACTAACCTTTTATTTGAAGTAGTAGTATACTTTAATTCATAAAGTACCAAAGAGGAGAACAATTACTATCACTCTATCAACTTATTGATATGGAGCATGGGAACTTCAGTGACGTGTAATGGCTAGCAAGCTTGTCTTACTGGATCAGTTATGATTAAGTAGTAAGCTCAATCCCCACTGGGTTCTCCATACTTTCAACCTTTTGCCACACCTAAGCTACACTTAGTAATTAAGTATTGATATGGAAGAATCTTTTTGTCTTTTTATTAGGTTTATTGTTCACACACAAACATATATAAGGGATAGAAAGGAAAGTGAAAGAGAAGAGGAGAAAGCGAGAGGAAGTGTGTGTGTGTGTGTGTGTGTGTGTGTGTGTGTGTGTGCAAGCACATAATTAAATATATAAACTCATGAGTAAAACATTTATTTTACACAACAAATGTTCATTTTCAGCCTGAATTCCTTTTTTCCCAACACATTTTTATACTTTTGTTCAGCCAATACAAGGCACAAGATCCACTCAGGGTAGAGGGGTTAATGAATGAGGTTGTTGTAAGGGTTTCAAAGTAGGAAGTAAGAATGTTATGAAGATGAGTAGGATAAATAATAGACTTAGTCAAGAAGTTAAAATAGTAATCAGTGAAACATCCTTTCGGGCATCTGATCTAAGGAAGTAGTTGTTTCAGTGGAACCTCATCCTTACCTACAGGACACAAAGGGAATGTTAATGAGTTGATGTTCAACTGTGAAGGTCTGAACTTAGGGAAATGAGGAATATTGCTCATATGAACATTTACCACTAAAATAGTGATACAGTTGGGAGAGAGTAGTAACATTTTTCTCTGGGAAAGGATCCATCACCCACAAGGCCATGTAAATGCTTTCAAACTCTATCAAGGCTGGAAAGTGAGGATTGTTGGAGCAGGTATAAAAAGAAATTTAATTCACTGATGAACATTAATGATCTAGATCCAACATTAAACTATGGTGATTTCAGATCAACTTCTCAATATTTCCATACAAGGCCTTGGATTTACTGATACAACTTTATAGACACTGATTTGGCCCCTGTCAAGATTGACAATGGAAGTAAAAGCTTTTTTTCTATGTGAGGTATTTATGTAGTGTGCTTTGCTTAAATGTTTATTCACATACTCATTTCTCTGCTAAATGGTGGTTTAATGTCAACAATGAAAAGTTTATGTGATGAAAGAAAAGGAAGACAAGAGACAAATTAACAAAAGCATAAATAAATAAAAAGAAGACTTTATGTTAGAAATAAAGAGAAAAAGAAAAACACACTGGAGAGAAAGAAAGAAAGTAAACATGGTTATTAAAAGAAAAGAAGCAAGTGAGGGGAAGGAAAAGACAGGATAGAAACAAAATTGAAGAAAGGAAAAAAAAACAAATATATTAGGAAAAATACAAAACTGAAAAATAAGCAGAAGAAAAATTTAGCAAATGTTGATTAATTCCAGCTGTCATTTTAGGGAAAAAAGATTGTTGAAAAATTATATGAACCAAGTATAGAAGGAAGAAAGAAAGAAAGAAAGAAAGAAAGAAAGAAAGAAAAAGCGAACAAGCAAATTGGAAAATAAACAAATAAAATGAAAATACAAAAGAAAGAAAAGCACAAATAGGGAGAGAAAGACAGAAAGAAACAAACAATGAAAAATTGAAAAAAGAAGCAAACAAATAAATAGGAAAAGAAAGAACAAAACAAAAAAGAATGAAAGAAAAAAGGACAAAAAAGAAAGAATAAACCAAAAATAGATTTAAAGAAAGAAACAAAGAAAGAAAAAAATTAATAAAGAAATAGAAAAGAAAAGAAAGAAAGAACAAAGAAACTAACAAAAAACAAACAAGCAAATTAAAAAAGAAAGAATGAAAATACAAAAGAAACAAAGAAGCAAATTGAAAAAGAAAGAAAAAAGAAAAAATGAAAACAGAAAAGAAACAAAGAAAAACAAACAAGCAAATTGCAAAAGGAAGAAAGAAACAGAAAATTAAAAAAAGAAGGAAAAAACAAACAGGAAAAGAAAGAAATAAAGAACAAAAGAAAGAAGAAATGAAAGAAAGACTGAAGGAAAGAAACAAAGGAAGAAAAAAAAGAAAAAAAAAAGGAAAAAAGGAGGAAAGAATAAAAGAAAGAAAATAGGTAGGCTAGTAAGGTTACCAGGATTAACCAGGTTTAAGATCTTTTGCAATTCACCATTAATCTTTTTCAGATAATTTTATTGACTCATTTTTGACATAAACCAAGAAGAAAAGGGAAAAAGCTGATTATAAAAAAGGATAAGTCAAAAAATGAAATAGAAAGAATAAATGTTTGAAATAAATAAAAAGAAAGGTGAGATTAACAGTGAAATGTAATGACATCAAATGAACTCTGAAAAAAATACAAGAGTAAAAATAAAAGTGAAAATGAATAAAAATTAAAGAAAGAAACAGGAATATTAAAATACAAAAAAATAAAATGGAATAAAAAGAAGTAAATGAAGAAATTACTGGATGTGAAAAAGAAATAAAAGGGTAATTATAAACGAGAGAATTAAAATGAAAAGGAAACTTGGTAAAGAGAGAAAGGTCAAAGACTTAAAAAAGAAAAGAAAAAAGATAATGTCAAAATGGCAGCTGTTGTCAGGGGTCAGTGCAAAGAGTGACAATGAGCTGGTTAATTTTTATCAAATATTCAGTTTTGGATTTGGGAGTGTTCATTTTTTTTTTTCTTTCTCCTCTTTAGAAAAAAACATCATGTTAAAGGACACAAATGAGTTTCTGTGCAAAAATCTTTAGCCAGATCTGATGAATCATTATAATTAAGCAAAAGATAAACTCAGTTTTGTCCGGCAATCTTTTCTCTTCTACTTTTCTTTAAAGCAAACATCTCTATTATATACTCAATGTATTAAGAAGAAGAAGTAGTAGTAGTAGTAGTAGTTGTAGTTCTTCTTTTTCTTCTTCTTCTTCTTCTCATGTCCCTTCAGGATCCGGACGGTCATGGTTTTCTATAATTTCATGTCCTTTGTAGCTCTTAGTAAGTTATATCTTTTTACTATCTCTCCTAATTCTTGTTCTGCCAACCATTTACAAAAGCATTTTAGGTAGTTTATGCATTTCTTTTCTCTGTTCCTCTTGCCTTTAATCTATCCTGTAAGTGTCAAATTTTCTAAGCCCACTAATTCTCATTGTTTTCCCTATAAATTTCAACTATCTTTCTCTGATTCTCAGTATAAGTATCCTTTTTGTTTCCATTTTATCTAAAATTTTGTTATTGTTCAATCCATGGTATCCTCAGCATCCTTCTGTAGAACCATATTTCTATTGCTTCAAGTCTTTTCTTCATTTTTGAGAAGATTGTTCAAAACCCTAACCACTGTCCTACAGGAGGACTGATGTTACTTAAAAGTTCAATACTCTTATCTTTGTTTTTAACTAAATTTTTCTGTTTCTTAATGTTTTGCTTAGCTTTTGGAAGGCATATTTCGATATCCCAATGCAATTTCGGATTTCCCGTCTTAAAACTTTGAGGAAATGAGGGTGATTTGACTCTGTGGATGGAGCTTGGAATGTCCTCGGTGTAAAGGTCTGAATTGTTGGAACTAAAGAATGTTCATGCTCTCAACATTAGTCATTGTTGTGCCTGAACCTGGGGTCATTTTTAGTAAGGCTAGTCTGGTTGACTATTACTACTCAGTAATGAGTTTGAAACTCACTAGGTATCAAATGCAAGAAGCTGTTACTTTCACTGTTAACTTTGAAAGACTCTAATCAGATGTTTTTCTCAAGATATTGCTTAAGGATACATATGTATAGATAGATATATATATATATCTGTGTTTTTGTTTTTTTTGTTGAGGCAGGACTAAGATTAATTTTGCACAAAGGAAGGAGGATCCAGATAAATGGTTGTCATAATAATTTGAGGCAAGGTGTAAGAAGGCTGGATGCCCTTCCTGACACTCAACTCAGACACTCGTGGTAATTCAAGTACATCAAGAGTTTACATTGAGTCACCATCTATAGGAATATTGCCATTCAAGGCTTGAGACCTCACCCAGCCAACACACACACACACACACATTATATATATATATATATATATATATATATATATATATATATATATATATAAAATTATCAAAAGCCTGCAGAGCTTGTGTTCTGGCAGCAAAATCACCTACCACAAAGTTACAACCTTGACCAAAGACAGATATTCCATGGTGAAGACTGCACACAGATTTTGCAGGTCAAATAAATATCTTAGTAGATAGTTTTACTAAGTTGACTGAAATTTCTAAGTGCAAAAAACCAACTTCCATGGTTACAATGAAGTTTTTACATAAACTGTTTGCAAGATATGGATGCCATATTCTCAATACATAATTCATTGTTTATGAATTTAAAAATTTTGTAAAATGTTCTTGATTGAACTTATTACTACCCTGCCATAACACCCACGGTCAAACAGACAAACAGGACAGATTGTGGGTACTTTTAAGAGAGCTTTGAAAAAAGCAAGTAATGAAAAAGGGAGCAAAGACGATCTACAAAAATTCTTGAGAGTATACTGGATAATGCTGAATCCCAATGCACCAACAGAATTGATGTTTGCAAGAAAAATTAATTCTGTGTTACCAGCAGAATTGAGGTTTGCAAGAAAAAATAATTCTGTGTTCGACAAGATGTTACTAAGTCAAAAATGGAATAAGAACAGATAATGAAAATGGCACAAAAGTTTTCAAAATTGTTGAAAAAGTGTTTTTCAGAGTATATAAAAATGGAAAAGAAATGTAGGTAGATAGTGTAAGAAGTTTAAGAATTAGAAAAATTATGGTAAAAGGAAAAAAATGGGAATGTAAAAGGCATTGGAATCAGTTAAAGAAAATAGGACCACAAGAAGAACCTATGCAAGTACTGTATGATATTTTTGACGTACCAACATCCTAAGAATTTGTTGAATGTTCAAGTATGATTACCAGAAAAAGAAAACCTGCTGAAAAACTAGAGGTTGATTCAAAATGAAAGAAATACAAAATTCAGTTCATGGTGCACTCACGAAAATAAGGAATGAGTGAATAATAAAAAATAAAATAAAATATTTACAAGTAAAAAAAAGAAGACTCAAAAGTGGGGATATTGCAGAGTAAATAAAACACCCACAGTAACACAAATGAACTAGGCAAGATGCCTTAAATAAAGAACTCAAAGTGAGTCAGTAAAAGTCCATTGGAGTCAGTAGAGAAGAAGAATTTCTAACAGATGTCATTGCAAGTGCCTAAACAAGACATAATATTATAACTGCTAGGAGTTGTAACACAGATGGCATCAAAAGATTGATGTAAAATGGCAAATAGAATTGGTGAAAAGTGATGTTGCCATCATTCATGGTATAATGACCAGTATTCATCAACCAGTACTTTTCACTATCTTTGTGGCAGCTTCATGACTTTATCCTCCCACAAGAAGGCATCTTTCTGGGTGATAAAATGGTATGTGTTTTTTAAAGGCTTCCATTGAATTGATGTTTTCCCCTTTAAGAATTTTTGAAAGATTGAAATATGTAGCAATCCAAATGTGCAATGTTAGGTAAGTACAATGGGTGTAGTAGGAAATCCCAACCAAGCTTTATCAATTACTGCTAGGTCTGCAAAAAGATGTGACATCTGATGTTGTCCTGATGAAAGACAATACCTTCCTGATTGGCCAGTTCTTGATGCTTTTCATTTATAACTGCCTTTAATCGGTCCAACTGGAAACTGTGCTTGTGTGAATTCAACATCTGATTTTGTGGAAGGAACTCATAATACACAATGCCCTTCCAATAACACTCACCCTCTGTTTAGGTGTTGTAGAGTAGTTTTCACAGTGGAGGCTTGTATTTCAATAAGTCGTCCTAAATTAGGTTCGACGTACAAAACGTTAGGAACTTGAAATAAGAGTTAATGACGCAGCAATCTAGTTGTGATGGTTGGTACTTCAATGTCCGATATTGACTGACTCGCTCAACACCACTGAGCCCAACTGGCGACTGCTACTACTACTACTTATTATGTGTGGGAGAGTCTATTACAATAGAATATGTACTATAACATTAGGCCATTGATTTCAGCCTAGGAAGCCTTCACCCAGTGATTCCATAATTTCACCATAGAACTATAGTGATCAGTCTACCTAAATTGTCATTGATCCTATAAGAAAGATAATCTGCCCTCTGACAGGTTTTGCTCTTAATCCTGCTGTGTGCCTAGTCACCCTTGTCACCAAGAAATCCTAGAGGTAGAACCAATTTAGTTGCTGATGACTATCATGCAACAGGTTGTTGTGAGGGGGAATATTTCCCTACAAGTTTGAACAAAGTTTCAGATGAAAGACATAAAAATACTCCTACATCAAGAGGAGTAGCAGGAGGAGCAGTAGCATTTACTGAAAACAGTCATTCATGGCTAAACATTCTCTTCCCTAGTTTCTATTCTACATTGTTTCCCAGTACCAAAAGGTAATAAACTTGCTGTTAAACCAATTCTGGTTTTCTGCTGTTGTTTTTGCTAACTCAGTTACAACAAAGGTGGTCCTAGGTTACATAACACAAGTAACACTTGTAGACTGACCTGACATAATTTATATTAATATTAAAGAATGAGATATTAAAAAGTAAATCGTCGTCAGAAAGAATTATAAGAAATAACAAACTAAACAGCAAAGCTGACTCATAGAAGATTACATCAGAATTACCTTGCCAAGCTAAGTAAATACACTCACACAAAATTATGATTATGAATTTTCAGATGTAGTCCTTAAAGAAAAAAGAAAAAAAAATTGTTGTATTTTACTCAGAAAACAGAATTAAATATCAGTGTTTTATATAATTGGGTAACAAATAAAAAAAAATGAAAAAACAAAACTTTTTTATAACATATTAAAAAAAGAAAACAAGATTTAATTTATTTCAATACGCCTTTAAATGTGTCTATATTTTGTTTCATTTAATTAACAAATGGGTTCAGTGTAGATCAGAGCAAAGGTTAATGAAGTCCTCAAAAGATATTTTAATTTAGGAACTGCCAGACAGCTTTACGCATCTTGTAACAGATGAAAATACCAAGAGAAAAAATTCACTACCTCATTACTCTTTCATAATTAAATATAAAAGAGATTTTTTACTAATACAAAGTAATGAGAAAATGACTGATATGGAATATCCAAACAAAGTACATAAGATGGAATATATGAAAACCAGTTGGATGTTTAAAATTGTTGTCAACATTTCATTCAATAAGAACATCATCAGAACAACTGAAAAAATTCTTACCGTGGCAACTTTGATACTTAGAAAACTTTTAGTAAATCCAACAATTAATAAAATTAAAAATCAATATCTGTGAATAAAATAGATATATGTGAAAAAATCAATGGGATTTGTACATATGAAAAATGGGATTTCTATACAGAAAAAAATTATATCTACATAGAAAAAAATGGGTTCTCTATATACAAAAATATGATTTTACCATTTTAATACTATTTTTTAAAGTATTATCTTAGATAAAATAATATAAATAATATTTTTAAGTCATGCTTAATCCATTTCTGAACTTATTCATGATAACCAATGATAATACTTCATAGTCAGAAACTTTACAAAAGACAAATTTTCTAATAAATAAAATTATTTTACTTTTATCACTATTTTTTTCTGGTCAGGTTATATAACTCTCATAACTTGCTGGCTAAAAAAAACAACATAATAGTTTGTGACTAAATACTGTTTCTAGAAAATACATTCCAGCCTTGTAAAAGTATGGCCAAAAGCCCTGTTTACTGTTAATATGATAGTTATTTCATACCAATAGTAAATTCACATCGAAACTTATAACGGCAAAATCAGTATGCAAACCTCTCATCAACGAACTAATAAGATGTCCTTTGAAGCTGATTGTCTGTAAATGGGAAGGAATTATTTTTGAGTTATGAAACCACTATAGTAACTACTAGTAGTTATGATCATAAAGTAAATTCTATAAACATGTATATATGGCAACAATAAATATATACTTAATATAGATATATTAATCAAAATAACAAAAATAATAGACGTCTCACAGCTACTTTCTCCTGAATGTGCTAATTAATTGTACTTTATATACCATACACTTGTCTTTGTTTATAATTGAAATGCCCACCACCACCTACACCACCAAGTGGTCACTTTGAGAACTAACAAGACTCGTTTCGTTAAGCCCGCAAATTTTGAAATGCATCACTGATGATTTGGAATTTTTTTTTCCTGCACATTTTTTTTTATTTTGCCAGCAAGTTTTGTCCATTGCATCTGAAGTCCATTAATGGGGGGTTCCATAGATGAGAGGTTTGCCTGTATTTTTAAGAATGTGGAAAATATTAGAATTATTGAAAATTATTAATAAATTCATGCATAATAAGGTAATTAGCAACTGAGATACAATTATAATCAGCAAATGTAACTAGTGTGATACACAAACACACACATAGTATGTAATTATAAAGGTAGGTTTATTAAGAGACAGATATAAACATTTTTTCAGTGCATAAAAATATAGATATATAAATCCTGTGGTATACAATAATGAACACTGATGAATTTTGAAACAAAAAAGAAACAGAAGTTTGTCAGAAACATAGAAAAAGTGTGTGGAACTACTATTTAATATCAATCTTTCTATAGGACAGGGAATCTGAGACAATTCTGTCACAGATGAAGACAAGACCTGAAGCAAGGGCAATGATGTAGTCCTACTGAAGGATGCAATGAATGTCATGGACAGAACATATGAGCAATAAAGCAGTTTTGAAGAAAATGAAAATAAATGGATGCTTATACTGAGAATCAGAAGTAGAGTTGAAATTTGTAAAACTCATAAGGGCTTGGAAAATTTAACACTCACAAGACATATTGAATACAAGAGAGACAGATAGAAACAGTTATGTACCTAATGGGTTTGTGTAAATGGATGGCAAAGTAGAGAATGAGAAAGATGGTAAAAAAAAAACATTGCTAAGAGCTACAAAGGATAGGAAGTTGTGGAGAGCAGTGACTACCCACATCTCAAAGGGACTCAACACATAAAAGAATAATAATTTATGTCAATGATACTAACCTAAAATATGAACTATATTAAATAAATATTATATATAAGGAGAAATAAACAAATATTTTTTACAAATATATTTGTTGACAAATACAAGAGCAACTAATTTGCAAATGTTTTTGACACATTCTGAAAATATGAATGAAGCTGGATAAAAATTTCAGTTTCATATTGAATTCTATTCAAATTATTAATCTGCAAATTTCCATGGACTAATCAGAGAATGCCACACAGCAACATCCAATGCCTGGAACAAGCAAGCCTAGCATTATATATATATATATATATATATATATATATATATATATATATATATATAAAACAAGGTGTATTCAAAAAGTATCAGACTTTATTTTTTGCACCAAAATTAATGTCACACTACCCTTGTGAAAATCTTCACATTGGGAGGACATGGCAGTTCCCAGCTGTTATACCTAGAGTATATACACATATTGCGTATTTGCCAAATTTTCAATTTCATACAAGATGTCTGAACAGAGATATTGCACCAAGCTTTCTTGGTCAAGAACAAGAACTACTTGTTTGACAAGCTCCTTACTCTCCCCACTTGGTACCATGTGACTTCTGGCTCTTCTGAAAACCATGTGATTTCCATGAGAAGTTGCTTCTGCTACACAACCATCACTTTGTGGAGGAATTTTTCTGACACACTCCACATGGACAAATCCTCCAATAAAATGGAATGCACTGATTCTGCACTTATTTATACTTCAACTTGTGGATGGCTTGCCTCAGTGTGCCTCACTCTCTACCAAGGTGTGGCCATGTTTGAAACTGTTGTACCATTTCTTGATCTGGGTTTGCCCATTCATCATTGCCAAAGGCCTGCTGAATCATTTGGATGGTTTGAGCTTGAGTATCACCAAGCTTTTGGCAAAATTTGATGCAATATCTCTGCTCAATGTATTCAGTCATTGTGCATAAAAACAAAAATCTGACAAGTGTGTACTACACGTCTGTACTATAGACATATCAGCCAAGAATTGATGCAGCCTACCAACCTTAAAATTTTCACACCTCTCATCCAAAGGATTTTACCCACACTGCATTAATTTTGATGGGAAAAGTCAGATACTTTTTTAATGTATCTTGTATTTATGTAAATATGCATCCAATCCACTAATACATATGAGTTACTGAAAAGTTCTAAGCCCCACCCGCTTTTCAAAATTTGACCAAATAACTAAACATAAGATCTTTTTTCTACATAGTTCATGCTTTTTCTATTGTTTCTGTTCAAGTACTTAGGTATATCTCAGTCATTAAGTCATTAGCAAGAACCATGTTCAGTCACTGTCATCAGATGAATCTTTTTGGTGAATGTAATTTCTCTTTCAAAAAGACTACATCATAATTTTTGTGGACTTCAGGCAGTTTATTCACAATATTAATCCTGATATACAACATCTTATTTGGAAATTGGAAAAATACAAATAAAAATTAAACAGACAGACCTTGTCAGCTGAATTTAACAAAACTTGTTTGGATATATATAAATGTGTATACATGTATAGAATAAGTATGTATATATATATATATATATATATATATATATATATATATATATTAGATAGACAGATAAACAATATCTGTTCTGAAGCATTAATTCAATAATTATTTTCCATAAAGAAAACTTTATTCCAATTTGTGATTACAAATTGAATTCTCTTGGTAATTCAAGAATTTCACTGAGAGTGTATTTTCTGACATGGCAAGAATCAAATCTTATTACAGCCAATATTTTCTCTGAGAACCTTACTTTGATTCTGCTTCAGGCTGCCATAATCAAACTGCCAGCATGTTACTAATTAGTCATTGTTTAAATGCCAATTAAGAAGGAAAAGACAATGGTCAATGCTCATTGGAGACTTGTTGTTCTGGTGACAGCAGAGCATTGCTAAAGGTCTTTTTTTAGGAAATATTTCTGGAGAATGTTGTTTGAATTTGGAGGAAGGTGTCTAAGGTAAAGTCAGATGATTATATTCAAAAGGAAGATTTCAGAGTAGAAAAAATAAGGTGAATCAAACAGAAAGTAAAAAGATAAGGAAAATAAGAGACAAATTTAAATTTAGAAGTAAAATAAAAAAGAAACAAGGTAAAAGGGTTCAATATGAGATTCATATTTTGATGTACATGGCTTTGGAAATTAAAACAAAATATAAATATACATTTCCCAAAACTGTGAATTTACACATATTGACAACAATTATTTAACATTAAAGTTTCAAGATTAGCAGAAGTATAAGTAAATATAAATTTTAAATACAAATTGAGTTTTGGTTAATTAAAGTTGTTCCCCTGATTTATTTGTTTGTAAGGGAAAGTCACTTGTTTTGGTAGATTTTTTTTATATTAAAAAAAGTATATGCGACAGCTTATGCTACTCACATGACATAAGAATTTCATTTTATTTTTTTTTTCTAATTTTTTAATTTTAAAATCAAATACATGTGGCAGATTGTACAACTCACATGATCTGAAAATTTTACTTTTTGCTGATTTTTTCATTCTAAAAACAAGTACATGTGGTAGATTGTGCAACTCACATTATCTGAGAAATTAATTTTTTCATACTAAAAAAGAACATGTAGCAGATTGTTTGTATTACATGACTTGAGAATTTCACCGTCTCTAGACTGGTTATCCCCAAGGCTAGAGTGTCCTGTTTTTCCATGTATTTAATCAATAGCTGGTTGGGAAAAGAGATGGTTTATATTTTTCCCAAAGTTTATTTGTACAAATCACAATTAATATGTGACTAAATTCATGAACCAATGCTTTAATACAGTAGGTTATTGTGCCATGATATAGCAATTTTAAGTTCAATCTCTGGACCAGGCAGTGTGTACTTGGAGTCAATGGAAATGGGTGAGCAATAAATGATCAGGACTAAAAATAAGAACTGGATGAGATATCCCAAGACACAGGCAATAGAACAAAAACAATCTACCCTCACAGATCAAATAAAGAATTTAGTTGAAAATTCCTTGTAGGTTATTTGGATTGACATCCACCTCATGAAGGCCAGAGGGCACAATGGCCGAAATGTTGTGATTAAAACAACAAAGATTAGGACAATAGTTCACATGAAAATAATGTAAATAATATGGTGTAATGGAATGTTCCACACTCCCTATTGCCTATGTGGAATGATTATATCAGTAGATATATATAATAAGCACAGGATATACCTGGCAACTTGCTTTGGGAATTACTAGTCTGCTAACCGATTCCCTGTCTTTCAGTAGAGTATTCTCTTTTACAATAAACCTCTCTTTCTTTCATCTACACCCGTGTTGCTGTTCCTTTCACTCAAGTACCGCCTTTGTCTGTTTGTAACCTTCTTTAAGGATACAACATAATGGTAACTCATTATCTCAGAAATTCAGACAGAAATTAGTCAAGAAAGGTTAATAATTCAACAAAAATAAAGTGAAATCTGATTAAGTGGAATTTTATACATTTTTATGAGTTTCATGAAATCTATCTTAATCATAGTGATTTTTGCCAAAACTATATTTGGATAAGTTTTTTGTCTTGAAACCATTAATATTAAGATTTGCCTTAGCAATGGCTGAAGAGAGTCTGTCAAATTCCTCCAACTCTTTTTTTTCTCCCTCCAAATGTTTGGGTCCCAATTTTAAACATTTGACAAAAAGAAAAGCCTATAAATAAATGGTGAATGAAGAAGAAATGGAAAGATAATAAAAGGATGAATTAAAATGATCTGAATAAAAGAATGAAAGATGAAGAAAACAAAGAAAAATTAAATAGAAAAAAGAAAACTGAAAGAGTTTTTTTTTTTCAACAAAAAGTGGTAGTAGTAGGAGTGGTAGTGAGAAGAAAAATGGAAACAAAAAAACACATACTTAGAATCAGAAAGAGACAATTGAAATTTCTCAGGCACATAATGAGGAAAGAGGGCTTGAAAGATTTGATACTCACAGGACATAATGAATAAACAGGAGGAAAGCTACAACCAACCTACTTAATAAGCTTGCATAAATGTTTGGCAGAAAAGGGGTGAGGAGAAATAGCATAAAGACAAAATTTATTAAGATCTATAAAGGATAGGAAGTTATGGAGAGCAGTGATTGTATGTGTCCTGAATAGATGAATCCCATAAAAAAAGAAGTGTAAAGAAAGAAAGAAAGAAGTATATGAGGACAGAAAGAAAAGAAAAGTAAAGAAAGAAAGAAAGAAAGAAGTATATGAGGACAGAAAGAAAGAAAGAAAGAAAGAAGTATATGAGGACAGAAAGAAAAGAAGTGTAAAGAAAGAAAGAAGTATATGGGGACAGAAAGTAAAGAAAAGTAAAGAAAGAAAGAAAGAAGTATATGCAGACAGAAAGAAAAGAAGAGTAAAGAAAGAAAGAAAGAAGTATATGAGGACAAAAAGTAAAGAAGAGTAAAAGAAAGAAAGAAAGAAGTATATGAGGACAGAAAGAAAAGAAGAGTAAAGAAAGAAAGAAAAAGAAAGAAAGAAGTATATGAGGACAGAAAGAAAAGAAGAGTAAAGAAAGAAAGAAAGAAAGAAGTATATGAGGACAGAAAGAAAAGAAGAGTAAAGAAAGAAGTATATGAGGACAGAAAGTAAAGAAGAGTAAAGAAAGAAAGAAAGAAAGAAAGAAGTATATGAGGACAGAAAGTAAAGAAGAGTAAAGAAAGAAAGAAAGAAGTATATGCAGACAGAAAGAAGAGTAAAGAAAGAAAGAAAGAAAGAAAGAAAGAAAGAAAGTAAGAAAGAAAGAAGTATATGAGGAGAGAAAGAAGAGTAAAGAAGTAAAGAAAGAAGTATATGAGGACAGAAAGAAAAGAAGAGTAAAGAAAGAAAGAAAGAAGTATATGCAGACAGAAAGAAAAGAAGAGAAAGAAAAAGAAAAGAGGAAAGAAAGAAAGAAAGAAAGAGGACACAGAAAGAAAAAGAAAAAAGAAAGAAAGAAAAAATATATGAGGAGAGAAAGAAAAGAAGAGAAAGAAAGAAAAGAAAGAAAGAGAAATATAAAGAAGACAGAAAGAAAAGAAAGAAAGAAAGAAAGAAAGAAAGAAAGGAAAGAAGAAAGAAAGAAAGAAAGAAAGAAAGAAAGGAGGAAAGAAAGAAAAAGAAGAATGGAAAGAAAGAAAGAAAGAAAAAGAAAGAAAGAAAGAAAAGAAAGAAAGAAAGAAGTAAAAGGAGGACAGAAAGAAAAAGAAAAAAGAAAGAAAGAAAGAAAGAAGTATATGCAGACAGAAAGAAAAAGAAGAAAGAAAGAAAGAAGTAAAGGAAAAGAAAGTAAAGAAAAGAAAGAAAAAGAAGTAGAAAGAAAGAAAAGAAAGAAAGAAAAAAAAGCAGACAGAAAATGAAAAAAGAAAGAAGGAAAGAAAGAAAAAGAAGTATATGAGGACAAAAGCGAAAGAAAGAAAAGAAAGAAAGAAAGAAAAAAGAAAGAAAAAAGAAAATATGAGGATAAAAAAAGAAGAGTAAAAGAAAGAAAGAAAGAAGTAAATGAGGACAAAAAGAAAAGAAAGAAAGAAAGAAAGAAAGAAAGAAAGAATCAAGAAAGAAAGAAAAGAAAGTAAAGAAAGAAAGAAAAAAAAGAAAAAACAAAAAAAGAAGAGAAAGAAAGAAAGAAAGAAGATAAGAAAAAAAGAAAAGAAGAGAAAAAGAAAGAAAGAAAGAAAGAATATATAGACAGAAAGAAAAGAAGAGAAAGAAAGAAAGAAAGAAAGAAGGAGGATAAAGAAAGAGGACAAAAAAGAAAAAAAGAAAGAAAGAACAGAAAGAAAAGAAGAGGAAAGAAGAAGCAGACAGAAAAAAAAGAAGAAAGAAAAAGAAAAGAAAGAAAGAAAGAAAGAAAAGAAGTATATGAGGGAAGGAAAAAAAGAAGTAAAAAGAGGAGAAAAGAAAAGAAAGAAAGAAAGAAAAGAAAGAAAGAAGGAGGAGGACAAAAGAAAGAAGAGTAAAGAAAGAAAGAAAGAAAGAAGTATATGAGGACAGAAAGAAAAAAAGAATAAAAGAAAGAAAGAAAGAAAGAAAAAAGAAGTATATGAGGACAAAAAGAAAAGAAGAGAAGAAAGAAAGAAAGAAAGAAAGAAGAAGTATAAAAGAGGACAAAAAGAAAGAAGAGAAAAAAAGAAAGAAAGAAGTAGAAAAAAAAAAGAAAGAAAAAAGAAAGAAGATATGAAGACAAAAAAGAAAAAGAAAAGTAAAAAGAAAAAAGAAAAAGAAAATGAAGAAAAGAAAAGTATAAAGAAAGACAGAAAAAAAAAAAAGAAAAAAAAAAGAAAAAAGAAAGAAAGAAAGAAAAGAAAAGAAGAAAAAAGAAAAAAAGAAAAAGTAAAGAAACAGTAAAGAAAGAAAAAAGAAAGAAAGAATATAAGGACAGAAAGAAAAGAAGAAAAAGAAAGAAAGAAAAAGAAAAGAAGAAAAAAAGAAAGAAAAGAAAGAAAGAAAGAAAGAAAAGAATAAGACAAAAAGAAAAGAAAAGAAAGAAAGAAAGAAAGAAAGAAAAAGAAAAAAAAGAAAGAAAGATAAAAAGAAAGAAAAAAGTAAAGAAGAGAAAGAAAGAAAGAAAGAAAGAAGTATAAGAGGACAAAAAGTAAAGAAGAAGAAAAGAAAAAGAAAAAGAAAGAAAGAAAGAAAGAAAAAGAACAGAAAGAAAAAAGAGTAAATAAAGAAAAGAAAAGAAAGAAAGGACAAAAGAAAAGAAGAGAAGGAAGAAAAAAGAAAGAAAGAAAGAAAGAAAGAAAGAAAGAAAGAAAGAAAGAAAAAAGAAAAAAAAGAAAAGAAAGAAAGAAAGAAAAAAGAAGTAAAGAAGAGTAAAGAAAGAAAGAAAGAAAGAAAGAAGTATAGGAGGACAAAAGAAAGAAAAGAAGAAAAAAAATAAGAAAAAAAGAAGTATGAAAAGAAAGAAAGAAAGAAAGAAAAGAAGTATATAAGGAAAAGAAAAAGAAAAGAAAGAAAAAAGAAAGAAAAAAAGAAAATAAAAAAAGAAAAGAAGAGAAAGAAAGAAAAAGAAAGGAAGAAAGAAAAAGAAGAAAAGAAAGAAAGAAAGAAGAAAGAAAGAAAGAAAGAAGGAAAGAAAGAAAGAAAGAAGTATAAAGAAAGAAAAGAAGAAGACAGAAAAGAAAGAAAGAAAAAAGAAATAAAGAAAGAAAAAAAAATAAAGAAAGAAAGAAAGGAGGAAAGAAAGAAAAGAAAGAAAGAAAGAAAGAAAGAAAAAAAGGACAGAAAGTAAAGAAGAAAAAAGAAAGAAAGAAAGAAAGAAAGAAAGAAAGAAAAGAAAGGAGGACAGAAAGAAAAGAAGAAAAAAAGAAAGAAAGAAAGAAAGAAGTATAAGAGGACAGAAAAAGTAAAGAAAGAAAGAAAAAAGAAAGAAAGAAAGAAAAAAGAAAGAAAAAAAAAAGGGTAAAAGAAAGAAAGAAAGAAAAAAAAGAATATGAGGAGAAAAAAAAGAAGAAAGAAAGAAAGAAAGAAAGAAATAAGAAAGGACAGAAAGAAAAGAAGAAAGAAAAAGAAAAAAAAAAAATATATAGGACAGAAAGAAAAGAAGAAAAGAAAAAAAAAGAAAAAAGAAAAAAAAGAAAGAAGAAAGAAAGAAAAAAAAGAAAAGGAAGAGAAAAAAAGAAAGAAAGAAAGAAGAAAGAAGAAGTATGAGGACAGAAAGAAAAGAAGAGTAAAGAAAAGAAAGAAAGAAAGAAGTATATGAGGAAGAAGAAAGAAAAGAAGAAAGAAAAGAAAGAAGTAAGAAAAGGACAGAAAGAAAAAGAAGAGAAAAGAAAGAAAAGAAAGAAAGAAAAAAGAAAGAAAGTATAAGAGGACAAAAAAGAAAAAAAAAAAAAAATGAAAAATGATGAAAGAAAGAAAGAAAGAAAAAGAAAGAAAAAGAAAATAAGAAAAGAAAAGAAGAAGTAAAAAGAAAGAAAGAAAGAAGTATATGAGGACAGAAAGAAAGAAAAAAGAAAAAAGAAAGAAAGAAAGTAAAGGACAGAAAAAAAAAGAAAGAAAAAAGAAAGAAAAAAAAGAAAAGAAGGGTAAAGAAAGAAAGAAAATGAAAGAAAATAAATATGAGGAAAAAGAAAGAAAAGAAAAGAAAAAGAAAAGAAAAAAGAAAGAAAATGAAAGAAAAGAAAGAAAGAAAGAAAGAAAGAAAGAAAGAAAGAAAGAAAGAAGAAAGAAAAGAAAAATAAAGAAAGAAAGAAAGAAGGAAGAAAGAAAGACAGAAAGAAAAGAAAGAAAAGAAAGAAGAAAGTAAGGACAGAAAAGAAAAGAAGAAAGAAAAGAAAGAAAGAAAGAAAGAAGTATAAGAAAAAAAGAAAGAAGAGAAAAAAGAAAGAAAAGAAAAGAAAGAAAGAAGAAAGAAAGGAAAGAAAAAAGAAAGAAAGAAAGAAGTATAAAGAAAGAAAGAAAAGAAAAAGTAAAGAAAGATGAAAGAAAAGAAAAAGAAAGAAAGAAAAAAGAAAGAAATATATGAAGAAAGAAAGAAAAAAGAGTAAGAAAGAAAGAAAGAAAGAAAAAAAGAAATAAAAAAAAAAAAAGAAGAAAAGAAAGAAGTAAAAGAAGTAAAGAAAAGAAGAGAAAAGAAAAAGAAAAGAAAAAAAAGAAAAAGTATATGAACAGAAAGAAAAGAAGAAGTAAAGAAAGAAAGAAAGAAAGAAAAAATAAAGGGAAGAAAAAGAAAGAAAAGAAAAAAAAAAAAAGAAAGAAAAGAAAGAAAGAAAAGAAAGAAAGAAAGAAAAAGAAAGAGTAAAAGAAAAAGAAAGAAAGAAAGAAAAAGTATAAAAGGACAGAAAGAAAAGAAGAGAAAGAAAGAAGTATATGAGGAAAAAAAAAGAAAGAAAAGAAAAAGAAAAGAAAGAAAGAAAGAGGAGGAAAAAGAAAAGAAGGAAAAAAAAGAAAGAAAGAAAGAAAGAAAAAAAGAAAGAAGAGAGGACAGAAAGAAAAGAAGAAAAAGAAAGAAAGAAGAAATATATGAAAAAGAAAGAAGAGTAAAAGAAAGAAAAAAAAAGAAGATATATGAGGACAGGAAGAGAAAAGAAAAGAAAGAGGACAGAAAGAAAGAAGAGAAAAAAGTATAAGGGACACAAAAAAGAAAAGAAAGAAAGAAAAAAGAAAGAAAAGAAAGAAAGAAGTATATGACAGAAAGAAAAGAAAGAAAAGAAAAAAGAAAAAAAGAAAGAAGTAAAACCTGAAAAGGACAGAAAGAAAAGAAGAAAGAAAGAAAAGAAGAAAGAAAGAAAGAAAGAAAAAAAGAAAAAAGTATATGAGGGGAGAAAAGAAAAGAAGAGAAAGAAAAAAGAAAAGAAAAGAAAAGAAAAAAAAGAAAGAAAGAAAGAAAGAAAGAAAGAAGAAAAAAAGAAAAGAAAGAAAAAAGAAAGAAAAAAAAAAAAGTATATGGAGGACAGAAAGTAAAGAAAAAAGAAGAGAAAAAAAAAGAAAGGAAGAAAGAAAAAAGAAAGAAAAGAAAGAAAGAAAAAAAAAGTAAATGAGGACAGAAAGAAAAGAAGAAAGAAAAAGAAAGAAAGAAGTATATAACAGAAAAAAAAGAAAAGAAAAGAAAGAAAGAAAGAAAGAAAGTATAAGAGGACAGAAAGAAAAGAAGGGTAAAGAAAGAAAGAAAGAAAAAACAGAAAAAAAAGAAGAGAAAAAAAAGAAAGAAAGAAAAAAAAAAAAAGAAAAGAAGAGTAAAGAAAGAAAGAAAAAGAAAGAAAAAAGAAAGAAAAGTATGAGGACAGAAAGAAAAAGAAAAGAAAAGAAAGAAAGAAAAAGTAATAAAGGACAGAAAGAAAGAAGAAAAGAAAGAAAGAAAGAAAAAAAAAAAAAGAAAGAAGATGGAAAGAAAGAAAAAGAAAGGAGTAAAGAAAAAAGAAAAAAAGAAAGAAAGAAAGAAAAGAAAGAAAAAAGAAGAAAAAGAAAAAGAAAGGAAAGAAAGAAAGAAAAACAAAAGAAAAAGAAAGAAAGAAAGAAAGAAAGAAAGAAAGAAAGAAGTATATGACAGAAAGAAAAGAAGAGTAAAGAAAGAAAGAAAGAAAGAAGTATATGAGGACAGAAAGAAAAGAAAAGAAAAAGAAAAGAAATGAGGACAGAAAGAAAAAGAAGGGTAAAGAAAAAAGAAAGAAAGAAAGAAGAGACAGAAAGGAAAGAAAGAAAAAAGAAAGAAAAAAGAAAGAAAAGAAAAAAAAAGAAGAGAAAAGAAAAAGAAAGAAAAGAAGAGTAAAGAAAGAAAGAAAGAAAAGAAAGAAGAAATGAAAGAAAGAAAGAAAGGAAGAAAGAAAAAAAAGAGAAAGAAAGAAAAATGTAAAGAAAAGAAAGAAAGAAAGAAAAAAGAAAAAAAGAATATGAGGACAGAAAGAAAAGAAGAGTAAAGAAAGAAAAGAAAATAAAAGAAGACAGAAAAAAAGAAAAGAAAAGAAAGAAAGAAAGAAAGAAAGAAAGAAAGAAGTATATGAGGACAAAAAGTAAAGAAGAGTAAAGAAAGAAAGAAAGAAAGAAAGAAAAGAAAGAAAGAAAGAAAGAAAGAAAGAAAAAAAAAGGAAGGAAAGAAAAGAAAAGAAAAAGAAAAGAAAGAAAGAAAGAAAGAAAGAAGTATATGAGGACAGAAAGAAAAGAAGAGTAAAGAAAGAAAAGTATATGAGGACAGAAAGAAAAAAAGAAAAAAAAGAAAAAAGTAAGAAAGAAAGAAAAAGAAAGAAAGAAAGAAAGAAAGAAAAAAGAAAGAAAAAAAGTAAAGAAAAAGAAAAGAAAGAAAAAAGAAAGAAAGAAAGAAAGAAAAGAAAGAAAGAAAGAAAGGAAAGAAAGAAGATATGACAGAAAGAAAGAAAGAAAGAAAGAAAAAAAGAAGTATATGAGGACAGAAAGAAAAGAAGAAAGAAAAGAAAAGAAAGAAAGAAAGAAAAGAAGGGTAAAAAGAAAAGAAAGAAAAAAAGAAAAGGACAGAAAAAAAAAGAAAAAAGAAAGAAAGAAAGAAAAGAAGTATAAGGAGGACAGAAAGAGGACAGAAAGAAAAGAAAGAAAGTAAGAAAAAGAAAGAAAGAAAGAAAGTAAAGAAATATAAGGACAGAAAGAAAAGAAGGGTAAAGAAAGAAAAAAAAAAGAGAAAAAGGACAGAAAGAAAAAAAAAGACAAGAAAGAAGTATAAGGACAGAAAGTAAAGAAAGAAAGAAAGAAAGAAAGAAAAAAAAGTATATGAGGACAGAAAGAAAAGAAGAGTAAAAGAAAGAAAGAAAGAAAAAAGAAAGTAAGAAGGATATGAAAGGAAAGAAGAGTAAAGAAAGAAAGAAAGAAAAAGTAAAAAAAGAAAGAAAGAAAGAAAGAAGTATATGAGGAAAGAAAAAGAAAAGTAAAGAAAGAAAAAAGAAAGAAAAAAAAAAAAAGTAAGAAGAGAAAGAAAGAAAGAAAAGAAGAAGAAAGAGGAAAAAGAAAAGAAAGAAGAAAGAAAGAAAGAAAGAAAGAAGTATATGAGGACAGAAAGAAAAAAGAAAGAAAAGAAAGAAAGAAAAAAAAAAAAGTATATGAGGACAGAAAGAAAAAAGAAAAGAAAAGAAAAAAAGAAGAGAAAAAAGAAAGAAAGAAAAAGTAAGGAAAAGAGAAGAAGAAAAAGAAAAGAAAAAAAGAAAGAAGTATATGAGGACAGAAAGAAAAAAAAGAAAAGAAAGAAAGAAAGAAAGAAAGAAAGAAAGAAAAGAAAGAAAAGAAAGTAAAGAAAGAAAAAAGAAAAAAAAGTATGAGGACAGAAAGAAAAAGAAAAAAGAAAAGAAAGAAAGAAAGAATGAAGAAAAAAGAAAGAAGAGTAAAAGAACAGAAAAGTAAAGAAGAGGACAGAAAGAAAAGAAGAAAGAAAGAAAGAAGAAAAGAAAGAAAGAAGAGGAAAGAAGAAAGGACAGAAAGAAAAGAAAGAAAGAAAGAAATAAAAATGTAAAGAACAAAAAAAAGAAAGAAAGAAAGAAAGAAAGAAGTATATGAGGACAGAAAGAAAGAAAAGAAAGAAAGAAAGAAAGAAGTATATGAGGACAGAAAGAAAAAAAGAAAGAAAGAAAGAAAGAAAGAAAGAAGAAAGAAAGAAGAAAAGGAAGAAAGAAAAAGAAAAGAAGTATAAAAGGGACAGAAAGAAAAGAAGGGAAAAGAAAGAAAAAAAAAAAGAAAGAAAGAGGACAGAAAAGAAAAAACAGTAAAAAAGAAAGAAAGAAAGAAAAGAAAGGACAGAAAAGAAAGAAAAGAAGGGGACAGAAAAAAGAAAAGAAAGAAAGGAAAAGAAAAGGACAGAAAGAAAAGAAGGAAAGAAAGAAAGAAAAAAAGAAAGAAAGAAAGAAAGAAAAGAAGTATATGAAGACAGAAAGAAAAAGAAAAAAAAGAAAAAGAAAAAAAGAAAGAAAAAAGTATATGAAGACAGAAAGAAAAGAAAGAAAGAAAAAAAGAAAGAAAGAAAAAAGAAGTATAAAGAAAGGAAAGAAAGAAAGAAAAGAAGAGTAAAGAAAGAAAGAAAGAAGTATATGAGGACAGAAAGAAAAGAAGAGTAAAAAGAAAGAAAAGAAACAGAAAAGAAAAAAGAGGACAGAAAAGAAAAAAAGAGAGGAATGAAAGAAAGAAAAAGAAAGAAAGAAAAAAAAAGAAAGAAAGAGGAAAGAAAGAAAAGAAAAGAAGAGTAAAGAAATGATCTTAAATGAATAGAAAACATAAGAACAAAATAAAAAGTAATAAAGAAATAATAAGGAAAGATATTGCAAAGAAATCAGAGAATATTAAAAGAAAGAAAGAAAAAACAGAAAAAGAAATTTAACAAAAATTAAAGAACAGGGAATAGTGAAGAAGAAAAAAATAAAAATGCAAAAGCTGATGAAAATGAAAAAAAAATAGCAAAAAAATAAAAATAATAAAAAAAAAAGAGAAAAAATACCGATATCTATTAATTGGAAGAGTCACATTGATCCAGAGGTTTGAGCTCTGACTTTTTCATGTCTGGATTACAATGTTAGTTAGGCAAAGTTTTAATGATTTTGAACTTTTCACTGTAATTTCAAGTCTGCAAACATCACATGTGCACATACAAGGCATTCTATGTGAGTGTTTATACAGCAGTCTCAAGAGATATAAAGACACCATCTTAAAGATTATCTTTGTTGTATTTAAGATTTTTTTAATCAACACTCTTCCATATTGCACAACTGATTATAAGTCAATTATTTAATTTCTGTTATTGTTTCAGAGACAGTCATCTGTCCACACTGTGTTGGTGAAGTCTTTATTTTGGAACAGCCAGGGTTTTAATTTCCTTAAAAGTTGGAGATTAAGTTGACATTTGATCTACTCTACCCAAATTAAAATCTTTCTTTTTCTGTTTTTTTTTTTTTTTTTACTTGTTTACAATTTTGGTTGGCAAATAAGGCTTTTCAAAATTTAATTACTTTTGGAAAATGAAAAAATATACGAGAACATAAATTTCAAAGTATAAACACTGAAACAATACAATCCTGAAAAACATCAAATTGTTTTAGCAAAGTTTTAAAAGTGTCAGATAGAACTTAAACCCTATTATAATGAAATAAAAAATAGTAAAAAAGAATTGACTAGATATCTTGCTAGGTAGCTATTTATATTAAACTCATGTGTAATATATATGTGTATATATGAGCATGTGTTTAAAATAGGATATAGAATTCCAACAAAGTTTTTAGAAATTTGACAAATGAAAAACATTTAATTTAAAATAGATTTGATTACACATTTCACCATTCAAGGCTTCATAAAATCCAAAAATGAAAGAAATAAATGTGTGTGTGTGTGTGAGTGTCTGTCTGTGTATTTGTGTGTATGTTTAAATAATGAAACACAGTAATTTTTCCGTAAGCTGCCATTTCTTGTGATTAAAGACGAAAGAAAATGAGTGACTTTTAAAAAAGTCATTAAAATTTATTCTGTAACTTTTCGCTATAATTCTTAGTTCATGTCAAAAGTTGTTAATATAATTTCCCAACTTTTTACATGAAATTAAAGATACAGAATAAATATTAATGACTTTTTAAAAAATCACTCATTTTCTTTCTTCTTTAATCACAAGATAAGCCAGCTTAGGGAAATATATATATATATATATATATAACTTGAATTTAGTGTATTGAGGTAGCAGATCATTATTTAAACATATATTGTTAAATATAACAGACAATGAATGTCTATTATATCTGATCATGAGCTGTTGTTCATATGTTTGCTTTAATTTTGGGTCAAAATAAAGACAAAAACTGTCCAACAATTGAATATCTTTTTATTAAGTTGGTCCTTGATCTAAGCTTTCAACTCACATAAGCCATCTTCAGAGTGATTATATGGATGTTTTAACAAAGATTTTCACCATCAAAGATAATATTTTATCATGCTGACATAGGAGATTGCTA
Organism: Acanthosepion pharaonis; assembly: GCA_903632075.3. Classification (NCBI taxonomy): domain Eukaryota; kingdom Metazoa; phylum Mollusca; class Cephalopoda; order Sepiida; family Sepiidae; genus Acanthosepion; species Acanthosepion pharaonis. The sequence continues at coordinate 868,334 of CAHIKZ030005207.1, read as the reverse complement.
TGCAGCGATAATGGTTGTGGAATAGCAGATGCAGTTCTTAAGTGCAAGATGCGATTCTATGATGTCATACCATGCAACTGCATCTAGACATGTGGTCCTGTTGTTAATATTTTGGCCTCTCGCATGCTGTGACATCATACAACTGTGTCTGTTATTCTTCAAATGTTATCATCGCATAGCAATCTTCTACGTCAACATAACAAAATATTATCTTCGATGGTGAATATCTTTGCATGGGTTGTATGTATGCATTTAGATTTATAGGGCTGTTTTCCGAACACAGCAAATTGGGGCCATGTTCGTAGTTAATATTATTGAGTGTTGTTTTTTTTTTTACCTTTTTTATTATTAAGGCTTCCATTATTTGTAATCTTTTTTTACATGTGGGTAAGATTATTATGCTTGTATTTTCTAGGGTTGCTTCCTCCAGACTGATAACATCAAGAAGTTACCTTCCTGACAAATTGATCCTGGGGAGATTCGAACCTGGGTCTCATGGTTAGGAAATGAACAACTCTAACCACTTGGCCACATGCTCATATATGTATATATATATTTAGACTAAATATACATTTTTTCTTTAGCATTCAATGCAACACTGAATTTCTATGCATATAGCAATCCTCAGGCACAAATTATAAACTTTTTTTTTGCATCATGATTGATACATGTATGAAACTCACAGATGCATTCAATGATAAAGAAAAAAGTTTTATTTATTCATAGTTATTTATATATATATATATATATATATATATATATATATATATATACATATATATATATATATATGTATGTGTGTGTGTGGGTGTGCCTGTATTTGCGATGTTATGATGTAATTCAGCTGTATTTTGACAAATTTTCACACATCTTCCAAAACCAATCAAAGAAAATCTATCTACCTGTCTAGATAGATAGATAGATAGATAGATAGATAGATAGATAGATAGATAGATAGATAGATAGATAGATAAAAAAAAATAATATAAAATCAAAATGAACTTTGGTAAATTTACCAATTAAATAAAACAACTATCCAGAAATTTTTAAAAGTTAAAATATTGGATAGACGATATTATTCAAACAAAATTGTTTGAAAGAATTATTGCTTCTGAAATACACCTTATTTAATATATATATATTATATATATATATATATATACATATTATATACATGTTAAATATAAGCAGGACAAATTTGCCTTTAGAAACATTGTTAAGAAATCTATCTATCTATCTATTTATCTATCTATCTATCTATCTATCTATTCATCTATCTAGATAGATAGATAGATAGATAGATAGATAGATAGATAGATATTGGTAAGGCAGAAAAAGATCTTTGTATATTTTAATTAAAAGAATCAAGAACTGAGACCTCACTTTTGATAACATTATAAAAGAAAACATTAATTTTTCTTGAGATAAATGTAAAAAGAAAGACAAAGAATTTTCAAGAGACATGAAACACATATACTTAAAGAATACAGATAAAACTCTGAATTATAATCTATGTATAAAGTAAAATACATACACACGCACATGCACATGCAATTACACATAAATGCATATAGAATATAAATATATATGTGTGTGTGTGTGTGTGTGTGTGTGTGTATGCATTAGATATCCAGAGATTATTCATGGAATTTTAGGAGAATTCTTTCTCTTACTCCAATACTTATTTGATTAAATGAACCCGTTTTTCTAAAACTCCTTACAAGATCAAATTCATTGGAATCAGTCAATTGAAATTGGAAAACAGTGCACAAAATCAATACACATTGATTTTTACAAATATCAATATCCATATATAAATAATATGAACCCCAATGACCTGGTATGAAATTGCTTTTGTTGAATTTCCACAGTTTTTTCTATTTTTAGTTTTTAATTTAAAAAATATTTCCATAATTTGACCAGTTTCAGATGAACAGAATATGATAGACATATAGCTGCCAAGGTTTAGCAGGTTATTAAAAGTTTGCTTATTTGCCAACACATCCAGTCACATTTCTGAAATGACATCGCATCATGTTAAAGTGATGGGTAACACAGTTTACCAATTCCAAATGTTTTTCAGAACTAATTGCTTCAGTTTCAGGAATTCCACTACAGACAGAGAATTTGTGAATTATAGAATACAGTTTAATTAACACATTAGATTTACCACTTAGTGCTTTATCTGTCCCACTTGCCTTCCATATGCCCTGTCAGTGTCAAATTCTTCAAGCCACTTTTTCTCATTATGTGTCCCAGAAATTTCAGTTATCTCTTTCTGATCTGAAACAAGTATCCTTTTTGTTCCCATTTTCCATAAAGATTCCTCATTGCTCACATACTGTCGATGGTAATCTCAGTATACTTCTGTAGAACCACATCTCTGTTGTCTCATCTTCTATTCATCTGTGAGGAAATTGTCCAGCATTCACTACCATATGGGAGAATTGATATTACATAAACGCTGAGCAATCTTATCTTTATTTCCAATGAAATTTTACTGTTTCTTCACTCTGCATTATTTACAAGTATGACTTTCTCAAGACTTTGCCTGACAAAGTGCCTTGTTCTTGATTTTAATCATGATTGTTTTTACTGCTGCCATAGCAAAAATAACAACACAAAAATTAATTTCTAATATACTGTTATTTGGGGACCAGGGTTGTTTTCAGTAGAAGAACAAATCTTTTGGTGAACAAAATAACTGCCACAGTGTTAAATGTTAATAATTTGCTTAGTTTCTTGAAGGCATTTTCACTATTCCAATGCATTTTCAGATTTCTGTGTTGTATTTTCTGTTACAATACTTCCCAGATTTCTGTACTTGCTTTATTTAGACATTTCCAATTTGTAGGTTACATCTTGAGCTGCTCCTTTTGCTAATGACCGTACCTTCTGACTTACAATTGCTGGTTATTCCTTTCTTAGTTTTTGCTCTCCTTTACTACCTTGTCTAGAAGTACCTTAGTTATGTTTCTGTATCTGCATATCTTATGTTGTTGAGGTTGTGTTTACCAATAATAAATCCTGGTAGGACTTCTAGTTTTGTTAGCATTACCTAACTGTAAAGGTTAAATAAATCCTTGTATTTGGCCCTTTACATTTTGGTTTGGTTGTTTTTGTTTAGTGACATATCAACACCTCTATGGGTTATTTAATGCCAAAATCTAAAGAAGAAAATTCAAACTTTATAATTAGTTTGAGAGAATGACATTTTCTTTTCCCAAATAATTTTATAAAATCAAACAAAATGTGAAACTTGTTTCTTCTTACAAGAAATGAGATTAATCATAGAAAATTGGTTTTTGTTTTAATTTTTGGCAGTGTAGGCCATGTCATCAATTTTATTATAAAATTTATTGTTGGTAATTTTACTATAAAAAGGTATTGGTAAATTTTAGTAAAAATGTATTGCTGGTATTTTTACTATAAAATTTTCTTTTCATACTTTTTATTGTCTTGATTTTTGTTTGGTGGGGGGTCACTATTTGCCCATAGCTGAGACCCTAACAAGTGCTACTACTTTGATTGTGTGTACTTGCTCAACTAATTTTCTATCCATATACAGGCAATTTCTTCAAAGTAAATGTTATGGATTATTCTAAAATCTTTACCAAATAAATCCTTGTGTCATACCTTGTTAAATAATTTTGTGTTATCTATGAAATGTAGGTATATGTTATTCTGTACTCAGTATTGCTCACTCTGATAACATCTCTGTTTTATCATTAATGTTTGTTTTTATACATGACTACTGACAATCCTTTTATTTCTCATTTTTTATTTAGCCTCAGAACTAAAAAAATAAAATGTCACTGTTTAAGCAGCAAACTATATATTTAGAGATTCTTGATAAAATCCAAAGACAAATCTACATTGTTATTGGCATCTTAGCTTCAGGCTCTTCTCTACTGCCATAACATAGCTTCCCTGTGTCTTTTCTATAAATACTTTCCTCTATGGTATCTAGACTTTATGAATTTAAGTGCAGTACTAGATTGGCAACTAGGTCTCATCAATTTACAGTTGAATTGGTTAGAATTCTCATTTATGGAACTTTTATGGCTTCATGCTTCCCAGTCATCTTTGATCTTCAAAAATTTAAATGCCATGTCAATCATTATGTTCTGTCTTCTTAATTCTTATTCTTTTATTGTCCTCTCTCCTTAATAGTAGTTTTTCTGATATTCTCTAACACTCACTAAGCTCTTGCATCCTAGTGGCTTGGGGTGAAATGATTTTAAAAAAATTATCTAGTTTGCTACTGAAGAAAATATTTTAGAAGGCATCTTTCACTATTTGGATTTCAGTGTCACAATTTTGTCCTCTAAACATTAAAATTCCATTAAAAATGAAGAACAGTTACATAATATCAATCCTCCTCTATTGTATTGAAAGCTGAACAATTGCCTCACAGAGAAAGAAGAAACCTGAGTCAAAAGAAATATATTTCTATAGAAAGATGCTAAGAATACCATGGACTGAACATGTGAGTAAAAAGGAAGTTTTAAGGAAAATGCTAAAAAAAGAAATCTTATACTTAGAATCAGAAAGAGGCAGTTGAAATAAGACACAGAATGAGAGAAGAGAGGTTGAAGAATTTGACACTCTCAGGAGATATTGAGGTACAGAGGGAAACAGTGAGTGTCCTACTTACCAAGTTTGTGTAAATGAATAACAGATCAGGAAGTGGTAGGGACGGTAAAAAGGGAACCTATCTTAGAGCTACAAATAATGAAAAGATGTGGAGACCCATAATTGCCCACATCCTGAACAGACATTGCTATAGAAAAAATGAAATAAGGAAAACTGAAACCTTGTAAATATTTTCTTTCTTTTAAATGATAAAAAAGCCAATATGGCTATTGTATGAATTCCCCAGCTACAGTTTGAATTTTCTGTGTCACTGTGTACGTAATCATTAGAGTGTATGATAAGTTTGATCTTTTGAGTAAATTCTATATCTGATATTACTAGTTACATGAAATGTAGTTACATAATTAAACATTATGATTAAATTTGTATTAAGACAAAATTTATTCATTTAAAAGAAAAAGATACTTGATCAATTTAAGTTTTCAAAATTTTTTCATGCAGGTTACATGATTGAAAATTTTCATTTTAACTGGACAATTCTTTTTAAAACTCTTTACCCCAAGCAAGGTGGGAATGCCACTAGCACACAGGGGGTTACAGAGAGTGAACAGACTGTGTATAGGGGGATTGAGGAAAGGATAAAAGATGAATAGAAGATAGTGGTTGACATTGCATTTAAATTTTTGAAGATTGTAGTTATTAGGGAAGTAAGAAAAAGGGAGTTCCACAGGTGGGAAGTGTGAGAAAAGAAACTGTTGGAGTAGAAGTGGCAGTTACATTTAACTATTTCAGCAGTAACCTAGATGTCAGTCCAATAGCATGGTTAAATTCATGTAGTTGCAGCACCCAGGAAAAAAGATTGTCAGAGCAGTTGCTAAAAAAATATTTGTGGAAAAGACAGGGAAACCATACATCAACTGTGAGAAAGTGATTCACAATTTTTTTTTAAATATTTCTTTGAAAATAAGTAAATGACTTATTTAACAAGACAATGAAATGTTAATATTCTGTTGTAATGTAAGCAAAGAGTGTTGAGGGTGGGGGAAACAACTCTCCCACCAACTACAGGGGAAAGAGACAGGAGTTAACAAAAATGGCACTGCAGAAACCACAGCAACTTTAAGGACACAGTGCCCACAAGACTGACTTCACAAGACACCGTGTCTTAGTCACCCAAGTGGAAACACTCAGGTCCCCACGTTAAAAACAAACCTTTTGTCACAACCTGGCTCAGTGGGGATCAAGTAAATCACCTTCCCAACTGTTAACAGTTGGTTTTCTCATTGCTTTTATTAGCATGAGGCATATTACTAGAACCCTGATCTTGACCAGTTACTGAGAGACCTGTATCTAGACATGCCAAACTAGCCCACTGCTAAGGAAGTAAACTTGGATTTAACTAGTGTTGACAAACATATCTAAAATGCAGTCTGAAGCCTCTTTTATGTCTATATTGACTCACATTCGCCTCATATTCTTGAATTAAAAATTATCAAAAATTTAAATAGTGTAGCTGTTACATTGTCTGACAAATGCTAAACTTCCTCAATAGCTTTAATGAGTTATATCCCCTTTGATTTAATTTGATGATTATGTAAAGTCCAGTATACTTACATCTATATTTTTATGATTGTCTTAACTTTTGCAGTCTGCAGAAACTAAATTGGGTATACTTAAATACTTACAAATATATTTATTCCCAAATTAGTTTGATAAAATCTATAGAAAAGAATCCAGAAACATTCAAGCAGTATTTTTTGTTTGTTTGTATGTATGATTATTACAATTTTCCTACTAGGATCATGACGCAATGTTATGTGTTTGGAATCTGTCAAATAAAGCTTATTTAAACATCCTTGTGTTCGTCTATGATTCAAGGCAGATTATATTCTTTGGCTATATTGTCAATAGAAAATGATCTTGTGAAGAAGATAAGTGTACAAAGTACAATGAAATAATTTGCAGATATAAATGCCAGAAAAATTTTTTTGGATAGGATAATGAATGTTTTTTTTTTAGCATGTATTAAGTTGTATATTGTAATAAACTTGTTATTCTACATTTTCATTATTTTTCCCTTGTGAAATTTTTTTTTATAATTATACTTGGCACCAAAATTGAGCTTGCCCAGAGTGCCACCAACACTATGGCCGTCACTAGATATATATATATATATAAGACAAAAGGAAAACTTATCTTAGCTGATATGTTTCTGTGATAGACTTTACCAAAGGCAAACAAGAATTTTATTTTATAACAAACAGTTAGAAACAGAAGTAAAAAATATTGTTAGTTTTTCAAATTTTTTTAAATTTAAGAGACCTTCATAAATATTCATGAGGTTAACAGAAAAGTGTAGGTAAATTATAGAGCATGCTAAGTGATATGAATTAATGTCTAATAAAATTTTTCATCTAAGTTGCTTTCTTTCTTAATAAGTATGGCATTCTTTAAATTGTGGTTGAATTTATTTCTATGTATAACTCATGCATTTGATAAATTGTTGGGTATAAGATCCTTTTTGTGTTCATAGACACATTTTTTAAAATTTCTGCAAGTTTCCCCAATGTATTATGAGGAGCAGTTACAACAGTTTATTTTATATATATCTGCTTCAGAATTATTTTTTATGGATATTTTTGTTTTTGATCATATCCATAATAGTTTTGGATGTGATTGTAATTATTTTGATATTGTTAAGATTGGATAAATTGTTAGTAGGTAATTTTATATGTCTGTTTTTATCTTGTTTATTGCCATTGTTGTTAATAATGTTATCATTTTTTGTGGTTGCATGTCTTGTATGCCTTTCTCTTGTCTATATATGGAGACAGATAAAGAGAAAAACAAAACATGTTGGTGGTGTAACAGTTATCAGTATGGAAAAATGGAATTGGTTGACTAAATTCAAATTCTAACAGAGGTTGTTACATTCACTTTGCCATTTGGGAAAAACAACAAATCTTCTCTTCTCCTCACCAGCTATGAGTAAAATAGTAGAGGAAACAGGATTATCTAGCCTTGGCAGAACACCCAGTCTTTTGAACAGGAGTAGAGGTTTATCCCTTGTTTCCTGTTTATGATTGAGTTTCCGGTTCCTTTTAAAGTCTACTTCAACTTCTAAATGTCTCGATGTAAACTCTGAAATTTTATTTACTAATTATTTTTTCTCCTCAATAGGAGTAGATAGGTTTGGCTATCATCTTGTTCACACTCCTCCCAAGTGTTTTGAAGAGGAGTAAAGGTTAATCTCTTGTTTCCTGTTTAGGATTGCATTTCTGGTTCCTTGTAAAGTCTTTTCATTCTCTATTACTCCCAGTAGCCCCTTGCATCTTAGTAGCATTATTACCTTGCTTGGAGTGAATTGATTAAAAGGAAAAAACCCTCAATTCAACCCCACTCTCTGTCAATACATCATGGATTAGCATGGCAGGGTAAGATCCATTCCTCCCCATATCTTAATGATAAAAATACATTAATGATTCGATAACATTGGCTGCAATTGATTTATGACTGAACTGATGTATTTTTATCATTAAGATATGGGGAGGAATGGATCTTACCCTGCCATGATAATCCATGATGTATTGACAGAGAGTGGGGTTGAATTGAGGGTTTTTTTTGGCATAGCACATACTATACAGTCATTAGTGATCTTGTTAATGACTGTATAGTATGTGCTATGCCAAGGCTACATATGGCTTTGAATTCCATGTTGTTTTTTTCCTATACTAGTTGCCAACCAACAGAGCCCAAGCTGACCTGCTAATTAACACATAGCTGGGGGAAGCAGAAGGTTTAGTTTGGTTTGTTTTGTTTTACGGCATATCAACCTCAATAGGTCATTTAATGCCGACAACATTTTTTTTCCTGGTAATAGTTTGTTTTGTCAAAAATCTATTTCTGGTAATATTTTTTTCCTCAGAATTGTATATCTGGTAATATTATTTTCAAAAATGTATTGCTGGTAATAGTTGTTTGTTTTTTTTTTTCAAAAACAGATTGCTGCTGGTAATAGCTTTTTTTAAAAATGTATTGCTGGTAATAGTTTTTTTTTTCAAAAACAGATTGCAGGTAATATTTTTTTTAGAAACGTATTGCTGCTGGTAATATATATATTTTTTTCAAAAATTTATTTCTGGTATTAATTTTTTTTAACAAATTATTTCTGGTATTAAAACATATTTTTACACTTTCAAAATGCTTTTTACCTCAGTTTCAGGGTTAACTATTTGCCCATTGCTGGGACCCTAACAGGTGTTACCACCTCAGGTCAGGGTGGACCTGGGAACACCAGCAATTAAGAGGTGGTTCCATGCTCCTCAAAGCCTCCTGATCAGAGGCCTTGCTGTTGGACATATTTTATCGTCTTACCCTGGACGTGGATGTAGTTTATCATCATACCCAGGGCAGGAAAGTAGAAGGGTATTTGCATGAAAGTGAATGTAACTGACTCAGTTTACTGATTTCTTGTTCTAAGCTGCTAACCACTACACTCCCTGCAAATCCATCTCCTTATATCTTACGGATCTTGAGGAAGGGGTTGAATGCTGCAACAGACTCGAAAAAAGGGATGATATAAATAAAATAAATATAGCAATGATTAAGGGATCAAGACATAAGAAAGACATACTGAGTGAAAGGCTTACTGGTTGACAATCTAAAGAAAATAAGCAAAAATTTGAAATGCATACAGGGATGGAAAGGTGTAAACATTGCAATAAAATAAAATTCTTTATGAAGATATAGAAGAAAAAATAGATAAAAGACAGGATATTATCAAAAATATTTTTTGCATTCCTTATTTCTTCTTCACATATGAAAATAATCCATGATTGTATAATTTTTAGATAAAGACATTGACGGGCAATAAAAAATGGGAGGGATAAGGGAACAAATGAGAAGATACAGGTAAAGAATAAGAGAAGAGATAATGGATAATGTTAGCTGTCAACACCCATGCAATTCCAATGAGCCCCTTTACTCTAAAAAAAATGTCAACACACTCAAATACAAATTTCTTATTACGATAAACATTATCTTTAGTTGGTGTGTATGGTTGAGTTGACGCCCGTTTTTTTTTATTCTCTTAAACAATAAAATTAATATCTGTCTATATTTCTGAGATGAGGTATTATGTACACTATTTACATTATTTGGACTATTGTCCTCATCTTTGTTGCTATATTTATCACAGCCTATGAACTTTCTAACCAACCCTTGTATGATTGATATTGGATTTTATAAACCTACTAACAGCATGGCCCAGCATTGCCCATACTTGATTCAAAAATCATATGACTCATACCGTAATTAGAGTCTGTCTATATTTCTGAGATGAGGTATTATGTACATTATTTACATTATTTGGACTATTGTCCTCATCTTTGTTGCTATATTTATCACAACATTTCGTCTGTTGTACGCTCCGGCCTTCTTCAGGTGGTTAGAATGTCTTCTGAATCCTTTATTTCGCTCACTGGGGTAGACTGTTCTAGTTCCACGTGCCATGTGTAATGGATGTCAGTTATCAGTTGTCTCCTGTTAATTCACCTCTCCAAGTTCTCGACTGCCTTAACGAAAGAGTTGTGAGTTCAATACCTGGTTAAGGCAGTAGAGAACTTGGAGAGGTGAATTAACAGGAGATAACTGATAACTGACATGACTTAGACATGGAATGTGGAACTGGAACAGTCTACCCCAGTGAGCGAAATAAAGGGTTCAGAAGACATTCCAACCACCTGAAGAAGGCCAGAGCATATAGCGACTGAAACGTGATAAATATGGCAACAAAGATGAGGACAATAGTCCAAATAATGTCAATAATGAAATTAATATCAACTGGTCTAGATTGGGAAGTCCTACTAAAGAAAATATACCTCCTGACAGAAATCAAACCTGTATTCCCTTTCTCTACTCCTTCAACCAAAGCATGCCATCACCAATTTGGCCATGGGAGACGATGAGGCTAGATTGGTAACAGGGCACTTTGGATATAAGATTGCTTTTCCTGATGGAAAAAGATAATACAGGTTTGATTTCTGTTGGGCAACACATTTATCTTTAGTAACTTACCAATTTAGGCCGGTTGATATTAATTTCAGTTTAAGAAAATAAAAAAAAAACGATGTGAACTCAAACTAAAAATAATGTTTATATCAATACTTAATAATGTTGGTTTAACAAAAATCCATTCAAATGCAAATATAAATACTTATATTTAGAGATTATAGAAATATAATATTTAAAGACTAAGATACAAGTATTTGTGATAACACATGGATATAACAGTAACTTCACATATGGTAACTTCATTATTTCAGTATAAATATATCTAGCCATTTCCTCTAAGTTAAAGTAAGCAGAGAAAAGAAGTTAGAGTGTGTGCATGTTTACTTTTCTGTTTAAATTTGTATGAGTGGATTTATATATATGTGTGTAAATAGGGAAAATGCTTATAATTTGTATTCTGTCTGGCTTTGTCTGAGCCTTGACTATGATCTGCTCTCCTACTTCCCCTTACTCTCCTCTTTAATCTCAACCTTACTCTCCTCTTTATCTCTGTCTATACATTTCTCATTTCTTTCCCCACTTCCATTTTTCTTCTACTTCTTTCTCAAACTCTTAATCTTCAGCCAATTTACCACTCAATTATATAGATGATCCCCAAAAGTAAAGGGAATCCTCAACAATTAGAATTTGGAAATGCTTCTAGGGCTCTTCAATTATAGAGCCATTTGCTGCTGGAATCCTAACGTCTTTGAGAGAACAGTGCACTACAGGTGTTATGGGTGGGGATAAGTTGGAGACAAGGATATTGCTGGTAGAAGGGAAGGAAAGTAAAAGAGTGGACAATTGAAGAAGACAGACAGAAGGAGGGTGAGCAGCCAATAGATAAAGAAGTAAGCAAAAACCGAATATATTTGGAAAAAATAACAATGACCACCATGAAAAATAATATGCAGAGTGTGTTTTCATTGCTTAGCCATCTGTTCTTTTTTATCTTCTTTGCATTTACCTCAAATTTTATCTAGACATTTTCGTTCATGGTGGATTTCTTTTGCTATCTTTCCATATCTCTATTTTTTTCCTAACTCTAAACATCTTTGTTTTCTCTCACTTGTTATATTTTAACTTTCCACTTACTCTCTTTTAAAATCTACCTTACATTTCTCCCTCCCTCAATGTCTTTTAGTGTCCTTTATTCCTCCTACCTTGACTAACTATTATCTCTTCCCACTATCATTATTCTCTTCCATCATCTTTTATTCCCAAAGTTTTATATTTACTTCTGCCTCTTTCCTCCTTAACTGGCTTTGCTTACTCTTCTTTCAGACTTTTTATTCTTATTCCTTTTCAATATTCTTCCCCAACCCCTGCTTGACACTGCCTTTTGATCTTCTTTCTCTCACTCTCCTTCTTAACCAATGTCTTTATTTACTATCTTTGATTATTCTCCTGGCTTTTCATTCTTTTTCCTTTTCATTATCCTTCTTGCTCCCCCTCACTTCATATTGCCTTTTAATCTTCTTTCTCTCACTCTCCTTCTTAACCAATGTCTTTATTTCATCTCTTTGCTTGTTCTGCTTTCTGACTTTTCATTCTTTTTCCTTTTCATTATCCTTCTTGCTCCCCCTCACTTCATATTGCCTTTTAATCTTCTTTCTCTCACTCTCCTTCTTAACCAATGTCTTTATTTCATCTCTTTGCTTGTTCTGCTTTCTGACTTTTTCATTCTTTTTTCCTTTTCATTATCCTTCTTGCTCCCCTCACTTCATATTGCCTTTTAATCTTCTTTCTCTCACTCTCCTTCTTAACCAATGTCTTAATTTCCTCTCCACAAACTTCTTGGTATTTGCCTGCAAATAATAACCCCAACAATAAGTTGAAGACAATAATGACCAGAACCCGGTCCATTCATTCACTATTTTCAATTGTTTTTTTTTTTCTGTTTTGGTATTTCTTTTTTCACCGTCTTCTATCTTTTATGCAACCAAGGATAAATATTCTATTTTGCATATATTAGCGTTCTTTGAACTTTTAGCAATGTTTTGGCAAGGGTGCTAATCAACTTTAATTAGACAGACAAGCTCTCACAACTGATGATGTTACTTTATTTTTTCTCTTTTCTTTAATTCTTTTTAGTTATTCTGCTTTACATATTATTTTCTTCTTTTTTTTTGTTTTCTTTTATACGCCTTCCTGCCACCACTATTTTTGCTTTCTTGTCCCAACATGCTCCCATATATGCTCAACTCTCTTCTATCACTTGTCTCTTCATGGAATATTTTTTTGGGGGTTTGTTTGTTTGAATTTTTTTCTTCTCTGAATTTCTATAATGTTTGTTGTTTGTTTTATGGCTAACCCCCTCATCTGAAGACAAATAAGGTTGGTAGAAGAGGAATGAGTCACTCTTTGATGTTTGCAGCAGCAGCAATAAAGGCTTGTTGTGTTTTGGTTGATTCTATTGGGGGCAAGGTATGGCAAGAGGAGTTGAGTGTTTTGATAGGGTCAGCCCTGAAATATTTTAGGTGTGAAATGAAGGCATATGAAAGTGAAACTGAAAGTAGAGATGGTCAAGATAAGGAACTGAGAAGAAAAAGTTGAAATGGTTGAGCAAAAATGAGCTTGAAGATGAAGATGGATGTAGTAGAAAAGAAAATGGACAAAAAGAAATGAGATTTCAAATTAGTAAAATATAAAAAAGAAGTTTGGGAAAGATCGCAAAAACAGATTGAATGAGGAAATAAAAAAAGAAGCACAAAGAAAACACAAGATTTGGTTAATGCCAAAGTGATAAAATTAGAGAAAAAAAGAAATTAAGTGATCAGTAGTGTTGATTAATGTGTAAATGGAAGGAAAGAAAGAAAGAAAAACAGTACTGTTTATTTAGGCCTTAGTAAAACAAAGAAAGAAAGAACTTATCAAACAAAAAAGAGAACTATCAACATGGTTCAGGTTTAGATAAAGAAAGACAGACATACAATTTTTTCTTTATTTTCTTTCATACAATTAGCAAAGTAAAACACAGAAACTAGGAAATTGAAAAAGAAAAAAAGAAAAAGGGATTTTTTTAACTTTCCTTTAAAAGTGAAATCAACAGAAACAGAGAAGCAGAATAATAGTATCATCCAAAATAAAGAAGGAAAGAAAGGAAGAAAGAAAGGAAGAGTCAGAAAAGTGATAGTGAGTAGAAAAATAATTAGGAAGTGTGTAGAAAATATAAATAACTTAAAAAGCACTTCTAGAACAGAACGTAAAGAAATTTCTGAAAAAAAGAAGAAAAAATGAAGAAAAAAATTGATTGAAGAAGAGAAGAGTCAGAGAGGAAACAGAAAATAAACTAATAAAAAATAATAAAAATGAGAAAAAATAAGAAAAACATAGAATAATTTGGTGTAATAAAGAATAAAAAGAAGGAATTGTAGAAGGGAAAATTGGTGAATGAAAATAAGTTCCAAAAACATGAAAAATGGAATCAAAAGAAAGGGCAAAGAAAAAGAGAAAAATAAATAGAAGAAAGAAAGATAGAAGGAAAAGAAAAAAAAGAAAAAAATATGAATGAAAGAAAGAAAACAACAAACAAGTGAGAAAAACAAATAAAGAGACTAGAAAAGAAAATATGACGGCAGAAAAATAATGAAAAAATGAAATATAATGGAAATGAAAAGAAAGAAAAATAAATAAATGAAAGAATGAAAAAAAAAAAAAGTAAAAATAGAAAAAAGAGCAAGCAAGCATGAAAGAAACAGAGAAACAAAAGAAAAAGCAAATAAAAACAGAATAATAAAACTAAAAAATATAAATACATAAAAAAATGTTTGTTGAATCAAGCCAACTTTTGCATGAAGCCAGTGTCATAGAATACACAGTGAGAAACTAAATCCCTTGAAATAACTTGCAAGACTGCCTTACTCAACATTGTTCTTTAACAAGTACTTAAGGAAAAATGGAAGAAAAGCAATAAATCTTAATCAAGAAAAAAAGATAACAAGAGATAGAAAAGACAATGTAAAAGAAACAAATTGGACATGAAAGCAAAAGAGGGGAAAGGTTACAATTGGAATTGTTCATATCAAGTAAAAAGACTGCATTAATTCTGTTCATTTTAAAAATCATCTATTTCCTTCCCAATCTCAACTCTGTCACCGTTTTTTACATTGTGTTATGTACTATGGAAAATTTGTTTTCATTATTATAATCTTTGGAAAAAATGTATGAGAAAGTGGGAAAAATTTTCTTGTGACATGTTTCATTCTTTAGGACTTCATCAGATTAAATTTGTTATGCTGGAGCGACTACTCATGTGCATGAATGAGGGATGCTGGGAATTTAAAATTATTTTTTTTTAATCTAGCTCATTTTATTTTAGTTCTTTTTCTTTACATCAATTTTGTTAGTAGATATCCCACATTGTGATAATAGAAGTTCTGCCAGGAATGGTGAAATGTTGCAATAACTAAGGAGTAAATTTACTGTGAATGACCTTGAGATCTAGGCACTCTCTAGACTTTTTCATCATAATAAATTGTTTTCTCCTTTGATCAGAGTAGTGTTTTTTTTTTTATTACAATGGGCAACCAATTCATTTGATGTATTGTTTTGCAAAATGTCTCTTTTGTGTTCATCTAATCTTTTATTTAGTTACCTTGAGGTTTCTCCTATGTATTTTTTGTGACAATTATTACAAGCAATCAAGTAAATTTCTCCTTCAAGTTGTAGCTTATTGTCTAGTTTAATATAGACTAAGTTTTTTTATTGTTTTAGATATAGTAATAACAAAATTTATGTTGTGTTTAGATAACTAGATATTATAATCTAATGATAATTTAAATATTGTAACATATGATTGAGATATTATAATCTTATAATTTTTCCTTTTGTTTCGTTTTTTGATTTTCTGCTATCTTTATATTTCTATCCATTTCCTCCTTCCTCCATCATCTCACTTTTCTTCTCTTTCTACTCTACTTCATTCAATCATATAGACATTTAGTTGAACTTAATATCACACAATGCCACAAGCAAGAGACACCGAGTGAAGTAATACTGATGCTCTTTTAGACAGAATCTGTAATGAATACAGTTCAGTATGCCAGCCAGGAAGGGTCAAACATTGCTTAGCGTTATAAGAGATAGAAAATTGTGGAGAGTCACAATCGCCCACCACACAAAAGAACATAAACGATGATGATGTCAACTTTGTCTGATATAAGTATCAGACACCTAGTGAGGACCAAATTCACTGCACAGTAATAATGATCTACTAGACAAAATCACTGACACCTGGTCTACAATAATGCACACAAGGCATTTAATAAGCTTAGCACAGTCTGGCTCAAGGCTGCAAATATTGGGTACCTAGTAAAGCTAGGATTTGGTATACAGTAGTAATGATGTCTATCTAGCAAACAAAAACATTACATTTTAATAAGTCACCAAATTATAACGGGGAACTTATTAAAATTATATTGGGCTATTAATATAGCACAAAGCCACAAGTACTAAATGGCTAGTGAAAACCAAAAGATTGACATAGTCATAATAGTCATAACAGTGTGTTATACTAGTGCTGTAACCATTATACCACAAAGATATACTTATTAATCCAGGATGGTGGAGTAATGAATAGCAAGTCAGACTGAGGAATCAGAGAGCCAAGTTCGAATTCCAGTTGAATTCATTACATTCACTTACGTACTAATACCCTTGGGAAAGGTATGAATCCTCTTCTTCCCCCCCCCCAGCTACAGGTAGATAGCAGGACAGACCGGGTTCTATAGCCTTGGATCGCAACTGGTCTAAAAAAACAAAAAAGTCACATAGTATCAAAAATAGTTGAAATTTCTAAGACATATAATGAGGAAAGAAGGCTTGGAAAATTTAACACTCACAGGATATATCAAAGGCAACAGAAGCAGAGGAAACAGTGAGTAAACTTACCTAACAAGATTGTGTAAATGGATGGAAGAACAGGGGGATAGAGGGATAGTAAAAAATAAAATCTTTATTAAGAGCTGCAAAGGAGAGGAAATTGCAGAGGGTCGTGACTGCCCATGTCCTGAAGGGCCACGGCACATAGGAGAAAATCCTTATCTCATTTATTTCAACTTTTCTTCTCTACAGTAGAATGTTTTTCTTCATCCAGCATTACTTTCTCTTTTTTACTGCTTCTTTTACTTTATGCCTTCGTTTTTATCATTTTTTAATTTCTTTCTTTTCATTCTATAGCTACTTCTTCTATGTAATGTTTCCCTTCAGGATGTGAGCAAACATGACTCTCTACAGGTTCTTGCCCTTTAAACCTCTGAGTAGTATTTATTCCATTATACATCCCACTACCTGCTCTGCCAAATATTTGAACAAACTCATTAGGTAGATTAGCTCATGTTTCCCTCTGGCCCCTTTGCGTATCAAATTCTTCTCGCCTTCTTTCCTCCTTGTGTGTCCTATAAATTTCAGTTATCTTTTTTGTGATTCTAAGTATAAATGACCTTTTTGTTTCAATTATAACTGAAACAGTCTCATTGCTCACATGTTAATCTCAGAATCCTTCTGTAGAACCATCACTCTGTTGCCTCAAATCTACTCTTCATCTATGAGAAATTTGTACAGTAATGCAGGAGGGTTGATATTACATAGCAGTTTACCACTGTCTTATTCATTTCTAACAAAATTTTCCTGTCTCTTTATATTATTTTTCGCTTTTGGAAACCATCCACCTACTTTTTTGCTTTTTTACTCATAACTCCTTTTCTTGATTCTTTTATTCTCTTAATTTCCAGAATTGACAAAGTTAGCAATAAACAAGAAAAAGAAAAAAGAAAGAAAAGAAAAGGGCGAAACATAATATAAAGCAAGCAAACAATATATGCAAGACAAATTAAAAGTAATAAGGCAAAGCAACAGTAATATGGAAAAAGTTCACAAACTATGAATTGGCGTTGACGCACAAAAGAATGTTCAGACAAGTGAATATAGCATTCTGACTTCAAAACGATACAGATTAGGATGGAGTCAGATGAAACCTAGAACCGACCTATTTTATTGGCAAGGAAAAAAATCCCAGCATGAATTTGTGTGTTCCTGCCTATAAACTGGTTTTACAGTCATTCCCAAAGGTTGAAATCAACACTAAAAATGTTTTCTTACTTTTCTTACTTTTTTTTCAATCTTCTCCTCCTATAGAATTGACTAGTAATGCCACATTAAGAGAAAATTATAATAAATTTCACAAAAATACTAGAGCAAGCATTCATCTAAATTAGTGATTCACAATTAAAAACTACAAGAAAAAATTTATACCTACAATACAACATACTATTAAGTAAAGAAAAAGTATTCTTATAATAGTCTATGGCAAAACTTTTATGCTACAGCACTTTGCAGCATTGCTATAACATTGTGACAACATTGGAAATGAGTGGTCAGTTTGTGGTCAGGAAAATAATTGATTGATGTATTACAGTAACATCACAATGTCACATATCTCCCAACCAATGGTATTGGTGATATTAGCCATTTCCTTGTAAGGAAACAGTTGGCATTCATTGATTGAGTAGCTAGTGCTACATGTGGTTAAAATTTATAAAACCTTTAAGACCAATTTTTGAAGGAAATTGGGCTTATGGCCACATCACATTGAAACACCAGTTCACTGAAGTTAAGCAATGTCAAGCCCCTGTACCTAGAAGGGTGACCACTTGGGAATACCAGGTGCTGTAAGGTTGTATGTGCAGGTGGTGTAATGGATAACTCAGAATTGTTAATCACATAGCTGAGCTCCACTTCCCTTACATGGGTATACCCTTGGGAAAGGTATGAATTCACCACTTCTTCTCCCAGCTATGGGTTAATTAGTAAGACTTGTATCACTAAAATCATTATCATCTCCCACTAACCGAAATAAAATAACACTGCATACAAAATATTTAGATTTCAGGATTAAATAACCCATAGAGGTGTTGATATGCTGCAAAACAAAAACAACTAACCAACAATCAGGAAAATATGTTTCTCAAATTCAGTAATTGTTATTGCTCTTTTATTTGAAGTAGTGTAGAATGGCAACATCTTGATTATGTCATTATTTTCACTTTGACTTACATGTGACATCTATTAGAGTTGTTGCTGCTACTGTTGAAAATCCTCAACTGATGTGGTTTATATTAATTGGGACAGTTCTTTGAGATTCTGCAGCTACAATGTTCAAACAAGGATGATCTTTGCCAAGACTCCCAGGCTTCACTCGCTCAGCCATTTTTAACCATTAATCTGAGAAAGCAGTTGTATACAGTTTGATAGTTTAAATATTTCTGAATGGGTTTGACATCATTCATGATATCTTTATGAAAGTTTCAATCTAATGAGGCTATTTAAGAATATGACTCAAATTTTTTTGGCTGATCTTTTGGTCTTTAGCAATTTGCCGTATTGTTTGAAACTATCCCTAGCACAGCCTATTCCATGTTCTATTTCCATATATTCAATACTAAATTCATAATAACATGCACTAAAGTATTTGAAGTATTTAATATTTATTAATTCCACATTTTTTATAAAGGATTCAGGGTACATGCCATCACTGCTTTTGTTCCCGTTCCAAACAATGAAAATATTTACTGAGAATTTGGGCTTTTGCTATGGCCTAAACAGCAAACTAAACACTGATTCTTAGAAAACAGTGAATAACTTCCTTCACTAAGCAGGCTTTTAAGTTGCTTGACAAGAATTAACTTTTATTGCTCAAAATGACTTCTTTTATTTCATATTTTAAAAATTTGAAATCTTTTTTAGTTTGATTGGTTTATTATGGCTCAGGCTGATCTGGAAGAAGATATCTTGAAGAAGATTATGTTGCAACAATACTCTTAGTGGGCTTAGTTTTGTGGGAAGTGTGTACATATCTGAAGGTCAGTAGTATAGCATTTGTGATCATATCAGGTTTACCAGTGTAGCAATTGTGATCACGTAAGGTCACCAGCATAGCAAGTCTGCTCACATTAGAATGTCACCAGTGTGGAAAGAAGGGACAAGAAGAGGACAAAACAAAAGAACACTACAGTGTAGAAACTAGTGATACATGACACATGAAGAAGCAGTTAAGAGGTCGTTTGCTCCTGATATTTCTCCCCTGTTCAGTGCTGAAAAAAAAACAGTAGATTAACATTAACCTAATTTCTGATATTACTACTATGCCTATCATATTCTTACTTCAAACTACCATTTCTCCAGACTGCTACCAATATCCATCATATTAACAAACCTTTTGCTGTGCAAATGACTCATTGCACATTACAGAAAATAAATAAAAATTTCTTATTTATTTTAACCCTCGAGTCAGTTCATTTTATTCCCAAAGTTTCCGATAAAATAATTATCCTACCATCTATCTACACCAGTGACCTTCTGTTGTGAACACACTTGCCACACTGGTGACCTTTCAATGGGAACACAATTGCCACATTGCCACTTCACATTTTTTTCCGTGTATCATCCAACTTAGCTTAGTACAACACAAGGCAAATTGATTGGAAGTGTCTGAAGGAAGACTATATTAAGCAATTATCTAAATTAGGAGAATCTGCCGGCTTCTCATTATTAAATTTAGCTTAGATTAAGGAGAGGGAAACATGTGGGAGAAGACCATAAAAGAACAATTCTGCAAGTAGGGAAGGGCCTCATGTGATGTATGGATATTTACAAAGTTGGGTTTTATATGGTATGAGACTAACTGAGGGAAATGTCTGGAGAAATACCATGTTAGGGCAATTCTCAGTGATGTGGTCCTGCTTATAGAGAAAATGTTTTGAAATCTTGCCTCATATTTGGGTTTGAACACCTTTCTATGGCGTGAATTGTTCTCTGCTTTTCATTCATAATGGTTGTTTGTTTCTTAATTGCAGAGTATGGCTTCATTTATCTGGGCTTTAAAAAATATTTCTTATTATTATTTTCATGTTTTGTTGCTTTTAGTTCCTCTTTTGCATGACAAATTCACTGATCTATTTTTGTAGTTTCATTTGTGTTTATCCATCTTCAGTTTCTCATATGCATCTCTTTCTACCTTTCTTTATTTTGTTTACCCTTTCTCTCAATTAATTTCCTTGGTTTTCAATTTATCTTTATTTTCATACTCTCTTTATCTTTCTTTTTCTCTTTTCACTTTCTTTAGCTCTTCCCCTTTTCAAACATATTTCTTTTTTTTTCTTAATCTATTTTCCTTCTCCTTTTTCATCTTTGCTCTTTGTCATTTTCTTATTTCTTTCTTATCTCCTCTTACTTTCATTTTGTTTTTTTGTTATTATTCAATTATTCTCTTTCTTTTCTGCACATCTTTTGTTCCTCTATTTTACTTTGTGTCTTTTTTCTCTTTTTTTTTTTCTCTTATACCCTAATTTCTTCACATTTTTTTAAATTCCTTCATTCCTCTTTTTCATGCAACCTTTCATATTAGAGAATATAAAGAAACTACAAACTTTCAGCTAACACCTAACCAATCACCAAACCCACTGCTATCATAAAACATCATCATTATTAAAAGTACCCATTCTGGATTTTTCTTTTTCTTCTTTATTATTTATTTTATTTTATTTTTCGTCTTTTCCACCATTCATTCACTTTTCCTTCTCATTCATGAGTGCCTGAAGAAGAGGGAATTCTTTTTCATCTGGTGCTAAAGTTATCGAAATTACATTAACCAACGGATATAAAAAGATATTAAAAAATAAATAAATTTCCTAAATGCATAAAAACAGAAAACAAAGAACAAAATGATACGACCTTAAAGAAAGAATAATAAAAAACAAAATAACCAGAAAGATGATTATAAAACAGAATCATTAAAAAATGCAGTGCAATATTGTTTCGGCTGTAACTGAAGTAGGAGTCCGTTTGCATACAGGAAAAAAATTAGTAATTGAAAATAAAGAAAGATTAATTTGATGTTTATAAATGAGCCTCGTTAATGTTAGGGCCCTTCACACAAGCTTGTATAGCTAATTATTGTTAATCAGTGTCAGTTTTAACTCATCATTTGAGAAGAAGAAAAAGTTTTGGAGTTGTTTGTATTGTTATTTAAATTTTTCTCAATTTTTTGTTTCTATTTTATAAGGCTGAGTTAGTTCCCTTGGTTAATATTTTTAAATGTGTCGACTGAAATAAAAAAAAAACCTTTTTTTCCTTTCAGTTTTGTTCTTTACTTCTCTCTCTTTTTCTTCCCCTTACCAGTTACTGGGATGGGCAAGTAGTGTAAGATTTCTCAGTGGGGAAAGTGAAATTGGCAAACTGAATTTAAATCTCACCTAGTCTGTTGCATTCACTTTCACACAATTACCCTTGGAAAAGGCAAGAATCGATCTCTATCTATGGATTAAATAGCATGTTGGACTGAGATCTCTTGGCTTGGGTGACAACAAGTCTAAGAGAAGGGAAAGTCTGAAAAGATATGGCAGTTCACAGAAAATAGAGAAAAAGAATCTGTGGAGAAGGCAATGGGGAAACCATCAACTGACTTAAAAAATATATTCCCGCACTTGATTTTTTTTAGCTGTGTTTATTTTACTTGCGGTATGTGTATTACATTTGCATACACTGTTCTTCACAATTTGTTTATATATAACTCATACATATACAGAAGGTTGGGCGCTCCTTAATTTTGACCTTGTGCCACATCTAAGGTTTGTTTAGAAAATCACAATATGTATACAGGAGGTGTGTAAAGTTAAATTCCTCAAAAGGATATTTAAAAAATTCTGATTTTTAGTCATGTGGTCGAATTGGAATCAACCCCCTCACCAGTCTGATAATATCTGGAAGTCTCCTTCCTGACAAATTGAACATGGTGAGATTTGAACCCATGTCTCATGGTCAGAATGCAAATGTTTTAACCACACAGCCATGTGCCTATTGTGTATGTTTATACAGATAGCAATTCTCCATGGTGAATGTCAGTTTCACAGTTTAAGCAGTTATAAGACTATGGGCACATAGCTACAAATGCTCTATCTACAAGACTGAGTACTCTTCCTTTATAAATATAGCAAATTTTAAGCATATATGTGTGTGTGGGGGGGTGCGTGTGATTGTGTAAATGTTACTTTTACACTCTCGTGTGACCCAGGACATGACTTTTCTTTTTTTTTTAAGTCTGTCCTAGTTAATAAAATACCCTCAACCAAAGTTTCTTTTCACAAAGCTATTGCCTGGCAGACAATCAGGTAATAGAATTTTGGAAGCTTAAAATTTATATCTCTTCTTTCCTAATCAGAAATATAGCATTCTTTTCCTTGCTTGAACTTCTGGAATGATTATTAGAGCATAGCTACCATGGTGATTCTTTCACTTATCTTATTTTTCAGTTTTAGTCTCATTGTTCTAACACTACTTCAGAGAATTGATGATTTTCACTCTACACATGATCAGCTATGCTTTAATTTCTTGTATCCATATCGATTACAGTTTTTTTTATGTCTTTTAAGCCTTACCTATTGGGTAGTTGGTATTTCCTGCTACAGTTACATAGAATGTTATATATACATATTTCTTAGTTATGTTCTCTTCTTTGTTTTGGAATGTATCTGACAAGTTCTTTTTCTTATGGAACTGATATTAAGTAAGTGGTTAGTTACTTTTAGTTACTGTTGTAGACATATACTCTCTGTAGTTGTTTGATTTATTATCTCTCCTGCCCTTGTCCACACTGCTCAATGTGGGGAACCGGCTTGTAACATTCAATACGCCCAAAACCAAGCCATTATTTATTTGTTTTCTCTAGTAATGATGAAATGTACTCTCAATTAAGCACCTTGTCCATAACATCTCTTGGAATTCAAACTTGCACCAGACCTCAAGTGGAACTTGCATATAGGATCCATTGCTAAAGATGCTGGAAAAATAGTTGGCTATCTCTGCTGCTCCAGAAATTACATGACTCTTCCTGCTATGCTCTGTTTTTACAAGAGCCAGATCAAAACAAAATGGAGTATTTCTGCCACATCTCAGTCAGAGCTGCTCAAGCATCTCTTTCCTTGACCAAGTTCAAAGCATTTGCATAGCATTGGAGGTGATGAATTTTCTGCAGACAATTCATTGCTAAACTCTCATGGCTCTATCACTATTTTTATGGCAGATGTTCAGGTAAGCTACATTCCTTGGTTCTAACAGTTCAGACCTTCATGGTTAAGACCTGTCATGCAAAGTAAACTGAATTGACTCATCCTCATTCCCTTCATATTCCATTGGTGGAGAAGAAGTTCTGCTGGCAACTTCTTCGCTAAACACCTGAAAGGATACTTCCCCGATCACTACAATCTTAACCCTTCAACTAGAGGTTCAACAGTTATCTATCCTTCATATGCTTATAATATACACTCTTTCCTCCATTCCTGTATGTCATTACCACACCATCATTTAGTGATCCTATATCTAGAGTGGCTCTTATGCCTTGTACTGAGTGAACAATAGTGAGACAAAATGAGCCACATTCTTGTACTGAACAGCAAAATTGATAGACAACATTGGCATTTTTAAGTTCAGATTTGATAGATGTTGTAATAGGAGAGAGTCATGTTAAAAAATGTATTCTATCATTTTGTATTTCCCCCATTATGGACATTATTATATCCGTGATATAACAACACAGTAGTTCATGGGCAGAACAAAATGGCTGAAAGGAAAAGGACTGACAAACATGGTTGGTTACCAGAGAGACTTTTATATCACTAAGATATACACAAACTATATATATATATACATATATAAACATCCCATGCAGAGAAAACATATTGCATATATCTACACAGCAAAATGTAAGCAGAGTGTAAGGAGAAACAAAAAAAAGTCTTGAATATAATATGGAGATACTTCTGTGTCTGGAGAAGCCATGTTTATGACTCCAGATTCAAATGGGCTGGATTCAACAAAACAATAATCATTACAATCAGTTCCTACACTCTCCTAGCTCCCTCAAAAGGAAAATTATAAGAATATTAGAAAAAATTAATAAAAAAAACTTATAAGATGTTCCTTCTCAGACACATTTAATGAAATGGGTAGAAAAGAAAAGTTGTAGCTGAAATGCACAAGATAAAAAAGAAAAAAAATCTTGCACCAATTAAAAATGCATATCAAAAAGAAAAATCAAAAAGCATAAACAGTCACTTGTCAGTGGAGAGAGTGATTTCTGGAGGGTTCATCTACGAAACTCTGGAGTTGAGATGCTGAAAGTAACATCAATAAGCTAAATGACAAAAATTTTACTTGTATTACTTCTCTATATATATATATATATATATATATATAAAAAATATATGTATATTATATATATTAATGAGATATATATATATATATATATATATATATATATATATATATATATATATATATATATATATATATATTAATCATATATATATATTTATATATATATATATACAGAGAGAGAGAGAGAAAATAGTATGACAAATTGTAGAAAAAGTTTTTTGTGACATGTTTCATCCATTAGGATTTCATCAGACTGAAATGTGTCATAAAAAATCTTTTATCAATTTGTCATACTAATTTCTAAATACTGTTTGTTGATGTATAAAATTATATATATATATATATATATATATATATATATATATATATATAATTTTGGCAAAAATATATAAATTTTATATATCAAGAACAATTTTAGAGTAATCTATCACAAAATTGAAAAATTTTAGTATGATACACTTCGTCCTTTAGAACATCATAGCCCTAAAATGATAAGAATTGCACATGTGCATAAAGAGCAGGGAATACTGAGAATTCTAAATTTTAAATTCTCAGTGTCTCTTTTTCTTTGTGCATATGTGTAGTTGTATCAACGTAAATGTAACTTTAGTTGGAGGAAGCAATAAAGGAAGGAAGGTGTCATACATACGAATATGCATCTTTATAATTTACATAGGTGTGTGTGCATTTGCGTGTATATATATATATGCATGTATGTTATCCCTCACTAGTTGCACCTGCGAGTTTCATGCATAATTCAGGTGCTGAGTATAGACCGACCATTATGTAATCTAAATTTTAATAAAACAATCTAGTTAATCCAATGTTGGTGCAGGCCATATATTATATGGGTTTACAATTTTTTTATTTGAAAACTATATTTTGAATTTAAAATAAATGGGATTTATATATATATATATATATATATATATATATATATATATATATATATATATATGTAAAATTAATTTTGAGTCAAAGTTGTTAGTATTAATTTTGTACTAAGCATAAAGGGAGATTACTGGTTCTTTAAAATAAAAACATTAAAATTAAGAAAAAAAACAGAAGAGAAATATCATAATTTACATTAAAAATTAATCTGGATCAAAGTATTTCAGATGATATTTATTTTTATGCCTACATATAACCATCAATTCATTTCTCTTGTTTAATACGCTAGGGTTATTTAAGTGTTTTAAGATAAACAGATACATATTCAACAAAGTAATTTTTTTCAAAATAACATTGAGTACTGTTTTATTAACACCAGCATTACATGTGCAATATATATATATATATATATATATATATATATATATATATATAAGTTGACATTGAAGTCAACACCCAGAGCTGGCAGTCTGTTTTCATGCTAAATGCAATTGTCAGGTTATGTTCCTGACAATTGCGTTTAGCATGAAACAGGCTGTCACCTCTGGGTGTTGACCTCGATATCCACTTTTATATTTACATACACTCTATCCTTGATACTGACTACTTTTAATCCATAAATATAACATACCTTAAACCTATATTTTATATATATATATATATATATATATATAGTTTCCATTTTGCCCGGTCTGCTGCTGACATTCTTACGCCCATCACTTAATATGTATATCAAGCTCTTGATAATAACAGTGTAGCTCAAGATTTATCTCCAGATATCTGAAAGGTGTTTGACAGGGTTTGGCATGTAAGCTCCAGGGTAACAGTATGAAAGGATGATTGTTTGATTTAAAACTATCACTTATCAAATCATGTAATGAAGGTAGTTCTGAATGAGCTTGTTTCCCGATCCTTTCACATAAATATAGGTGTCCCCCAAGGATCTATCCTGGGTTCCATGCTGTTTCTGATCTTCATCAATGATCTTCCTGATGTCATCACTTCCCAAGTAGGCATTTATGCTGATAACACTACGATTTATTTGTCTCAATAGCAAATCCATCAGGGCAGACAAAATTAACCTTGCCACTACTCTTGAAAAGGACCTTCAATCAGTGGTTAACAAGAGCAGGAAATGGCTTGTAAATGCCCATCTTGCACATTTAGAAATCTACTACTCAGCAGTGCATTGAATACTGTTGCCATATCCGGTCCCTGCTGTTTATCTCAAAGTTCTTGACAAAATCCAAATAAGGATCTGCAATGTAACTGATCCAGATTTGGCATCTCAACTTCAGTCATTTTCTGACTGATGGGATGTGGTCTCTCTCAGTCTTTTCTACAAATATTTTCATGCAACTGCTCTGACCGGGTTGAATTTAAGCATGCTACTAGATTGGCATCTAGGTCCCACCCTTTTACTGTTGAAATAGTTAAATGTAACCACCACTTCTACTCCAACAGTTTCTATTCCCGCACTTCCCATTTACTTGCTTCCCTGAAAACTAGAATCTTCAACAATTTAACTGCAACATCAATCTTCATCTTCTGTTGTTTTGAACCTTGTTCATCTTTTATCATTTCTTCAATTACGCCTATACCCAGTCTTTTCTCTCACTCTCTGTAATCTCTTGTGTACTAGTGGCATTCCCACCTTGCTTAGGGTAAAATGATAAAAAGAAATATATATATATATTCTGTGACCGTTATTGTCACACAGCAACATAACTTTGATGGTGAACATCTTTATTTAAATGTCCACATAACCACTCTGAAGATGGCTTGTGTGGACCACAAGCTAAGATCAAGGAACAGCTTAATAAAAAATATCCAAATTTTGGACAATTTTTGTCTTTATTTTCACCCAAAATTAAAGCAAATATACAAACATTAGAATGGCTCATGATCAGACATAATAGATATTCATTGTCTGTTATATTTAACAATATATGTTTAAATAATGATCTGCTGCCCCAATACACTAAATATATATATACATGCACACAGATATAAACATATATCAATATACAAACACAAAGGCATTTTACTATATATATATATATATATATATATATATTTTACTTTTTATTTGCAATATATAATATATATACATAAATATCAGTGTATTGGATGAATGTGCATTTTGATTTTGCATATATGTTTTTCTATGTGCATACATGTTTTTATTTGGGCTTTTGAGTGTGGGTATATATTCATATTTATATATATGAGTGTATGGGTATTAGAGTGATTTGTGTGTGGGTGGATGTAAATTTGTGCAAAACCACTGAAGAAAAGATATTTACAGCAATAAGAATAGTTTTAGTAATGAGGATCCTAATGACATCTGTTGAAAACTGATGAACCTGATGGTAACAAGGTCATTGATTTTCTTGAGTGGTCTACAAACTTTTTAGTGTATAAAAGCTGAAACTTTTTATCAGACTGAATTTCCCCTTGCCTATAAAGCCTTAAAGATTTTGCCCTTCATCAAATGAAATGTGGTCAGAGAAGATGATCAAATGGTAATTAGATATTCTAAGAGATTTAAAGGTCAGTTCTGTTAAAATTTCAACATGATATTTGGTAATGTAGATGAAACTTTAAGTCTATTTGAATGTTGCACATACACACACACACACACACTTACTCATATATATTCACACAAATATTCATTAAAAACTCAATAATTATTTTAGATTTTATGTGTAGATCAAATATACACAGTAAAACATTAATTTACAGTATAGAGCATATATATACATTAATGCACAAATCAACAACATTGATCCAATCTACACATTTACAGACTGATATAGTGTGTATATTATATATATATATATCATACAAAATATATTTATAAAATGAATGACAAAACTATTGTTTTTTAGTCGCTACTGCAAACTTAGTCAGTGCTTGATACTGAATTTCAGTTTTTAAATCCTATATATATATATGTATGTATGTATGTATATAGATCGATAGATAGATAGATAGATTGATTGATTGATAATATTAGTGGTAAAACTTCTCTCTGTTAAATTTTAACCCCCACCTTCACCTTAAGGGCTTCCTGTTCTTCTTTCTTCTATTACACCTCTCTCTAGAGCTTTCATACATTTCCCTCTCATACTTTTCCCCCCACTCCCACACATACACTCTCGCTAAAATTTTGTTTTCTATGCCCAGAGTTATTTTTTTTCAATTTCTTTTTTAATTTGTAGGTCTGATGAATTGGATTGTAATTACAATTCCAATGTAATAAACTATAACCATGGAATATTAGTGTTTGAACCTTTATATATATATATATATATATATATATATATATATATATATATATATATATATATATATATATATATATATATAATGATAAAAAAACATAGTTTTAAGGTATTTTATATTCATGGGTAAAGTTGCCATGTTAGACTGTATGTAAATATATAGGCTGAAGGTTTTACCACATAGTCATGTTTACCACTACACATTTGGTATCAATTGGTACTATCACAGGTAATTATGGTAAATTGATTTATGCTGTATAACTTTTGAAATGCTTGAAAATAGAACTGAACTTCAAATTTTAAGTTTAATTTAAGATTTAGGTTTTGTTTATGAAACTTGGTAATTTCTGCATCATGATGAATACCATAAGTATAATATTATGTTCTAATGTGTATCAAGCACTGTTTTTAAAAATAAATCCTAAAGAACTCTGGATTAATCTGACTGTTCTTTCTTTTATATATATATATATATATATATATATATATACATATACATATATATATATATATGGGATTAATACAAATAAAATTTGTGACTTAGATGATTAATTTATATCAGCACTTTCTCTTTCTATATATATATTTATGTGTGTGTGTGCATTTGTGCATGCATGTATATATTTATATACAAAAGAGATCTTTGCTAATGCTGTACATGCATGAAAAATAAGTGTGGTAAAATACATTAGTATAAACCTACAATACAAAATGATAATTGTATACTTCTAACTATTTGCACAAAGAGGCATTTTCTTTTTAACTGCTTCATTTTGAGAACTAAACACTCAAACATAACTCAATAGGAACTAAATTTTATTGCAAGCAACATAGCAAGACATCCATTTTGTTATGTTTTATAGTCTTTAAATTGTTAACTGAAAAAGAAATATTTTCTTTTCCATCCTTCTAAAATCATATACAGAATTGATGAAGTAGACTGGAAAGGCAAACTCAAATAACCATTTGGAAGAGTTTCCAAAATCATAAGTTTATTTCAGTATCCACCACCAATGTTAACATATATATATATATATATATATATATATATATATATATATATATATATATGTTAAAAAACCAATGTTAGGCTATAAACACAGATTTTGTGTTTGTTGAAATATTTATGAACAGCACTTTCAATAGAAAGTACTGCACATAAGGATTTCAACTAACATAAATGTTAACATATATATATATATATATGATTAGAAAACAGGATATTTCATAAGAAAAATAAAATTAATGTTAAAATAAGATGAAACTAACAGAGCAGTGGAAACAAAACTAATGAAAATACAAACCATTTATTTGAATTTCTAGGATGAGCTGGTTTATTGTCCACATCTTTGTTGTTATTATCACAATGTTTCAGCTGTTGTACCCACCAGCCATCATCAGGTGCTTGCTGATCTGAGTACTATGGGACAATAAGAAAATAGATTATGGTTTGTGAATTTGTGGATATAGTAATTGTGAGTTCAGTCCTTAGCCTGGGCAGTATGTCCTTGCATTCAGTGGAAACAGGGTGAGCAATAACTGAGTAGTGTGAAATAAGAACAAGATGAGATATCCCACAACATGGTCAGGGAAATGAGAACAACCTACCCTCATAGATTAAAGAAAGGGTTGAGGTTACCTTGATGGAAAAACACCTGATGACAGCTGGAAAGACCAACAGCTGAAACACTGGCATAACAACAAAGATGAGGACAATAGTTCACATGTAAATAGTGTAAATAATATAAGTATTAGTTTAATATTTACTGTGCTTATCATTTACCTTTGGAACTAAAGATTTGGAGTATAATTTTAACATGTTTGAGCAAAAACAAAAAAAAAACAAAATATAGTTTGAATACAAATACTTGATAAATTTCAACTGAAATTGACACTATTTTGTCTGATGCTGAATATTTCCTTATAAGGAAATGGCTAGAGAAGATTTGTATTTATTTTAATAAAAAATGAATCCAAAGTTTAAATTTGAATTTATTTTATACATTACCCTTTAGTTTTAAATATTGTGTTGTGATGTCTTCATTTGTGGTGTATCTGTTTTATTTTCTATTATAAAATATATTTAATATATTTATTCTTAATTATCTGAATTTTATATTTCAAATTTAAAAAAAAAATAAATTCTTAAAAATATTGCAAACAAGCAATTTTCACTTGTCTCAAAGATACATTTGTTTGAACTGAAAATGTAGATGAAGTTGAAAATTTAAAAGCAGTTTTGAGAATAATTCAGTTCTTAAATTTACATATCAATAATAAAATTCCCTTCGTAGATTCAAATAATAATAAATGTAAAACTTTCACTTATAAATAAACATTTACCCATAACCATATAAATTATTGAACATATAGATACAAAATAGTCTTTATAATTTAATAGAACACATTTGATTTTTTTCTTTACTGTCAATATTTTATAATACAGAATTACTACCTTATCTTGTAAACTAATTTGACATTTATCTGATAAGAGCTCGATTAAATCACACAACAAAAAAATCCAACAAATACTGATTAATAATACAAAAATATATCATATAATTTTTTGAAATGACTAAAATATTAAAGCTTTATGCAAAATAAACCATCTCATATTAATAAAATTATTTTCAATGTAGGAACAAATATATTAAATATATTTTATAATAAAAAAAGAACAGACAAGATACACCACAAACTATTATTGGTAATGTGATATTTAATATTAATTTATAACATAAAATAAACTAAAATCTAAACCTCTAAATACATGTTTAATAGAATAAATACAAACTTTCTTTAACATTGGCTTATGAAAGGCAAAAGTGGTCAGTAATTGAACAATTTATGAACAGCTTAAATTCTGATGGCAACTCGTCAGAAAAGAGAAATTAATAAAAATCTTAAACAATGACCAGAGTACTGGACATCTATCAAATTATATATATATATATATATATATATATATATATATATATATATATATATATATATACACACACACTGTGTTTCAAATTATTAATGAGGTGACATTTTTCATTTTGTTACTTACCATCGCCTGAAGAAGTACAAAGTATGGAATCATGAAAGCTTTTGTGTAGCGATTTCAACATGTTTTTATTATAATCTCTTATAATAAAAATAACATTATATATATATATATATATATATATATATATATATGTGTGTGTGTGTGTGTGTGTGTGAAGTATATTAATGAATATTTTTAATTTAAGAAATTCTGAAAAAACTAACAACATGTATAAAGACTTTATGCAACATCCTTACATTTGACTTGATAAAGTCCATCAGAGGATGAAACACATTGGCTAAGCTATCCTTTTGTCTTTATTCATTGCCTTTTTACAGATATATTTTTAATTATATTTGAAGTTTTGCATATACACTGTGTTTCAGTAATATATATATATGCATATAA
This sequence comes from Acanthosepion pharaonis, assembly GCA_903632075.3. Taxonomy (NCBI): domain Eukaryota; kingdom Metazoa; phylum Mollusca; class Cephalopoda; order Sepiida; family Sepiidae; genus Acanthosepion; species Acanthosepion pharaonis. Next base: position 835,859 of record CAHIKZ030005207.1, on the reverse strand, counting down.
ATAAAAAGAAAGAACAGTAAGATATATAATCCGGTGTTCTTATAGATATTTTTATTTTTACAAAATAGTGCTCGATATAAATTTACAGAGCATTAATATTATAAATTAATTGATTTAAAATATATATATATATATATATATATATATATATATATATATATATATGTGTGTGTGTACACATACACACACTGCATTTCAAATTATTAATGAGGTGAAATTTGTCCAAAAACTACCTGCCAGAATTTAAAAAAACTTTTCACAGTATGATAGGAATAGGTATATGCACAGGCTGTATAAAACTGTATTATTCTGTGCAACAGGAAAGAAATGGTGGTCATTTGCAATACTTACACGATATATAAGTGTTCCAGACTATAAACAAGTGTCATTATAATCATGCAATTATAGGTAGAAAATGTAATTTGACTCCTTCTGAGAAAGATATTATAACATCAGAACTTTTCAAAAGCAAATCTATCTTAGAAATATCCAAAATAATTAGAAGATATCACTAAACTTTGAAAAGATTTGTTGCACCTCCGGCAAAGGTATGTAAGATGGCTGATAATAATTCAAGGGTTGTTTTCTAATGTTCTTTGTCACAAATGAAATGTAAAGCTGTACATAATCCAGGCCTGACCAGTGGAGCACTTTTCATGAGCACTGGAGCAGCAACAGTGTCCAGAAGTACTCGCTATCATCTTCTGAAAACGGTCAGGACATCAGTGAAACCAGTGACAAAGCCTCAATTGAAAAATGTACACATACAAATATGTTTGAAATAGGCAAAGGAGAACATGAAGATCGATTTTTCCAAAGTTCTATTCACATATGAAAGTCATCCAACACTTGGTGTCTCTGATGTTTGCAGCAAAGTTTGAGTCGTAAATGGACAAGATCATCATCAATGCTTGACACACCGACAAGGAGGAGGAGGTATTATGATTTGAACTGGTATTATTGGAGGTATTATGGTTGGTCCATGGAGAGCGCCTGACAGTACAAAAATAACCGCTGATGCTTATATAGCCTTTCTCAAAGAACACCTGGAATTTTGACTAAAAAAGCAAAGAATCACCTTCAGGAGAACCATCGTATTTATACAAGATAATGCTCCTTCACATTCAGCACATAAAACTATGAAGGACCTGCAGAAATTAGGCTTCTGTGGACCTTGGAAGACGAACTGTCTGTTCAATTCTCCAGACTTAAACCCAACTGAAAACTTATGGAGCATTCTCAAGTGACGTGTTTATGAGAATGGACGCCAATTTAGAAGCAAGGATGACTTATGGCAGGAAATAGTCAGTGCATCACAATGAAATTACATCAGAGGTGATCCAGAAATTGACATGTTTGATGGATCAGCACCTTCTCCAAGTCATTTTGAAAAAAAGGATTACATATTAACCAAATCTACTATACTTTTAGAACTCTGTTTACTTTTTTATTTCAATTTAATTTCATTTTAGTTATTATATGTATCCATAAAAATCTGTAAATGAAGCAATTAAAGTGTTATTTTCTTTTCCTTTACAGGGTTTTTTATTGCACCTAGATAATAATTTGACACACTAGTAATTTAAGTAAATTAGGTAAATGACCATAACTTCTGTTCTTTTTGTAGAACCTTAGTTTTTACAGAGTAAATGTATATACATGATTCCATCATTCTCTGATAATTTCATTAACTTCCAACCAGTAGTTTTTGAATAGGATGGAAAAGTGTCACCTTGTTAATAATTTGAAATGCAGTATATATAGGGTGAGGCACAGAGGACGGATGTTTCTAAAAAAATTCACATCATTAATTTTAGATTCAAAAATACTTTTTTTGCATCAATGTGTTCATATTGAATTAGCATTTGACAAAATCAAGTGTGGAAAATAACATCCCTCATGTGATGTCCATTTTCATTGATGCATTTTTGAAGGCATTCTTGGAAGTTGGTCTCCACTCTTTTCTTCAAATCATCCAGTGCACATACATATGTGCCTTGAAGTTTCTCCACAAAAAATAGTCACACATGGATAAACCTGGGGACTGAGGGCACCAAGGAGTGTCAGCCTGATTTTAGTGAATGTAAAATTGGTGATGAAACTCATGCTGTACTGTTGTCACAGACTTGTTATTCTTCCCAAAACTGCTGTCCACAGTGTCATCGCTTCAACTGAAAAGAAAAAAAAATGCTAAGGCAACAAGGACCAAATGGTACCTGTTGAACATCTGTCCATCCCACTGAGGTGAGTAATACCCATTTCATCCATCCTTTCTGCATCACCCTATATATATATATTTATATATATATAGTTGTTACATTTTATAAAGTCAAGGCTTGAAATTTATTTGTCAAACCAAGAAGTGATTTCCCAATAAGTTCTGATATTTGTCTGTTTTGGGGAAATAGGATTGCAAAGTTGTGAGCACACTCTCATATACCTGTGGATGCATATATACCACATTTCCTTGAATATAATACGATCTCATTGTAGTCATCTCTATGGAATTTTTTTAAAACGTTTTACCCTTATCCATTAAAATCTCAATGTCAGACATCTATGTCATTTTCTAACAAAATAATGGATTTTTTATTTATTACTCAAACATTTTTATCACTTCAAATGTTATTTTTAGTGGATACTCATATTTGAGTAGATGTTCTGTTTATTTTTTCAACATGATATTTTCATCTACATACCTTGTTTATAGAAGAGACTTGAAGCAGTATAAATATGTTTCTACAGAAGGATGCTGAGAATACCATGGACTGAACATGATAGCAACTACAAAGTTTTAGAGAAAGTGGAAACAAAAAAGACACATATACATAACATCAGGAAGAAATACTTGAAAATTTCTAGGGCACATCATGAGTTAATTGTGTTTCAGATATTAGATACTTACAGGACAAATTGAAGGCAATAAGGACAGAACGAAACATAGCATAACCTATGTAACGAGCTTGAATAAATGGATAGCAGAACAGGGTTTATGAGAGATAAAAAGATAACATTTATTAAGAGATACAAAGGACAGGAAATTGTGGAGAGCCATGACTGCCAAAATACTGAAGGGACAAGGCATGTATAGAAGAAGGAATAAGAAATTTATCTATGCATATATTAACTATTCATACATTTTATCTGCAAAGTTACTTTTCTATATACTTTACAGAAATAATCCATTGTGTTTCTGAAAAAGATTCAGTTTTATAGCAAAAACAATTTGATTTGGTGTTGTTTGATACATTTTCATCTCTATCATTAGTCATATTTCTGAATTAGTCTTTTTTTCCCTTGACCTCAGTATGACATGCCACACGTTTACTGGGAGGGGGCGGTTATAGACACTTGGCATAGATGACATTAAAAGTCATAATAATAATAATAATGAAGGTGATAACTATAGATTTTATTTAAGTAGGCGAATTTTCCCACCTGGCAGTTATTCAGCCCATCATCAATCAATCGCTGTTTGCACTTAATGAGGTGCTTGTCAGGTTAATGAGTTGATTGTACTTCCCTAACGAGTATATTAAGAGGCTGCTGAATTATGACTATTTTACGGATTTTCAAAAACTTCCAAAACTGAAAAGTTTTACCGAAAAGGTATAAGGGATGCTCCAAAAATAATGCCTCCTGTTTATTTCTAACAAATATAGTAATTACTGTAACAACAAGATTCAGCTAAAAAAAAACACCCAAAAAAAAAAAAACACTTTTCTTTATTTCCCCACTCAGTCACTACCACTGGCAATGTATTTTTACTAGTGATGAAGAAGAGTCGGCATGTCGCACAGCATTACTTACCATCTAAATAGGCTCACATCTACTATTTGGACTTGTTGTGCCTTTCACCTTCTTCTGCACAAAACTGGCTGTTGATCACTCAATGACCAAAAGCAGACTATATAAATACATTTTCTTCACATAGTCTCTACTCATACATCTGCTTTAACCAAAAAAAAAAATGAAAACTTTATTGACCAGTTGGAGCAGAACGACAGCTATACATTCTCTAATTTAAACAAACCTGACAGAGACCAGCTTTGACGTCAACACTGGCAAGCTGAGAGACATGACACAAACCAGTGTTCATGTCAACACACTGAGAGAGAAACACCACTGACAACAACAGCCATTAGCAATATCTATTTCACTTCTAATTTCATCATTCTCTCTCCCTCTTGCCTTAGCAACAGCAACAGATAAAAGTTACTAGTTTTGTATATATATAAATAAATTATACATTTATTTACCCATACTCAATGTATTTTTTAAAATGAATTTGCATTTGTCAAAGTGGAGAAAGAATTAACCTCCACAAGAGTAACAACAACAACAAGGTTCTGTCTTCCTTTTTACACATTTTCATCTCTGCAACAGGCTCTAGAAATGGTTGTAATTTTTAATTATTAGTGGGTACATATTTGCTTTATACATATTTTTGTGTCAAACATCATTTTGCCAGACTGATTCTGAACTGCTATTATGGTTTTAGTGAAGGCAATATTCAAACTCTATTGTGATATCACCAACATCTGCCTCTGATGCAATGGGTCAATGTAATAAAATGGGTGGGGAAGGTACTATTGGAACTATCTCTTATGTTTTAACTCCAAACATTTCATTTCTTAAACCCTTGTCAGGTTAATTATTTGAATATAGTAGAAAATGCAATTAGTGTTATTGTTTAAATAGTGTAATGGCTAGTGCCTGAGAATGGGAAATTGGAAAGCTGAGTTCAAATTCTGGTTCATTTTTCACACAAATACTCTTAGGAAAGGTATAAATCCATCTCTTCCCTGTGACCAGATTAAATAGCAGGGTACTGTGGGCTCTCTAGCTGTGGCTGGCTGGGAACTCTGAAGCTGTACAAGGATGATTAAACATAAGTGCAGATAATATATCTGTGAAGATAAAAAAAAGATAGATTTCAGAAACTGTAGATGATTCCACCAGAGAATGAATATCCAGAATGCTGTTGACCCCCAACAGGCATTGGGCCAAAAGAAGATGAATGGATGGATTTAAAAAAAATTGATAAAATGATATCTCTTTGTGCTGTACATTATATCTGTTGCTATACAAAGTTTGTTTGGAAATAATGCAGCTATTTCTTAATACTGACTAATGAGCTGCTTTCGCTGGTTCCCAGACTTAATGAATTTAAGCGTTCTACTAGGCTGGCATCTCGCCCACACCCTTTCACTGTCAAAACTGTTAAATGTAGCCATCTCTTCTACTTCAATAGCTTCATGTCTTGCACATCTCGCCTGTGGAACTCCCTCACCTTTTCCTGTTTCCCTGATAGCTATAATCTTCAACTATTCAAATGTAATGTCAATTGATGTCTCCAGATGCCTTGATCTATCCTCTATCCTTTTCTTCATCCTTTCCTCTATCACTCCTATTTGCTCTCACTCCAATTCTCTGTAACCCATTGCGTGCTAGTGGCTTCCCACCTTGCTTGGGGTGAAATGCTTAAAAAAAAAAAAAAAAAAAAAAAAAAGTAACCACATGTGCTTAATTTAAACTACAAGCTATTTTGACACACAAAGAGATGAAAAATGTTAGGACAAGGAGAATAATTAGTGCCACAAACAACAGTGTTTAAATATGAATGGTGGCACCCACAATCTACAGCTGCAAATGAAAAACAACTGTCTGTGCAAATAGGCGAAGAAGTGTGGGTAAAACCACCTAATACTTGATGTACTACTCAATGAGAGAGAGAGGCGCATAACCAGCACACAGCCTGCAAGCAATGTAGATGTTGGGGGTTTCTCCTGACAGATCTTGGATGTGTGAGGGTGTTTGAGTCATCAAGTTATGAATCCAGTCATAAAGACAAAAAAGCCTAACACCAAACTGGGGCCCTGCGTAAATCGTAGCAAGAGAGACATTCACCTGGTTGGATGATTGATTATGTGGTTAGCTGGAGATTAATAGATCATTGGTGGTGGTGGGGGGGGCGTGTGGTTGAAGAATTTTTTTGTCTGTTTCCTGGAGAAAATTTATCACTCAGAATTAACCCCATTCAGAATTTCTGACAAATGCTTGATTGCTGAGAGAGTCAAGTAGAGAGTGCAAGAAAAAGACTGTTACTTAATTTAAGCTATAACAGTTGACTGGAAAGCAAGAAGAGAGTTCCATAAGTGTAAAGTGTGAGAGAGGAAACTATTAGCATAAAACCTACAGTTAAACGTAGGCATTTCAATCAGAAAATGATGAGACCTTGCCACCAATCAAGTACTGTGTTAAAATCCATAAAGCCTCATTGTCAAAGAATAAATCTACCAGAACTATTATCATGAAAGTCTTTATAGAAAAGATAGTAGATTACAACTGACATTGCATTTAAATTTTTGAAGAACAAATTTGGCTGGAATGCCTGGAGAGAGAAGAAAGTTCCACAAATGAGAAGTGCAAGAAAAGAAACTGTTAGCATAGAATTTATAGTTATATCTAACCAATTGAACTGTAAATTGATGAGACCTAGCTACCAATCTAGTACTGTACTTAAATTCATAAAGTTTAGGTACCATAATGAAGAGTTCATCCAAACAAATACCATGAAAGTATTTATAGTAAAGGTCCAGGGAAGCTACATTACAGCAGCAGGAAAGTGACTGAAGCTGAGATGCCAGGTCAGGACCAATAATATAGTTGATTCTTCTTTTTATTTTATCATGAATCTATAAATATATAGCAAGATCACCAGACCATAAGTAATAGTGATATTCTAAGCATGGCCATATGTTAGACTTACAGATATGTAATATAGATTCAGGAAAGAAAAATTATCTAGCTCAACATAGAGAACCAACTTTCTTAGCAGAAGATCTAGTAGTTAATTTAATATATTCTTTCCACGTCATGTCAGCTGAGAATTAGCACAAGAAGCTACAACAAGCCATGCTGATGGAAGGCAGAATGGGGTCTCTCAGATGATTAATAGAGAACAGTTTTATTTTGAAGGCATTAAAATTAACAAGCCATTCTTTGCCCCAGTTAACAACAGACCATAGGGCATTTTGAAGTTAGCTGCCAATTTGACCTTACTGAACTTATCAGACTTACTATATACTATTACAGGAGTAAATGGGTTTGTCATCAATATATATACTAAGTTAAGAGGGGGCACCTCAAGGTGGTGTAATGGTTAGCTACGCTTGGAAAATCACTATACTAAGTTAAGAGCTGATGCCAACAGGAAGGTCATTAATAAAAGTTAAGAACACAGTAGAACCAAAGATAGATCTCTGGGAAACATCTGCATTAGTTCAAAAGGATCTAGAAGAGTGGTCATTCAGGACAATTTTCAATAAGTGATTTGATAAGAAAAACTGAATTAGTTCAAAAATTTGTCCCAAGACACCATAAGACCAATATGCTAAACCATACTGAATGCTTTCAAGATGTCTAAAGAATTTTTTTTTTATTTGGTGTTAATAATCTACACTCAATTTGTTTATACTTTCATTTATCATATAATTTTTTCCAATAAAGGGTCTTTTGTTATTTATTTTGATCTCATGAACCCATCTGTTTTTTCTCAAATATAATCTCAATTGAGGATCTGATATTTCCTTATTATATTTTTTCCAACAAACATATGCAATGTTATTTGCATTGTTAAAAACAATAATGATAAAGATAATCATCTAAAAAATGTGTGAAATAATGAAAATACTTAATCTGAGAGGTAACTGTTAAAATTACCCAGAACAAAGAAAGGAAAATGTATAAGCAAAAGTTAAAAAAAAGAAAGAAGCATGATTTGAATAGTTAATCTTGTCCAAGCAAAATCAGTGAAGGAGATCTATGGCTGTGAAGCAGAACAAACATTCTTCTGTTGCCAATGGCAGCAGAACATAGAATCTGTAAAACAAACTTCTGAACATAGTGTTTCCTTAAGAAGACATCACTTTCAGACATTTTTATTTGCCCGTATGCCAATGGAAATGGGTAGCAAATAATGGGAGCAAAAACTCATTTGCAGTTAATCTTTCTGGTCGGATTGAGAAAAGCATTCAAGAAGACAAGGCTTGACCAGAGGTCATCCTTCTGTCCAGATCCATCCGGAAACATTGCAGTAAATAAAACAAATGATTGAGCAATTGTTATCATTGGATCATTCAGGATATGAGCATTTTATGCATTGCCAACTGTTTTGTATGAACATCAGAATTTTTACATTTCTATCAGTGTGTTTATCATAAGAATGTCTAATTTGGCATTATAAGTGTGCATTTATTTGTGAGTATGTGTATATGTTTACACACACACACACACACACACACACAGCCATATAACAGTGAAATAGTGCTTCTTGTACAATCACCAAAGTTAAGGCATCATAAGTCTGGTCAGAACCAATATGGTTGCCTGCTTGGAAATACCAGCTTGTGATGCTGGATGTGCTGGTGTTATAAGTAAATGCTCAGAATTTGAAATCGGAGAGCCAAGATCTAATTGAAAGAAGTGTCTGGTTAGCAAAATCAAATCACTGTCTTTTTCAGACTGGTAAATGTAATTAATACTGTTTATTATAAACAAAACATTTACTAATTTTAATAACTGTATCTGTAAAAGTAATGTATAAACAGAAAATGTATTAAAATGATTGCTTGACTTAGTCTATTTCATAATATATGTTGTCATTTGTTTACGTTAAGATACGCCTTGAGCAGATATGATCATTGAAGAAAAATCATAGAAAATTTGTTGTTTAAAAACAGTAATTTGACTTTGCTAACCAGATTCTTCTTCTCTAGATAAATGGTATAGTATGTCAGTCTAAATGACTGTTCCGTGTAGGATACAGGTTCCATTTCTATCAAAAACATATTTTGTACAGAATTTCTTGGATATTTAGACCAGTAAATGCAATTAATACTGTTTATTATAAACAGAGCATTTACTTAAATAATTATAACTATAAAAATAATAAAATAACATATAAACAGAAAATATATATATATATATCTATATATAAAATTGAGTATCTTAGTATCTTGTCCTTTGAATCACCTAATGAGTGTAAGACAGCTGTATAACTATCTAGGTGTTCTCATGTAACTTTATTTTGTGGAGAGATAGTTATATTTGACTATTGTTTTTCATATATATATATATATATATATATATATATATATATATTTATTTAAAAATTATAACTTGAGTATGTTATAACATCTCTACAAAAATAGCCATTTTGTTTCAACACTTCTGACGTCTTGTCAAGTGATGGTGTTGCAAGTAAAATAAACAAAATGGCTATTTTTGTAGTGATGTTACAACATACTTATGTTATAATTTTTAAATAAATATTATTCGCTTTACTTTCTCTTGAGCACTTTTTTAAAAATATAGCGTTTTTGGTTACTGGAAGTTTATTCCATCTATACCAATCTTGTATTTGTGTATATATTGTACCAAACCTTTCGTAAAGGATGGTGATATATTATTGTTAGGGTCTCCTACCCTGAATGTGTAATCTATTAAAGTCACCATGTTAAAAACTTGACTTGGTTAAAATATATGTGAATTTAATATTTAATTTTTTCTATATAAATTAAGATACTCTAAATGCACAGATGTGCACACACACACATGCACACTTATTCAGATATCTTGCATGATAAACAAAATAATTTTTAAAAAGAACTGTATATCCAAAATATTTTGATAATTTTCTTTTATTTTCTTTTAATTTCTTTATTTTTTCTATCCTTCATTTATGATTTTATTCTTTTACAGTGTCCACATTTTTCAATTACATTCTTCATATTTCCTCTTTTTTTCTATGTGATTTCTCTTGCGGTTGAAGAATGGTGATGCCAGTTGTCTCTCTTTGAATAAAAGAGACCCTAAAATTCCACACCAACACGTCAGGATGTTTTGCTATGACTTCAGTGCTGGGACTCAAAATGTTACCTTAAAAGATTCTTCTACCAAAAAAAATGAATGTGGTGGGGTTGACCTGACTCCCTAAAAGTGCCAGGCAGCACCCTCGATGTTGGCAAGCTGTGAAGATGATTCACAAGGAAAGAGTTTAATAGCCACAACATCAACAACAGCGGAGATAAAGAAACAAAAATACAGCAAAATCATTACACAAACTTATTGGTCAATATTACCAGTATTTGTGTTGAATTGGAAATTTGCTATAGAAAAGAAAAGAAAGAATTCTGGTAAAGGATGTTTCTATTGAATTTTGCCAAGTATTGACTTGGAATGTTTATTCAACAATTTCTTTAGACCTGCATTCTTTCTCCATACATATTTTTTTTTGTTAAAATAAACACATAAATAAACCACAGATATGTCCTGCCCACTTTTAAAGATATACATGGCCTGTCAGTTTTTCTGCTTTTTATTATTGGACACACCTATCCAGTCTGTCCATAGAGAATATCCATAGAGTATTCTCCAGTATATAAAGCATACATTGGTGTTTTTTTCACAATAATGTTCACCCTGTTCAAGGCCCAAGAGCCACTTGAAGTAGAGAGTTACAGAATAAGGGTGCAGTTTATGAGGATATATGTGGAAGATAATGGCTAATATTATATCAGTTCTCCTTTATGGGAGTGAATGGTGGACAGTTTTATCACAGATGAAGAAGATACTTGAAGCAACAGAAATGTGGTTCTACAGAAAGATGTTGAGAATACCATGCACCAAACGTGTGAGCAAAGAATGAAGTTCTAGAGACAATGGCAACAAAAAGGACACTTCTACTTAACATCATGGAGAGACAGTTGAAATTTCTGGGACACGTAATGAGGATAGAAGGCTTGGAAACTTTGATACTCAAAGGACAGATTGAAGATAAGAGAGACAAAGGAAAGCATTGCATAACCAAGCCAACTTGAGTGAATGATTAGCGAAGCTGGTTTTGGGAGAAATGGAAAAAAGACAACTTATTAAGTGCTACAAAGGACAGGAAATTGTGGAGAGCCATGATCGCAACCATTCTGAAGGGACACAGCACATAGAAGAAGAATCATAAATTAACCTCAAAAGCAAAAAATTGTTAGTTTGTTTTTCATTTAAGATGTTTCTGGAATTATCTTTTATCAATCTTTCATTTATTGGTTTTAAGATAAATATTTTTTTTATTTCTTTTTACTTGATTCTTTTGTCCATTCTAGTGCTAAAATGCTAAGGCACAAATGGAAGTAAATGTTTTTCCTTTTGGATCCCACTCTGCTTAAAATCTTGAACACACTCTTGTCATCTCATTAAATACATTCTTCCACAGAAACATGGAAATAGGAGCAACAGTGACATTTGCATCTACAGTATTACCATTTTCTGTTTGTCTTATTAATGCCATTGAAAATATTAACAGATATATTAGTAACAAGAATTTTTTTTGCAACACGCTGATGCATGTTGAAATCTTCACAGTATTTGCTATTGTTGAAGCTATTGCTAACATTTTTGGACTAGATTTACAAAATCTACGTTTCATTCAATTTTGAAAATCAATTGATGAAATTTGAATAAGTTAATTTGTTTGGAAAAATACATTACTTCATTGCTTAATAATTTTTATTATTTAATTTAATTTCATAGGACTTCATGGCAAACAATATTTTTAAGAAAATTTATTTTTTTCCTTTTTATCAGCAAAGAATAAATTCTTAGGATTTCTAACTCTTGTGCATGCAACATACTACTGGGTATACGTAAATATTTGTTTCTGGAGCCAAATTCCAACTTTTTGAAGCATTTGGCCTTCTGATTTGCTCATAGTTTTCGTAAATGCAAGATAAACTGGAAACTGGATTCTTGTATAAAGAAAAGCTATATAAAAACCAAATTACAGTTTTATTAAATAAGTATTTGTTGTTTTAATCATTAAATTGCTTTTAAAATAGTGGGAGTATTTTCTATGTTAAATAATAGAACTTTTTGTCTGTATCTCTGAGATGAGGTATTATGAGTACTTTCATTATTTACATTATTCAGACAGTTATCCTCATCTTCATTGCCATATTCACAACATTTCAGCCATTGTACACTCCGGCCTTCCTCAGGTGAGTGGAATTTCAAACCATACCCTTTAATTCATCTGGTTATCTCAGTTATTTTGGTTCACCACTGCTGTGACCTGGTATTGAATTCACAACTCTATGGGTCTAGTCACTGAATCTAACCAACATCTTTATACATTGGGCCATGTGTCCTTGCAGACATCTGTGAATGAATTTTTTGGATTTATAAACCTAATGTCCCAGCAAATATTTTTTTACCAGTGCTCATATTGCAATTTTTCTGTCATTATTATTGCTTTTTACCAGAGCTTATATGGCAATTTTTGTTGTTATTCATTGCTTTTCTCATTATTGGTTCCCATATTGTATTCATATCTACGCTTGATCAGCTTGGGAGATTTTTGTGGCCAAACATATGTGCTGATTCCTTACTATTTTGTATTTTCCAGTGATGCTCTCTGTCTATTATTTCAACCTCATCTCACAGGGCGGGGGGTCGGTGATCTCCCTTTTCCCTGCCATATGTGGTCAGCTACAACTGATTATTCTATTTCCGCTCATGTTAAAACTTTACAATATTCTTGCAGTCTTACCTTAAGAGGGTGGCCTGTTTTTCCTTTGTATTTCCTACCACAGCTACATAGGATTGTTTGTACACGGTCCTCAGTCATGTTCTCCTCTAAGGGGGGGAGTCTTACGTGGAAGAGGTGTCGGCAAGGTATTGCGAAGTCTTTTAATTTTTCGAAAGAAATTAATAAAAGTTTATTGTCCTAAGCTATGCACCATAATAAAATCAAATGTACTTTGTACCCCCACTTACATGTGTGCACTTCTCCTCAAAATTTGGTTTCGTTCAGTCAATATATGGCTATTTTAGAAGGTGTGATGAATGGATGGATGGACTAATGGAAGTTACATATATATATATATATATATATATATATATATATATATGTAAAAACTTAAAGAAAAGATATGTAAAAAGCAATATTGCATTTTTATTAAATAAATATTTGTAACTTTAATCATTAAATTGTTTTTAAGATAGTTATTGATATGTCCCGGGAAGGGATATATTTGTTTGAAGTAGCTAAGTGGTTTTGGCTACTGTAACCAGGTAGGACAATCTAGTAGGTAGCTGGAATGGACTGGTACTCATCATAGTCGTAGGCAATATGCATAGGCTTAGGCTTATGCAATAGGCGTAGTCAATAGGCATAGACTAATAGGCATAGTCCATGTACCTCCACATTGGTCTGTATTTATGGCTGACACCAGTCAATCCTATTACTGTGAGGGGGAACCCAGGTGTATGCATATTCATTACATCAGTTATATTAAATAATAAAACTTTTTCAAGAAAATAAATTAAAATTTATTGTACTAATCTCCACACCCTAGTAAAACTAAATGTACTTCATGCTCCCTTAGCTAACTGTACTTCTCCCCAAAATTTGGTTTCAATTTGTCAAGAAATAGCTATTTTAGAGAGTGTGATGGACTAACAGAAATCTCAGAATATATATGTATATAATTTATATATAGATAAAGATTAATATCTGGCAATATTTTCAGATGAGAAAGAATTTCACATAATTATGATGTTCAGATAAGAGATCTCAAACACAATGTCAGGTATGTATTTGTTGGGTATTTTTAAACAATTTTACATTAAGAGAAAACTCAAATATGGACTAATTTCCACAAAATATTTTCTCATCAAAATCCTTTGTTTGAAATAAATATCTTATTTGTTTTATTTTCAAAAACATAGCTTCTGAAAAGAAAACCATTATAAATGAAACCCCCAAATCTCCTAACATTCATTTATTGCTAAAACCTCAAACAAAGCATTTTAGACAAATCATCTCAAGTTCATTAAAAACTATATAAATTAAAATTATGATTTTAGATTTTATCCAAAATTTATATGAAGATAAATAAAAAAAATCAAAGAAGATGTTAATGTAAAAGTTTTTCTATATAATTTTAATGCCTATTAGTTAATACAGATTTTCTCAAGAATTACAAAAACATTTAGCATGTAAATTACCTAGAAATGTCCTGTTGCAGTGTGCAATGATTTCCACATATTTAAAGTTTCTGAAGGTGCAGTAGGATGGGGAAAGATGCCTTGCAAAAGTTAAGCAAAGTATTATGAAACAGGGAAATCTTGTCAAAAATAAAGAAAAGAGTAATGAAAAATATGGAGAGCTACGATTGCCCACATCCTGAAGAGACAGTGTGCATAGATAAAAAAAAGTTTTAATAATGAATTTATAACAATGAATGTAAATTGTTTCCATTTTTATATTCTTCAGTTATTGTTATCTAAAAGACCCTTTATGTAACTGATAACAATGAGTAACTTTAGCATGCTAAAAGTTCTCAACCAAACCAAGAAGTGCAAATAAAAAACATGAAACACTAGAATAAAAAGAATTTTGCATTTTAATTAAAATTATATTGGAAAAAGCTGATGCATTTATCTGACAACCCAATAGAAATATTTTTCTCTTTGCATGTCGGATAACTCTTGCTTGATTGTCACCATTGAAAATGAATCCAGAAGAGAATGGTTGATTCACAGAAAGAAATGAAATCAAGACAGTCTAGGAACAAATAAGTGTGGTAGACTTGTATTTCATGTTAATAGTCAGTTTCAGTTATAATATCACAGGTAGTAACTTTTAGCTTGGCTTTAGATAATTGATGTTTTTATTAATGTTCACCCAATACAGGTCCCATGAGCCACTCCATGTAGAGGGTTACTGAGGTTTGATATAACGTTGAATTTTTGAGTAATTTTGAATGCCTTACTCCTCCTGTCATGCTTTATCTTTACAAGAGGCAGGCAGAACAGACTGAAAAATGGAGTATTGCTACCATATCTGGTCATCCCGCACTTTCCAGCCTTCATGGAGTGAAAAAAATGTCTTTCCTACCTTACAACTTCAATTTTTTTTTCAACTTAATTTGTATATACATAGTATAGCTGGCGACTCTTATTCAAGGATACCCTTCTACTAGGGTGGCTAGCCAATCCCTATTGCAGATGCTTGCTCAGGTGAATTTGTGTTTTTTTTAACATTCACATTTTCTGGGAAAGAGCGTGTTATCAAGTGTGATCAACAATTTGAATAGGGCCAGCATGCTCAAGCCCTCAGCCATGATGACCTGTGACTTCATGCTAGCACAGTTATCAATAGCTTCCAAGGGTTCCATGGTTGAGTGATTAGAACGTTCACTTTCTGACCATGAGACCCAGATTCAAATCTCACCATGGTCAATTTGTCAGGAAGGAGACTTCTTGATGTTATCAAACTGGAGAGGTCAATCCCAGTATGTGGAACCTGTGGAAAACCATGACATGGGTTGACCCAAGCCTTGTCAGTGAAATTGGATATATATATATATATATATATATATATATATATATATATATATATATATATAATTTATTTACGCTCTATCACTGATATTGAGTGCTTTCCAATAAGTACCGTGCATATATATATATATATATATATATATATATATATATATATGGTGCAGTGGATAAATTGTGATCTAAATGACACAAAAATGAAAATAACACTGACTTCTTTTTAACAGATATATTTACCAAAATTACACAAAAATATCTTGAAACACTAAAGAGTAAATTTATTCAATAAAATTGCCATTGGCTACAATCACGGACTCCAGATGACTTTCAAATCTCCATCAACTCAGCTGGTATAAGTTGGTGAATGCTGCCATAATATTTACTTTCAGTTCATCTTTGGTATTACAAGGAGTTTTGTTGGTCTCTCACTCAACTGCACCCCACACAATAATCAAAGGGTTGTAGTCTGACGAGTTAAGTGGGCAGATGTAAGGGGTGATGTGGTTATAGAAATTGTCTGACAGACATGACTGGGTTCTCTTGTCCTGTTGCCAGATATAGGGTCGGTCTTCCAGCACCACTACCTCCTCAAGGTATTTGATGTGGGTCTCTGTGTTGAGTCTAAGGACCTCACCAACAAATTCAGGAGTTCTTTTTTTATTAGAATGATCAGACTTTTCGGAGCTGCTGTATATTTGTAATCATCATTAGACTCATCCAGCTCTTTCTGAATCCTCTGCACTGTCCTCAGATTGACTCCCAAGCACTCTTAAATGTTTGTATTGGAGCTTCTATCAGAAAAGCCAAGCAGTACAGCATGGCGTTCCCAAATTTCCGTTGGAGTGAATTGTGTCATGGCGCTCTTTTTCTCAGACCCTTACTCTACTGTGCAGTAGACAAAATCAAAAAAACAAGATCAAAAACAAACCATGCACATTCACGAAATTAAAAATATAAAATGGCAACAATTTACCCATCGCACCCTCTCTGTGTGTGTGTGTGTGTGTGTGTGTGTGTGTATATATATATATATATATATATATATATATATATATATATATATATAAGGTAACTGAACTTTATATATAAAGTAAAATAGATTTTAGTAAGAACTATAAGTTAGTAAGCTGATTTTTAAGCACTTAAATATAAGCAAAATGACAATTTAAATTACTTTAATAGCATTTATTAACAAATAACATTCACATGTCCCACACATGGATAAAAGCGTTGGTTGAGTAATCCAAAGTGTGACTTGGCTCAAAGAGTTGTGATACCTCACCACAGCAGAATGAACAAAGTTAAGCTACTAAACGGAATTAATTAACTGAAACTGAGATATCCAAAAGAGGCATGGAAGTTTGAATTAGCACAATCTACCCTTGTGGACTAAATGAACGGTTTGGTTCAAAATTCCCACATATGTCACCTGAAGAAGGCCAGAGTGTACATGAGCTGAAACGTTGTGAATGTGTCAATAAAGATGAAGGCAACAGTCTGAATGATGTAAATAGAATAAATAATTATTCCTCCTCCTCTTATGTTCATACAACAATATCATTCAGTAACCTTCTAACTTGAGTGGCTCTTAGATACATATTCATATAAAAAAATGCATTGATAAAGGAGTTTGGGTTGAAAAATTAATTAATATTTATTGTGCAAATACTCATTATGAGGTTATAAAAAAAACACACAAGGAGCAATTTTAGGGGATGAAAAACATGTAATCATTTTATGTAATGGAAATGAAAAGTCAAAATTATATGAACAGATACATAAGGAAAGCAGACCCCAAATTTGTAAAAATTTATACATTTTTCAACAGGGGGATGTGAGCTATCATACTTGAAAGATGACCATAGACTATTTATAATAAACAGGCTTTGTAATTTTCTCAAAAATTGGTCAAGCCAATCTCCTAAATTGAATATTACAGAACATTGTTGGAATTTACTAGATAGCAAAATGAAAGATAAATGTGCAAAAATTATTAATGATATTTGGTATATTAGGAAGATGCATTGGGAAAGTATCAATTACTCTTTTATTTCAAATTTATGTCCCTCATTATTAAATTTTGATTGTTTCAAGTAGTAAAAGAGTTAGTATGAAGAATTAGTTATTTTTATAATAATAATGTGCACTTTTTTGAGGGTGGTAGGGACTTGGTTGATTTGATTTTCTTTTTTAATTTTATAATCTCCCAAAACATTTACTGAAGAACGCCTAAAATATTAACACAATCAAATATTTGTAGTCTTTGTTAAAATCTCTCTAACCAA
This sequence comes from Acanthosepion pharaonis, assembly GCA_903632075.3. Classification (NCBI taxonomy): domain Eukaryota; kingdom Metazoa; phylum Mollusca; class Cephalopoda; order Sepiida; family Sepiidae; genus Acanthosepion; species Acanthosepion pharaonis. The sequence goes on along the minus strand of CAHIKZ030005207.1, from coordinate 818,175 downwards.
TTATAAAAATATAATTGGTAAGAAATATTTGTGGAAGGTTTAGGTATTGAAAATTTGACCTCGTAAAAATATTCAATGTTTCCTCAGAGAAAAAGGAAAAGAAAAGAACATGAAAATTATTTTTTTTATTTTCTTTAGTCCATTTTCTTCTTATAAAGTTTTCATATAACAAGAAATAGACAAGACATAGGAAGATTTCTTAATGACTCCTCTTATTACTCTGACTCAAACTTTTACTCAGACTATTTCACTGACTGTAACATGGAATATAAAATAAAAGAAAACATATCAAGTAGTCAGTTCACACAACTTGATATATTTTCTTTTATTTTTACTTGGTGTGTGGACATTATAATGAACACAAGAACATGTGTAAATATTTAACATAAAAATGCTGGGCTCATTTTTAATGTCAGTTACTTGAAGAGTATAACATTTCTGATAGTATAATAACTACAGATGCTAAAAAGTTGAAACATTTCAGATTTAATAATTTTTATCTTACTTCATAAATAATAATTAAATTTTAGTTGGTATCCATTCAGTTGGGTTATCATATTTTATCAATAATTTTCAATTAAAAGAGGTTTTTATTTTGTCTAAAATTGATTAATTAATAAAATATGTTTTCATAATGTGTCTGTTATAATTTGGAATTGTCTAATTTCTTTAATTTTCCAAATCTTAATTTATATAGATTTTTAATGATTTTCTTCACAAAAACTACATGTAAAAAGCATTTATTTTACATATGAATTATTTTCTTTTTTTTAATTAATTTCACACCCAAGCAAGGCAGTAAAGCCACTAAGACACCAGAGGTTGCAGGGTGTAGAAAAATTAGGAATAGAAATTTTACTAATGAATGGAAAGAGAAAGGAAGTAATCCAGAGGACAGTACATAGCGATTGACATTGTATTTAAATTTTTGAAGATTAAATTGGCTGGAAAGCATAGCACCAGAAGGGAGTACCACAAGCAAGAAGTAGGAAAAAATAAACTGTCAGCATAGAATTTATGGCTACATCTAGCCAGCTCAATTGTTAATTGAAAAGTTCTCAATGCCAGTCTTGCACTGCGCTTAAATTCAAAAAGTCTAGGTACCATGGTGAAAAGCTCATCCAAACAATTACCATGAAAGTATTTATAGAAAAGGCAGAGGGAGACAACTTTACAGTGGTGGGGAAAGTGACTGAAGGTGAGCTGCCAGATCAGGACCGACAATATTGCTTATTCTTCTTCAGATTTTACCAAGAAGTTCAAAGTAAATAGCAGCAGCACTGGACCATATGTGGCAGCAATATTCTAAGCATGGGGGAATGGCAGACTTATAGATATGTGTGATACATTCTAGAAAGAAACATTGTACTATTTATTTTTCAATATGATATGTCCTGGAAAGGGATATATTTGTTCGAAGTAGCAAAGTGGTTTTGGACTACTGTAACTGAGTAGGACAATCTAGCAGGTAACCGTAATGAACTGGTCCTCGTCGTAGTGGTAGGCAATAGGCGTCGTCAATAGGCATCCTCCTGTACCTTCACATCAGTCTGTATTTATGGCTGACACCAGCCAATCATATTACTGTGAGGGGGAACTCAGGTGTATACATATTCATTACATCACAATACAACTCCTTTTGTTATCAATGCAGTTAATCTAAAACTTCTCCTTTAGCACAAAGTTAAAATTTCAGATAAAACTTCAGTTAATTATGTACAAGATATAGATTTTAATTTTGTATCAACACAGAAGGGATATCATATATAAATAATCTCCAATGAAAAGTGGTTTTATTTTGTCCAAAACTGCTTAATTAATAGAATATGTTTGTATAATGTATCTGCTATAATTTAAATCTGTTGACTTCCTCTATTTTACTAAATCTTATTTATATAGATTTTTAAATTCTTCTTCACAAAACTTCTTTGTCAATTATTTCAATTTCAGATTAAATTAAGTTTTAAGACATACAATTTTTAATGAACATGACACTATGTACTAAAAATATGATGTATTAAATACATTTGCTCAGGATTTTAAAATAAAGACATTTAATATTGCTCATCAATGAGGTCTGAAAGACATATTTTTAAACTTAAGATATCTACTAGAAAACTCAACTGCAGCTCTACACCAGGGTCTTTTTTTAATATCTTAATATTTTACATGTCAGATCAGATCAAGCTTAGGCCTGCTATTAGTAATGTATAACCCAGTACAGCCGACCACATGGATGTGTAGTTGATGTCTAAACCAGCGACCTGACAAGCCATACTGCTGGTGAGGAAGGTGACATGTCTCCACAGGATAAAGAACAAGACCTGTCAAAGAATGGATGAGCTTCTTATAGTAGACAATAACCTATATATATATATATATATATATATATATATATATATATATATATATATACACTATTTACATTATTCAGACTATTGTCCTCATCTTTGTCGCCATATTTATTACAATAATCCGAATAATGTAAATAGTGTACATAATACCTCATCTCAGAAATATAGACAGATATATACATGTTATATAGGAATAAAGTGTCACTGCCAACACTTGAGTTTGAACGTAGATTGCCAGTGAACAAATACAGGTGATCCCATTATTGAATTAAGTAGACCATGTGACCATGGATGAAACGCATAAGTAGAAAGTAGCGTGACATCTAAATGATCACTATTTCTACTCTATCTCCAATTACGATATGGATATGCATTTCTAGCCTATCCTCTATTACTATACAGACTGCTATTCTCTATACTATTTCACTCTACAGATTGCTATTACGAGTATTATCGAGCAAATGATATTAGTGTGAAATTATTCAAAGGCATCTGACACCAGTATTGTTCCATGGTGTACTATAGTTGTATCTGCAATTACAAAGTCTCTACTACAATGAGCATCACAAAAGTGACAACAAGTATTTGTTGGCATTACAAATATGGCAACGAGTGTTCATTGACATCACAAATATATATATATATATATATATCTATCTCAGGCTAGGGTGCGGTCTCAAACCTTGAATGGCAACCTTCTTAGAGATGGTGTTTGGATAAAAACACTCAATTTACTTGGACTACTATCAGTGTTTGGGTGTCAAGGAAGAGCATCTGGCCTTGTTAAACCTTGCCTCAAATCATCATAAGAGATTCTCTTAGGTAAGACTCACCTTGCCTTGTGTGTGATTAATCTTAGTCCTGCCACAAAAAAAAACAAAACCCAGCTATGATGAGGATATGATGAATATTTGATATATTTTAAATATACTTTTAAAAGATTGAATTCACTTCTATGACAGAACTGTGAATTATAATCCCTAAACACTTTCTCATAAATTCAAAATTTCTCCAGCTTTTTAACAAGCGGATTCTTTTTACCCTTTTACTTATTGTTAAAGGATTGATACAAGACCTCAAAGTTTAAATTATTTTCCTGAGCATAATAGATCTTACTTTCTGTCTCAATTTCTTATATTGAGGAGTTTTCATTATTTACACTATTTACATTCAAACTATTGTCCTCATCTAACATTTCAACCGCTGTGACTTCTGGCCTTCATCAGGAATATATTGATCTGGGTAACCTAAAGGGAATTCCAAACTGAACCCTTTATTTAATCTAGTGGGGTAGACTGTTCTCATTCCTCTGCCCATATCTAGGAATATCTTATCTAGTTCTTATTTTTAATACTGCTTGGATAGTGCTTGCTCTGTTTCCACTGAGTTCAAATATGCACTGCCCAGCCCAGTTGAACTCAAAATTACTATGTTACCAAACTCACAACCCCAACATTTTAATCTACTAGGGTAATGTACTATTATAATTCCCTGTAGAATACCTGATGAAGGGCAGAGGGAACAATGGCCAAAACATTATGATAACAACAACAAAAATGGGGACAATAGCCTGAATATAAATAATGTAAATAATAGATCTTACTAACCTCTAACTGATATCAGAGGATAAAAAAAAATTGTCTAAGGTTTAACTGGCTGTTTCTTGGCTTGAGACCAATCCAGGCGATTACAGAACCAATACCTTTGCCAAATAAGCCATGACACTTGACTCTTAATATAATAATCAAATTATTGAATGCATTTCCAATTTTCTTTGAGCTTCCAAAATAACAGAGAAAATAAACACTTTTTCAGTTATTGATTTGTTTTCTGCTTACCTCCCTTGATTCAAAATGCAGAAAATTATCCAGCTTCAAACTTAACAAACCTATCTCAAGTTATGTATATGAATGCTTGTAAAATATGCCATATTTCTCAACATAGAACACAGTTGTAATTTAGTGCAGACTAATCAAAAAGCAAAAAATATATATTCAATAAGTCATACTTATCACTTTCTAATTCAACATTATTTTAATTTTAATAATTTATTCATTTATAATGAAATATATTTAATTCTGGAATTGTCAGTGCACTTTTGTGTCAAACAAGGTAGTGTAGATATTAGTCTAACACTGGTAACCCAAGCACTGCAGAATGATGTTAGGACTGTTTTTTTCTTAAATATTACTTATGATATTATTCTATAGAAACAAAGGAACACTTATTAATAATAATGTTCTATCTGAGACACAGAATAATAACATTTTACTACAAAGAAATACTTAGTATTTGAATATTAACCCTATTCTGCACAGGTTATTATGGTTTTGTAAAAGACAGTGATGGGATGCTTTTTTGTCTGCCAACTTTAAAATGCCACAAAGATCCTTAAATGTCTTAAATTATTTCAAACTATGCATGATTATTTTTTACCTTTTAACTTTTATTTTAAATTTGAGTTCATCTTGTCTAGTTTTTGCATGTCCGTACGTTGAGAGCACCTCTCTCGATGAAGATAAAAAAAAACTAGTGTTATATAGCTCTCCCAGTCCCAGACCCACGCTAACTACTGGCTAATACCTGCCTAGTATCGTTCATATGCAAAGAGTCAACACCACCTACTATAAGTAGAAGGTCTTCTCGCAACAGCCCATTTTGGAAAAGGACACAACTCTTGGCAATTACAGCACCACATACAATGAAGTCAGAGTCTTTTTATCAGGCTGACCAACTCTCTAACAGAGATATAGCAAACTTCTGTGTAAACATAACAGGATGCCATCTTTGATTGTGAACATCTCTGTTGTAATGTCCATATAACCACTCTAATGATGGCTCATGTGAGCCGAAAGCTTAGTTCAAGGAAAAGCGTTATAAAAAATATCTAAATGTTGGACAATTTTTGTCTTTATTTTCTCTTGAAACTAAAGCCACTATATGAAGCTTAGAATGGCTCATGATCAAACATAATAGACATTCGCTGTCTGTTATATTTAACAATATATGTTTGAATAGTGATCTGCTACCACAATGCACAATATATATATATATATATATATATATGTGTGTATATTGTGCATTGGGGCAGATCATATATATATATATATATATATATATATATATATATATATATATATATATATTATTTATTTTAAAGAAAAATAAAAAAGGAAGAAAAGGAGACAAAAACAAAAAAAAGCAACAATCCACATATAAAATACTAACTACACCATAATTGTAACAACCAAATATATTTAACTAAATTTAAATGACATAATAGCCAGTCTTAATACAGCAACTGAAGACTGCATTGTGCATTAAACTCTGAGTGTTGTTACTGTGGAGGAAAAATATGTATACTTATTAGTATATAGTTTATAGCTCTGTTAAACTGCATCATGCATCATTTTATTAACTCCAGCATTCTGTGTGTAATATATACATATTTTGATCATGGCTTCTAGACAACTTTGGAATCTTCTGCAACACTTCTTCAAAAATTTAAATGCAATGTCAATCACCATCTTCTCTCATCCTGAAGCCTGTTCTTTATTGTTCTCTCCTCTCTTATCCTCAGTAAAGTCTTCTCTTTCACTCCCTGTAACACCCTGTATTCTTGTGACATTATCATCTTGCTTAATGTGAATTGATTAAAAAAAATAAATAGAATATAAGATGGACAGAGAATTTAAAGTGAAAGTGGAATATACAGTTATAAAATATAAGAAAAATATATCAGAAAACTGTCACAGAATAGAAAGATTCAAATTTTAAAATATAAATGACTATGAAAAAAAGTACTTTTGCTTATATTTTGCTTAGAATTGAGAGCATATGATATGGGAAGAGGATTAGAATTTTGAAAATAATTAGAAGCTTGGATAAGAATAACTGTTTAAGTGAATGAATGAATAACAGTCACAAAATGTTGGATAAATATACTCATGGTGTTTCAGTAGTAAAGAGATATGATTTAATAAAAGCAAAAATCCTGATGAAAATATTAATTTGAAGTCAAAAACAAGTAATCTCTACCCCCACCAGAGACAAACACAGACATAGATAAATAAATAAAAGTTATGATGTCAGATTTGGGCGGGGTTTGGATTAATATTTTCTCTCCATTTTTTTCTCTTAATTTTTTTGTTTTCGTGCTTGATTTGATTGTAATATTTTACTCCTCAACACCCTTCACCTAACAATTTAGTTTTGGCTCAAAATAATGTTTTATTATTCTTTTGGTTTCCTTCTAATCCCTGGAGCCAAAATTGGTTCACCTTTGATCTTTTACATATTTTTTCTGGTGACACTGTGTCTATGTTTGGTAAATGAAGATAATAGTTTTAAAATCCATCTGTGCTAAACGTGCAAAAGAGGTATAAAACTATATACTCATACATATATCTTTGTTTCTGAATTAATACTTTGATGTTCATTTATAGGGAATATGAATGCATGTGTCAGATTTGTTTGAGAATTCAATTATAAGTACATAAAAAAGTATGTATCTATTTGTGTACATGTGAATATTTAATTATGTATTATTTTATTTGCAAATATGATTATGTTTTCAAATGACCACTAATATAAAGAACATGCTAATGTATATGATGATCTGTTGTATTTTTATGTTACAGGGTGCAAAGGATAAGTTGTCTAAATTGTGCAAAAATTCAAATAATACTGGCATCTCATTTTAACAGGTATATTTAGCAAAATTACACATAAATATCTTGAAATACTAAAGAGAAAATTTATTCAATAAAATTGACACTAGCCTTGATCACTTCTAGATTACTTCAAAATCTCCTTCATCACTTCTGGATAGTTTCCTTGTTTAAGTTGGTGAATGCTGCCATAATCCTTGCCTTCAGTTCATCATTGGTGTTACAAAGAGTTTTGTTGGTCTGTCACTTAACCATACCCTACACATAATAATCAAAAGGGTTGCAGTCTGGAGAGTTAGGTGGCCAGATGTAAGGGGTGATGTGATTGTAGAAATTGTCTGAGAGCTATTACTGGTTTCTCCTGCTTGTGTGGCATGATGCAGACTCCTTTTGCCAGACATAGGGTATTCCAGCAGCCACTCTCTTGAGCCAGGGAAACACTACCTCCTAAAGGTACTTGATGTAGACTTCCATGTTGAGTCTGAGGACCTCAATAACAAATTTGGGAGTCCTTTTCTTATCAGAATGATCAGAGTGAGTTTTCTGAGCTGCCATACCTTTGTAATCATCATCAGATTCATCCAACTCTTTCCAAATCCTGTCTGCTGTTGTCAAATTGACACCCAAACACACTTACAAAATTTCTATTGGAGTTTGTGGCATGAATGCCAAGCAAGTACAGCATGCCATTTTCAAATTTCTGGCAGAAACTGCTTTTAGAAATATACCCTCAGCAGAGTCCTATTGCAAGATATCGGGTATTCCAGCAGCCATTCTCTTGACCCAGGGCAGCACTACCTCCTCAAGGCATTTGATGTAGGCCTCTGTGTTGAGTCTGTAGCCCTCACTAACAAATTCAGGTGTTCTTTTCTTAGCACAATGATCAGAGTTTTCTGAGCTGCAACATATGCGTAATCACCATTAGACTTATCCAACTCTTTCGTAATCTCATGCACTATCGTCAGATTGACACCCAAACCCTTTGAAATGTTTGCATTGGAGTTTTCGACACAAATGCCAAGCAGTACAGCTTTCCAAATTTCTGGCAGAGTGAATTGAATCATGATGCTACTTTTCTCACAGATGTTGTCCAACTGATCGTATTATACAGTGCAATGGACATAATCAAAAACAAACAATATACAAGTGAA